>VXAB01011120.1:133620-274513 GCA_013399175.1 Odontophorus gujanensis
CCTACTGCCTCAGAACCAGATGACTCTTTACCAAGCACTGTTTCGTCTTATGGTAGTCTGATATTGCTGGGTTACTTCCATTTTCTGCTTGTTCCTGTTTGGTCTGCATTATGATATATCCTCCTGCCCTACTTCTACAATCACTGTCTCACATATGAATAAATGTAATTGTCAGCAAAGACTCAGAATTTGGCTAACAATAATATCTCCAATGCGTTCAGTATTTGAGACTTAGAGCAAATGTAATTGTATCTCCATGTACATTACATTATATAAACACATAATTGTAGGGGTTGGAAGGAACCTCTAGAGACCAAGTTCAACCACCTGCTAAAGAAGGTTTCATACAATTGGTCACACAAAATTGCCCAGATAGGTCTTGAGTACAGTGGAGATGAAGACTCCACAGCCCCTCTGAGCAGCCTGTTCCAGTGGCAGTAAAGAGACCATTTCCTGTATTTGTAATGGAACTTCTTGTGCTTGAGTGTGTGCCCATTGCCCCTTTTTCTACTGTTGCTCACCACCAAAGAGAGTCCACCCCCACCTACTTGACTCCTGCACCTTAGACATATAAACTGTGATGAGATCCCCTCTAGGCCTTCATTTCTACAGGCTGAACAGCCTATTAGCCTTTCCTCACAAGGAAGATGTTCCAGGCCCTTAATCATTGCTTCTCTTTGCTGAAATCTTTCTAGAAGATTTTACTATCAGTACAGTGATTTACACATAGGTACTTTTAGGGAGATTTTCCCAAGATTCATGATGACAATAATGATTTCAGTATAACTTTGAAAAGAAAATGCAAGTATCAAGGAAATATTTGTTCATTGCGAGTTCTTATGAGTGTTTTACATGGCATAACTCAATAACAAATCACTACAGGATCCCAATCCCATTTAATTGCCACATTAATATAAACACATCAAATTATGTTTCAGTTTGATATAATTAAAATCATGTTCCATACTACGATGTTTCTTTTAATTTTCTTTTTTTCCCCAATCACGGCAACTTTCTATGGTGTTCCCGTACATTTATTTTTTTTTTTACTTCGATCCCCAAAATTTTTTTTCCAACTCAGTGTACAAACTTCTAAATTTTTAAACCCCAGAAAACTTCAGAGCAGAGACAATAATATTAGAAGCACTCAATTTCAGATAAGTACTAGTGTCACAAAAGGAACTTCACAGCCAGGGAAAGACATTGTTTGAAGTTGTATCAAGAATTAAGGGAGAAAGATGACAAGCTGCTGGATGAGAGTACTATCCTGAAGACTTTGGAAATAACTTGAGATATAAACATTTCTTGTGATTACATGATCAAAGCAAACCAGAGCTTAAAGTTTTGTCATTTTCTCACCCATAATTTCTGGCACTTCATAAGGTCAAAATTATAGCACATTCTTGATAAGGAAAACAATATTTCTCTACCCAGTTGTAATGTGAATAACCCAAAAGAATAGTATCCACAGAAAATAAAGAGGTGGACAGTATATTTTGTTCAGCTTACCTGGGCGGTATATAAATGACAAGAAAAAGAAAGTGAAGAAAGGCTCATATGTTGCAGATGGTCAACGCTTGCCCAAAACTCCACAGAGGAGGGATTTCCAACAAGAAAGGCTTCCCTACTGGTGGTCAGCCCTTAAATGGGGTCAGGGAGAGGTGGAGACAGACTCCACCCCTTCCAGTCACACAGATACATTGCCTTCACCTGTACTCCTGCAGCTCACTCAGAGCTCACCTCAGGTGATCAATCAGTGGTTCAGGCTGTGACACAACAGTTCCCATACACCAGTATACATGATTGATGTACATCAGATTGATGATGGGCTATGGCAGAATTATAGGCAAGGGCTGTTAAAGAGAATTAATGTAGCCAATATCTCCTCAGAGTAACAAAATGGTCTAATGAGTTGTGGTAGTGTGATACATTTACAAAATTCACTATATGAGAGTTGTGATGCTAAAGAGAAATCTTCTTGCTCCTACAGAAAAAGAGTCATGATAAAAGCTAGAACAACTAGGAAGGAAATGTACAGAAAGAGAAAATCTTAAAATAACCTGGGAAGAAAAACAGTTATAATCATATCCATCTGAAGGAAGTTTACTATCAGAGCAGTGAAGTGAATCAAAAGTGTGGATAAGTTTGTGCTTCTGTTTCTTCAGTAAACATATTATAAGAAAAGTGTATCTATTTGGAACTTGCACAATTTTAAATGAGAAATGCAGTGTATTTTCTTGTATTGGGAATATGTTGAACAATTTCAGCAGTGAGTAGTCATCTATCTTTAACTGGAGAAAAAAAGAAAAAAAGAAAAAAAAAGAAAAAAGAATAAAGAACAAAGAACAAAGCAAAAAGAAAAAAGAAAATGACCCTACCTGCCTTAAGAAGTAACGGCAACAGATCATTGAAAGTAATAGTTATTATACTCCTTGCTGGGGACTTATAGCCTGGAAAGTAGAAAGCAATCTACAGAAAAACTGGCAATTAGAGGGCATTTGATTTTCTAGCCATAGCCATTTAAAACAGATGCTGCTGCACGCAGAGCTTGGGCCAGTCTCATCCTTCCAGTTGTGCTTATCCACCAGGAAGTAGGCTGCAAGGTCATAAAACAATATGTGCAATTCCCTCTAGGAAAGTAGAGCTGTACGCCTTGAAATTAGACCATCCATTTCATAACACGCAGCCTTTGAAGTATAAGAGAAGCTAACAGGTTTGGACAGCGCTATTGCATACTCCAGATTGTACTCCATTGCTGCTGCCTTTCTGCATGTTTGTCCCCAAAGAAAATGTGACCACAGCCACCATGTGTTACATGGCTCTCCTAAAGGCTCTCAGACATAAACGAGCTTAATCAAGAGAAGTGTGAAATCACAGCAAAGGCAGTGTTTCCTCTTTTGCAGATGGTAAGCTGCCAGAAAGGATCAGCCCAGACTTAATTGCAAGGCTGATGAGAAAGGCAGGCAAGATGGGAAGGTACGTGTTATGGTGTGGGCAGACCATTACATAACGGCAAGGCTGTTGCACACGCAGACCCATATGAATCAGCACATGTGAAAAAAATAACACTCCAAAAATGAAGAGAGAAAAAACCCCAATTGTTTGCCATTCACGTTGGATAGTGAAGGTTCACTAACAGCTGGGGTATTACTTGGCTGAAGTAAGAACAAAAATGTGTTTTTTCCTTTAGGATGGACAGATCAGTGGTGAATGCAGGAAACAATATCAGCAGCACTGAACTTCGTCTGAAGTGCTGACAAAGGGCAGCAGTTGTCTCTTGGCTGTGTGCAGTTTATCTTCACAGGGCCAAACTCTGCTTTATAACACTAGTCAAAGACTCATCGATATAAGGTCAAGAGAGATTGGTCAAGAATCTGACAAGACTACAATTTAAAACTTTAAAGCAACCTCTACTCCTTTTTTACCTTGCCTCCAGGAGATACAGTTAGTCAAATGAATGTATACACATACATTCGGACGCATGCATATAGTCATATGTAAAAACTCATATGTCAGACACATATGTACATGTCCTTATAAAGGAACCCTTTTTTTATCTTTTTTTAATCTTTTTTTTTTTTTTTTGAGAATAGATTTTACCCTAAGGCAAGGAAATGTCCTATGTCACTCTAAGAACATTTCAAAGAAGCAATCATGACATGCAAAGCTGAATACTTCTAATCCTTGTCTTACTTTTCTACATGGGAGAGTAGTAACAAAGTTGTGCTTATATTTATACCTCCCTGGGGCAAGGAGGTGACCCTGAATCTTTGTGTTTCTTTACTGCTGACAGAATTAGAGAAATATAATACTAACTGCATGTCATTGAAACAGGCAGAAAGGAAGTCTGTAATCACCAAGATAGTAGACTGAAGTGTAAAATCCATACTTGGCTGAAGAATACAAAGCTTTTGCAGTGTCCATAAATGCCTGAATTATCGTGACCTTATGTTTGTGTTGTAAAAATCAACTTCACAGCCTAAGTACGAGGAAGTCAAAGTTTTTGTAGTCTAACCAGCAGGTGAACCAAAACATTTTTGGAGGTGGCTGTGGGCATTAGGTATCTGTTTCTATGGATAAAATAGAGAGGCGAGGATATAATGCAGAGATATCTATACATGTCACTAATTTAAGTGGTTGTTTTTATATCCCATCTTCCAAAGAAAACACACACACAAAAAAAAGAAAGAAACAAACAAACAAAAAAAACAACAACAAACCCTGTAAAATAAATTACCTAGATTATGCAAATATTTTGTACCAGAGCACATTACTTAAAAAAAACAACAGGGGATGTGAAATATGCAAAATTTGTGCAACATAAAGGAGATTATCTCTGAATAGAATAAATTCCATACATATCCAAAAAGAAATTGTGTCTCTCTAAGAAGACAGACTGGAAGCTTATAATATCTAAATACGGTATATGTTTATTTAAGGATTTTTGCCTACTCATATTGGAGCTGGTATATCTTAACCAGTAGCACTTTTTAGAAACTTGATCCCTTGTTATAACTGTTGCTTTTTTTGTTGTTGTTTTTTTTTTTTTTTTTCAGTGAATAAAAATAAGAGTATCTGGAAATGACTCTTCATTGAAAATTCAGCAACATAGCCTCATAATCTTCAGGGATGAATTTTCTGTGAACACACTGAATCCCTGTAAGTGAAGTCTTGGATGAAATAAACAGAAAAGTAATAGAAATACTGGAATACATGGTGTTCTTTATTGTTTTTGAGGAACTTGAAAACAAGACAAGTCACCTTCATCTCAATGTTTAAAGAGGTAGTTAAGAGTCAGGATCTCTTTGGCATCACTTTCAGTATGTTTTACACCTAAACCTGTAGAGGGTCTCAAAACCTCCTTAATATTTGAAAAAAATATTTCAAGAACCTTAGAACAAAAGGAATACTTTAATATTTCAATGGAAAGAAGAATATCTTGCCAGAAATATGGAATGTATTTTGAATTCTGCATTGTGTTAGAAAATATTTGTAATTCTGTGGGTGATAGTAAGGGCTCTCACAGTGTAGCTGGACACAAAAATCTGTTTGGATTTTCTGTTTGCATTTTCAGACCGCAGTTCTGCCATAGCACAGAAAAAAAAAGCCTAGAAACTAATTATTTATGTGTTTCCAGTTATATCCATTACCCAAACCTCATTTTATTTGTCTCCAAGATTGCACAGATGGACTAAGGGATGATTAGCTGGCTGACTATACTTCATTATGGAACAATATATAATTCAGTTTTTTTAAAATTCTTATACCTTAGAACCTTTTTCTGCTTGTCAAAAATGAAAGTGTTTCGCACTTGTATTTATGTTTCTCAGATGTATTTTTGATTTATTTAACTATCCACTGAATTCTAGTCAACATGGATTTTAAATACTAATAAAAGTTGAAAGCAAACTGAGAATTTCTTAATTGAAAAATTTGTTTTAAACCAGAGAGAAAAAAAGCACAGCTATGAGCTGTTTCTAAAGCAGATGAAAGTATGGAGAGTTGTTCAACTAAAATCTTCAACTTCATTTAGACACATCTGTAGTGGGTATCTGCTTTTATTTTTGCAACATTAATGCAAACAAAAAATAAGCAAAGACAGGGCTGAAGTGGGACTGTAAGTGGCTGACGGTGATACAGCTAGATGTTGTTGCACTTTACATCACTGCATGCTCAATCTCAAACAGAATCTGCTTCCTAATGGGGATACTTACAGCAGCAACCTAAGCATGCACGTCTGTATAAGTTAGCAGACTTAAGCACTAAACTTGGCAACTGCTGGTGAAAGATCTCAGCTAGTGAGCAGAGTCTCCAGAGAAGAAAGATTTATTTTCTTCTCATCCTGAAAGGTCAAGAAATTTAGAACAAAGATTTTCCTGCTATGCTGCAGCTAATTCCTGGGAAAAAAAAACAAGATTAAGCTATGCAAAATAGCAATAGTAGCTGAGATATTTGTGACTACAGTTCAGACATATACTATAAAAAGATATATTCAGAGTTGTTTAGTCCAAATTTGTCCATAATTGTGCCCTAAAATTAGGAATAACCTCTTATTAAATGGAGTGGAAAATCCATGTCTATAATTATCTAAGGTGTGGGAGGCAAAGGATCGAGGCTGGACTCTTTTCAGTGATGCATGGTAATAGAATGAAGGGAAATGGCCACAAACTATAGCATAGGAAGTTCCACACAAATATGAATGAGAATTTCTTCACAGTGCAGTGATGGAGCACTGACACAGGCTGCACAGAGAGGTGGTGGGGTCTCCTTCTCTGGAGATGTTCAAGACCCACATGGACATCTACCTGTGCTACCTGGGGTAGGGGGCTGCTTTGGCAGGGGGTTGGATTAGATGAACTGTAGAGGTCCCTTCCAACCCCTTCTGTGATTCTGTGATTCATAATTAGCTTTTAATTACTTTAACGGAAAGGATAGTTGGAATATGGGAATCAATCCTTCTTTATCTTTTCAAAACCTGGAATGACACTCCACATCTATCCAGAATTTTTTCTTTGACTTCTCACTATCAGTTAATGTTTATAGATTCCCATAATTCTGCCTGTGAGAAATGGTCTGCTTTTTGAAAAGAAAGTGAAATTTAACTTGACTTATTTATGTTCATGTCTGCAGTTCTGTTCTGAAGGCTGCAAGGTCCATATACAGCACCACAGCGGTGAATGAGGACACTGGACTGAGAGGAAGAGAGGGTTTTAGGTCTCAGGATGTGTTGGTGGAGGACCCAGGGGAGGTTGGTCAGGGCCTTCACCCAGTTATCATTTGGAGGAAGCCTCAATCCTGCTGCTTCCTGAATGTGTGCAAAAGCCCATGACCTCACCCTTAAAGTACCTTTTCATGTTCTTCTCTTCATCTCAAAGTTTTGCTCTAAAAATAGCAAGTAAATGCAAGAACAAGGAAAAGTAATGAAACAAATATTCAGAAGCAAAACCAATTGTTTCTTTTTCTACTCATAGAAGATCTTAAAGCAAAGAAAAACCTTACTGTCCCCTGCCAGAGCCTCAGCCTGCTTGACCTCCTTGTATATCACAATTCAATGGACAATGCAACATTGTTAAAGAGACCTAGCTATGTATCATTGTTCAAGCTCCTAGAGACACCAACTCAGGAAGACAAGATGTACAGAAAAGGAAGCATGAAGATGTTGTGAAACAGTTTTCAGCGTTTCCTAAGTCCAGCCTGCTTCAGGGGCAGAAACATCAACAAATGCGAGTGAAGGAGCTCTGAAAACTGCACAGCTCTGTTCACTTTCCACCCCCGCCCCCTAGTACAAAAGGGACATGACATTCTGGGAAGAGTCCAATGAAAGTCTACAGAGATGATAAAATCACCTCTGGAGCACTGCTCCTAAGAAGAGACAGAGAGAGCTGGAACTGTTCAGTGTAAAGGAGACTGAACAGGGATCTTGTCGGTGTGTATAAACACCTGAGATAAGTGTGCAGAGAGGATGGAGCCAGGCTCTTTTCAATGGTGCTCAGCCCCAGTACAAGAGGCAATGGGCACACGCCGGAAAAAATTGTTGAACTGAACTAGTTTACTCATTCCCACATAAAACTGCATTACTGGTCGGGACTTTCTTGTCACTGGGGTGTTTATTTTCCAGTTAACAATAAATAAGGCTTAGCTCACAGAAGTGTTAAGAGGAGTTATTTGTATATATCAAGGGGGAAACTAACTTCATAGGGTGGATTTGCATATTTTATTTGGCATTAGCATACATTAGGTCCACTGAGAATATCTGTGTTTACAATGCATTGCACACACTCAATTATACTGAGAATAGATCTTTATTGTCACAGAACTTAGGTATCAGTCCATTAAATTACTGGCTTTTATGGAATTACATATTTGCAATCATGAAAACAACCAGTACAATGAATGAGCATTTTTGGTGCTACAAGTGTGATAGATGGCATTTAAAAGTAAAATAAATAAAAGTAAAAGCACCACTTCTATTCAGGAAGTATTTGATCTCCAGTGTTGTTGAATTCAGGAAGGACCAAGGCAGTGGAAACTGACAGAAACTCAGAGGAAGTACAGTTAAATATATTCCTGCCTCACTCATATGTCTACAATTTGGTTAGATGGCTCTTCAGTCTATTTCAGTACAGTCATTCAGATCTGTAGTTCTCCAAGTATCATCAACATATAAGAGTATAACCTAGTCTGTAGATTACGTTGAACATTCTGGGGTTACATATGTTATTTAGCCATCCCCAATTGACATACAGCACTGTGAACCCATTGATGTCAGTGAAAATAGATCTGCAGAGAAACTGAGAAGAGAATGAGAGACCAAAAGGATGCTATTGGAAAAGCATTATTTTCACCATAGTATGAATCCTCTGAGTGCAAATATGATCATTTCACTTCCCTCCAAACACACTTGGTAATAAATAGTTCACAGCATCACAGAGATGTGCTGGGTAAATGCTGCAAGTTATGAGGCAAATTTACTGCCTCATAAACTCACAGCCGAGTAAACTGTCATTTGCAAGAACAATTAACTCATCATTCTGTTCCATGGAGAGTGTAGGGCATTCCTGAAACCTGTAAATTCAAACAAAGGCGAAGCTGGTCATATGTTCAGAATGAATTCATTTTCAGGTGAATATGTTCTTTCCTTCCAAGGATTTGCAATCTGGTGCCTATTCCTTACCATGTATATTGTTAAAAAGGTAGAGGAAATAAGACAGTACCGAATGATGGCTTTTTATTTTGTTGTCTTTGTCTAAAATGTGTAACTCTTGGAGTTATACTAGTGAGATGTTGCTGAGAAGACAGAAAAAAGATCAAAGGAAAAATTGCTACCTGTGAGCCATGTAAAAATGTGACATCTGGGGCTATTATAAAAACTGTTAGTTTAGACTGAAGATTGTCCAAATGGATAGAGGATGATATTATAAGATGGCTCTTTTTTGTAACCTGTTTTTACTACTCAGTCACACAAGCCCACATAAAATCTTTACAGGTTGGTTTTTTAATCTTCACAAAGCTCCAAAATAAAACTTCCCAAGAGATGCTTCCTGAAAACATGTAATAATTCACAGATCTTGGAATACTGTGGGTGCAGGTGATGTTTCACCTCCTGATCACAAAACTTCCACAATCAGTATGCATATCCACTGCATTGTGGCCGAACAGGTCGTTGTTTCCCTGAGAATCTGAGCCACACAGGGCCTTCACATTTAACTGCAAGAAATACGTCTGTGTCTGTTACACATAGAACTATAGATACACACATTGCAGCCATCATGCTGTAGGTTAGCTGAAAGGGCAACACATGGAAAAGATTAAAGAATGAGGCTGAACTGAATTGCTGAATAGGAGAAAGACAAGCTGGTAATTTAAGCAATGGCTGTTCTGTCATTTTACCTTGGAACAAAAATGAGAGCCTAAACTCCCCAGTTGTTCTCACTGTCACAAAGCTGACCCACATTTCAGGTTTAATTAGAAGTGAGCTAACCAGCCTTCCAGGTAAGGAAACAGAAAAAATTGACAAAATTGCTCACAGCCCAGTGTTCTGCTTTTAGATACCAGAAATGCAACTTTGTTAAGTGACATGGGCTGTGAGCTTGACCCCAAATTCATGCAGAGCCCCTGAAAGTGCTACAGATGAAGCCTTCACTCCCTTTTGTGCCCCAGCAGAGTTGCCCCAGGGTGGCCTGAAGTTATACCATGTTTTCCCATGAGCACGGCACCATCAGTACCTGTGATGTGGCAGCTTCCAAAACCCATGCTGCGCAGTAACCACATCCTGCTGGTGCCACCAGCATTGCTGATTCTGCAGACCCAACCAGAGGCAGAAATTTTGGGAAATGCCAGAGAGAAAAAGCTGATGTAGTTAAGCCTTTGGAGACTGTCCGAAGAGAAGGATTATAAAACTAAGAACATACACTGCATAAATGTAAAATGAATGTGGAAAATTCCTAGCTATAATGCTATAGAAAGTGACAACAGACTCATGTTTTGAACCAAATAGCAGAATATACAGTATGCTTTAAGCTTCAATTACTGCCAGGGGAGCCATACAAATGTGCTAAAAGCCAGAATAGGTGCCTGTAAATTATTAATTATGGTTACCTAATAATAACTCGGTGAATAAGAAGAAAAATGGTAAAAATGTACGATTAAAAACATATTAAAACAATAAAACATATCAGACACACTCTACTTCGCAAAGCACTTTTCTGTGTAATTTATATTTTTGTACAAGTATCTTTAAGTAAAATTACACTTTTCACCCGATTTAGTATTTATGACATTAATTTACAGAAAGTTTATATGTTTTGTCAAATGCTCATTTCTAAGCACCACATTGATTCTCATAGTGGAAGCAAAGGGGTCCCAAATGTATGCTGTACCAATTTTGACATTTCAAGAGCAAATATAAGAGCAAAGAGCTTGTGGGTCTATAAATGAGCTGAACCATGGAAACTTCTGTTACACAGGGGGCAAACCATGGTAGCAATGGGTTGCTGCTGCTTTTTTTAATACCAGAGGAAAGAGAATGTACAAAGCATGTCCATATCTTGATTGACTACAGTACAAAAGGTTGCACAGAACTCTACAGTAATAAATAACTTAACCTGATCTGTGTATACAAAGCAAATTCCTAAGGAAGGCATGGAAGCTCTGCTGTTGACTCGTGCTTGAGAATGCCCTTCTGCCAATGCAGAGTTATGAAGCTGTAATTCTTTAGTCTATGACAAAATAGAATTATTTCATGATTTTTTTCAGATCTTGCTATGAGCTTCTCTATGAAACACTGTTGTAACAAAACACCACAAAAGCTGATATAGAAATTGGCTCTAAGTGTAATTTATAAAAGATGGCTCTCTGATCCACGGCAGTAAAGATCATTAGCAAGCTTTTAAAATAGGTTTGGAGAATTATGCTTCTGTGCAGCTCACGAAACTCCCACTAATTATCACATAGTTTAAATATGAGCGAATTCTTAATATTATTCCATTCTGGGCCTTGCTCTGAAAGAAATGGCACCATATACCTAGTTATGCCATTAGAAATCCTCTAAACTGAAAGAAAAAAATTTAAACTTGTCAAGCAAATAGTCTCCACTATTAATATATTTTCTCTTTGAATAAAGAGATATCTTTTGAAATTCCTTCTCTTGTTAAACCTGACACGTCAATTTTTCAAGTTTGTTCTCAGTGTTGTTATTCAGAAAAGTCACTTTCTTAGGTGCCTGTCCTTAGTATTTTCTAAATTTTGAATTCTATGGAAAGCAAAGAGATTTTAGAAAGTTATTTCTAAGGGGGTTTCATTTCACACAAAACAAGAAAACAGCATGGTCTCTTTGGTGTTCATCAACCAGCCTTTCACAAGTGAATAAATGCATGATAAGATATATTAATCATGAAAAATAACTCTTCAACAAAGAGATATCCAGATGGTTCTATGGCACTTTGAATTCTCCTAATGGAATTATATGATGTCTTTACCATTGATGTGAGGGTACTTTACATCCTTGTCTTTGGGGGAAAAAAAAAAAAAAAGAGAAGGAAACCACGTTTTCCTCTTACATAATAACAGTCAAGTATTTCTAGGAGTCCATTTCATGCTAATTAGTAACCAAGTAAAAGAAAATTTACATTTTGGCTGGACCTGACATTTGTTAGCAAATGAACCATTCTAGCAAAAATGCTAGAAATTTAGAAATTAAATCATAGTTCTTCATATGTTCAATATAATATCCTGTGATTCAAATATAAGAGCTACCCATGACTGCACAGCTGCTCTGTAGTGATGGTATGCTGTGTTAATTACAACGATTGAGCTACTGATAAACAACAGCTCTGAGGCTTGGAGTGTGACTTCTGTATAGGAGAAGAACACTCAGATAATAAATGCATTCATGCAATATTTTATCTGTCTGCTAGACTGGGCAGGAATTTCTTATCCCAGACTGAAAGGCTTCCTCAGCAGTGATGCCGCAGCATGAGGGAAGGTCTGGGACTTCCGACAACCAGTTGGCTGTCCCAACTCCTGCAGTGGGGTCACCATGAGTGGGCCAACACTGTGACCATCTGCTGAGCCAGGGGAAAAGGACTACCAACCATTTGCATCCCACCTCAGGCTGAAACAAGGGTATTTTCATTACAAGCAAGATGTTGTTTACTGAGAAAGGCGTAAGGAATTTATTCTAGTAATGGTTGCTACCAGGCAAATAAACTCTTCAGAAATCAAGGAAAGTCCTATGGCCAGCCAGGAGATAGCTGTCTGCAAGCATTACAGAAGTATGTAAGAATATATGGGAGAAAGAATGTAATGAAAGGAGAAAAATGATATGCTGAAATTTGAGAAAAGCAAAAACTGATCAGTGTCTAGATGCAATATTAAAATCTGACTTCAGCAGAAATCTTTTTAATCTTCACAAACTGAATGGATAGAACTAGGAACAACGAATTCATTGCAAGATTATTTTTTTTTAAGTTTTAAAATATAAATTTTGCATCTAGACCTCCTATGAATAGAAAAGCTTGCTCAGTTTTCATATTCATAGCTTTCAGTAGTATAATTTTCAAGTTATATGGACAGATTTAGATGATATTTCTTTACTTGCATGAGGAAATGTCTCTTTACTGTCTTCTATTTTGTTCTTATGATGTCATTCAGACATTTCAGCTGTGCTGGCTACAGCCAATTAAAGGAAGATTAAAGTACAAAAGTAGTGTTACATTGCCATCTCTTATCTAAAACCAGTAGTATTGTTGAATATATTATTTTTTTATTTACTGTGTTATTTTTAATTTAGTGATTTCGACTAATCAGTTTTATAGTTCTCGGTCTAGGGTACATATACATATATTAATATATTGTATTTTTAGTGTAAATGATGCATCATTTTATAGCTATTTTATTTTATATTTATTTTATTTGTGTCAATCTAAGTAAAATCCTACACTGAAGCCAGCAAGACCTTTACTGCAGGAATATGTATTATTGGTATGGTCAGTATGGGTACATTACTTCCCAGACATCTGTGTTTTTCTTTTATTAATTATTTATTGCTTGTATGACTATTGTACAACTCTAGGAAGTTATCTATCTCTTTTGCAACATAATAATTCCAACACCAGATACAGAGAAAGATGCTGGACAGATCTGGATGGCTGAGAGAATGAGCCATAAGTAATAAAAATCAAAATCAAGATTTCTTTTACATTCAAGATGATAACAGTAAAAAATAGCATAAACTACTTAGATGATACTTTTCACTTGCCAAAAATAAAAACAGTAAATTCCTCAACTGACCGATGTAGTATTTGGAGGGATATATAACTAGTCTGGATGGGTTGCTATTCTTTACACAAAACATTGTAGAAATCTACGGGGGAAAAAATGTTTACTGATTTTTCTTTCTTTATGATGTTGTAACCAGACCAAAGGATGGCTTGGATGCTGAAAGATTTGGCTAGAACTCAGGGCCACAATTTCTATCAAATCACAAAAATAGCATGAGTAACTAGTAAAAAGCACAAAACATACTCCCACAGCTGAAGACAATTAAACATTCAAAGGTTGGATTGGTAAATGATAGAAAATCCAGTAAAGACACAGGCCATTACCTGACCACTAGGATACCTGCTCTTTTTCCTATAGTTCACGCTTCATCATTCTGCAACACAGAATTACATCCCTATAAATTAACACTTTACTGTGCCACCTGCACTGGGCCCTCCACATCTTCCCAACAGGTGTCATGTGATACTCCTTCACATGCACATGACCCACTTAAATGTCTACCATGGATTTGACCAGCCCAGCATCCTACTCCTTTTTGCTATACAAAGGACAGCTGTGTTGATGTGAATAACCTCAGTCTACTCTCAAGTGCATGGACACACATCCAGAAGTAAACACGTCAAATTCAATTAATACATCTAGGATGGACAGGCACTGGAACAGGTTGGCCAGCAAGGTGGTGGAAGTCCTGTCCTTAGAGACATTCAGGGTTGGGCTGAATGGGGCTCTGAGCAACATAATCCAGCTGTAGGTGTCTCAGTTCATTGCAGGTGAGTTGGACTAGATGACTTTTAAGTGTATCTTCCAATTCAAAACAGTTTATGGTTCTATGATCTAGCCATATTACAACTGACTTATGGAATCAAGCTCTATAACCCAGAGTTAGGTTATAAAGCAGGTATGCATTTATTCAACGATACACATGCGCAAGACCAGAAACCCAGGGCACCACACAGTGACAAGTGAATGCAGGAAGTATTTCTCAACAGTAGTTTCCTCATCTGGAAGGTAAATAGCCAACTGTTCCACAGGCAGTAAACAAAGCTGCCCGTAATCATACCCCCTATCTGCCTCTATCCTATTCTATCCTATTTCCCCTCTTACTAGAGTGGGGGGCAGATAGTCAATGAAATAAACTGCAAAACACACTATTTCCTGACCCCAAGGTTAGAAATATCAAAAGCACCGACTGGAACTGGCTGCAAATAGTGCTTGTCATGCCCTCACTTTCCATTGGAAATCGAGTAATGACATGGGCAGTGA
This sequence comes from Odontophorus gujanensis, assembly GCA_013399175.1. Classification (NCBI taxonomy): domain Eukaryota; kingdom Metazoa; phylum Chordata; class Aves; order Galliformes; family Odontophoridae; genus Odontophorus; species Odontophorus gujanensis. The sequence continues at coordinate 148,165 of VXAB01011120.1, forward strand.
GTGAAAGCCCTTGCGAAGATTACATATTTACACCAGCTGAATCAATCTCCTACAGCGGCATTACAGAAAATATTGAAGAGTTTTTTACTGTTATTTTTTGCATATTTTTTATGTTTATTGTCTTCTTTAAAATATCAGCAGAAACAACAACAATAAATCTCCATCATGAAAGATGCTAGATAGTAGTTTGTGTGGTTGGAAAGCTGTAAATCCAAAGTCCCTTGTTGGGACCTCCACTGCCCAGTATATGCAATCTGATGTCCAAAGTTTTCATGAAAAAAGAATTAACTTTCAATTCAAAAGCAATTGAGACTGAGGCAAACATCTTCCATTCTAGTGAAAAGTGCAACAGGGCCAACCCTCTGATTAGTCAGGGTTCAAGTCAGTTTTAATCCACCTCTGGTTTGCACTGTTTATAAATTTTGATGAATAAAATTCGTAACTTGAGTATACTATCAAATTTAAATGTAGATACATGGAGAAGTACATATTGGCTAACAGTGTATATGTAAACATTACTATCAGGAAAAAAAAATTTATATTTTTGTTAGTGCTAATATATACTAGTACAATGTGTTTTCTATTGTACAGTTTTGAACTATTCATCACCTTTTAGGGAGATCATGATGAAAAGATCACTGAGAACAGCAATCATCAAGGTATTCTTTAATATATTATAAATTAAAAGCAAAAATTGTAAAAGTTGAAGACAGAAATGACGAAGGCTTACACAGAAATAATATACCAACAGTGGTTTTGCAAAACTCATTGAAAACAGATCTTGTTACCATTTTACATGCAGATTACAGAGACTAATTGAAATCCATCTCATGAGGAAGGCTTTGTCAGTTTTCTTTTCCAAGCTGTGGGTTTTTTTCTCCTATTGTCCATAGTTCTTCTCCAATTGAAAGACTTCACTGAAAGAACCTTTCCTATACAAAACAGCACTTAAGAACACATTTAAATTTCAGTGATGTTAATGGAATTTAAGCATGTGTTAAAGTGCTCTTCTGAACTACAGCCAAAATTCTGTAGTAATGCTGTGAAGTTGTTTTTCAGTAAGTGCATATGTGCGGGCCACAGTTTCACAGTCCTATTACATTAATTTGCCCAGGAATGCTGAATTTCTGTTTTCCTCTCATAACTGAGTACCTGAATAGGCAGAACATCTGATCGGGTTTTTAGAAGACATCTATGGATTCAAGACAAACCAACAGCCAGTGGTGTTTCCACTGACCATGTGACAAGAACTGAAGCACTTCCACATCTTTAAGTGCATAAATACTCCTGAAAATCTGTCCAGTTGCACTTTAGGTCTTAGGTCAAAACCTGTTACATGTTACCTGTTACAGGTCCTAACATAGTTAAAAAGCAATGAAAGTGCTGTTCCTCAAAATGCACAGAAATATTTGCCTTCTGAGGAGGTACTGCAAACTTCTCAGCTGTATTTTTAATGTTCACTCACTGCTGGTTTGCTCCTGGTTTCTAGAACACTCTTCTGACAGAAGCACAGGTAGGGTATCTCATCAATCAGATTCCTGCACTATGCACTAAGGAATTTAGGAATTTTACAGTTATTCTCCCACCAATGATCTTAGTCTAACTCAAACGCACCCCTCTCTCTGAATGTAAAGAGTAGATCAGAATCCTTAAATTTTTATCTTCAAAAACTCTTCCAGTTCTTTGCCAAATCATTTAACTTGCCTTCAGCATCCACACACTTTCTGCTAGTCAGAATATAAATGGGTGAAATCTATGGGATAATAAAATTCACTTACTTTAACAGTGCTACTAGATATCCATAATAGTAACATTTCCACAAATTTTTCATTATTGGATTGTTTTTTGACTTTATCACAGATTCCATGACCTTCTGCGTGTTACCTCCATCCATCACACGGAAGTACAAGAGGGATGGATATTCACAGAGATCAGTGAGAAAATGTTTAATTAAAATTCCCAGTAAATACTTTTATACTTACATCTGTAGCAGCATTTGGCTCCCAATTAACTCCTAGAGCAGGGTTTAAATGCTTCAGTTGGAAGGAAACAGAATTAAAGAATAGATGAACTGCCTCAAAAACTAATTGCATTTTAGGATGGTGTTTGCCTGTTCCTATGTAAATTCCAATAATGTCTTCTCTAACTGTGTTAGATACTCATGTTCCTTTAGAAATTAGTGGTGTTCTAGTCAATACAGTTAGTGAAATTCTTGGTAGAATGAATCTTATCCTGAAATTTCATCAGCTGTTCCTTAAACTCATCTATTTCACTGCAGCACATTTTCCATAGAGACCACTATGTTTCAAGTATATATGTTTAACTTCTGAAGGAGTGCCATCCTTCTAATGGCTGCTGCCTCTGTTTTAGATCCAAAGAAGCTAGTCTACTTTTTCTAACAGTCTTAGTCCATTTAATAAGACACTCTTAGAAAAATTCCATTACCCATACTCTTCAGTGTCGTACCTACAACAACCCTATCAATATTTTTCTCCCAATCAATTAAGAAGGAATTACAAAGTGATTAAGACGGCTGAAACATTATGAATGCTTAAAGAGAAATGAGAAAAATCTCAGTTTGATCTCCCTTCTGATGCCCCTGAATGTAAATCAGAAAATATGCTATAAAATAGCATTCTGTATAATAGGCACCAGGATTCTGCCCCTTCACAGAGGCCTTGCAGCTTCTCACATCCCCCTGTGACTTCATGTGGTCTTCCATTGTCCATCTGTATTGTTTCCCTTTACAAAAAGGTACTTAAAGCAGACTGCAAAGTAGCCTTCTATTTTTTACACTTTTACTTAAAAAAAAAAATATATATATATATATATTTAATGTGGGAACAGTAGGAGCATTCCATGTTTGATTCTCAGCCATGGAACTGGCAACTGTAGCAGTTCAGGGGAGAAATTTAAGGGAGAAAATTTCTAAAAAAAATTATTTGGGAAAATTGTAGAGCGAATGAAGAAAAACATTATAAAAAAAAACCTGATCAGGGAAATACTTGTAACTGAGTTTTACAAAGAATAGAAAAAAAAGAACACCAGTGAATTTTAAAATGCTCAGTAGCACTTGTGGCTGAAAAGTCTACTAAGAAAGACTAAATATTTTTCAATCTTTACATGTTTAGTTGCAAGGAAAAGAGCCTTTAGAGCAAACTACAGCATAAACATGAGGTCAAAGTCAGAGGGACACTGCTAGAGGACAAAGCCCTTTCTACAATCCATAATTATTAAAGCTATTTGTATCACAATGGGAAGTAAGTAATTCATCATGCTGCCTTTGGCTGGTAAAATCTAATTTTCAACCTGATTTTAATACCCTGGAGGTACCAAAGAAGACTGTCCTTTCTCTGTGGCTCTTACTAGCTGTGGAGGTGTGAAGTTGTATACTTGTATAGACCTTCCTCTATCACTGTTTCTGTTTGTTCCAATCTCAACTACAGAATTTAAGCTTAGGAAGCCTAAAACTCTCCTATTCTTGACTTCCCAGGTTGTTAAATCTGACATGAAGATATTGAGTTCGTCACAGTGTAAGAGCAATTTGTTTAGGTGGAGGAGAAAAGTTGAGAGAGGAAATGAGGGGAACAAAAGATAATGTGCTTCCCCTGTAAGTTCTCAGTTCTTGGAGGAATAAGGTAGTAGTGTAGTCCTGTAAAGCTAAGATTCATCCTTCCAAACACAGGGGAGATGACGGTCGGTGTACCAGCATCAAGGAACAGCATTCTCCTGAGTTACCCAAAGTAAAACACAGATGGTAATGTCAGGTAAGCCTGGCACAGGCAACACAATGATATAATGGCAAGTTGTGCATGCAGATAGAGGTGACTCAGCCTCAGGTGACACCTAAAGGATGTGCATTGTCAGTTTTCAAAACAAGCAGCACTTTCAAAACACATTGCGTCAAACAGTTGTTACTGTGTATGGGTAATTCTCTGCAATGCCTCTGCGCTCCAATTCTTAATCCTTACACTGTTTCAAAGACAGATTTTGCAAGAATTCCAGCTGTTTGGCTGAATATTTCAGCAATACTATGTAGCTTCTATTTTTGTTGATACTGTAGCTAAATGTGCTCCCTCCTTGCACTGCGTATGGCCAAAATCTTCTTTCTGTTATTTCTTTATTTATCCAACTAATTTACTAATTTTAACTGTGTTGTTTTTTGCCCACCTTGCACTTCAGAAACGAATGGGAAAATCTAGGAGTACAGAACTAGCCCACAGCATCATATTTCACTTTTCTGACAGGAACTAACAGTTTGTTTAAATCTTTTTATGTTCTATTTTTCATTATTCTCACATAAAAATATACTGAACATAATTGAAGGGTAGAAAGGTATTAGGATGAAATACACTCTGATGTACCAAAATAAAATAAAGTGGGAATCCATCCTACATCCATCCTATTATATCCAATTTTCCATGTCTATCAGGAGTGAAAGACAATCGTGAAGTTGTTTTGATATTAGTTAATATGAACATAAAATTATTATTTTTTGGAGGGGAGGGGTGTGGGAGGGACTAATGGAACACATGCAGATCATCATAATATATAATACAGTAAGCATAATACAATAATTAAACCAGAAACTATATATGTAGGTATATAATACAGTAAGTACACAGTAAGTATAATATAACAGTAAGCCAGAATTTATATTCAACAACAATAATGGAACGGATCAGAGTTTTAAATTTTGAAGAGAATGAAACAATCTTTCCTTCAAGAATTAAGTGTAAGGATTCCACAATCAGGCATGATTTTAGGAAAAAAATAAAATTAATAGATAAAAACCAACAACCTTTTTTTATTTTCCCACATTAGAAACACTATATAAAAACATATATATTTTACAAGAGCTTTTGAAGATATTTTCTCAAGATTTTTATATTAAAACCTTGATTGGGGAGGATTTTTGTTACCTCAGAAAGCATTTATTCTCATATCATGAAAAAAATTATGGATTTCTTGCCAGTAGAATTGTCTTGGACACTTCCCTCAAAGATGCCATGTAAATTTATATTCTCTGTTTAAAAGATGTAAATTACTACATGTGGTATCTTTTCATGGAGAGGATGAAGCATGTTGCGTATCTGGCATCTAAAATGGCAAATTGCAGGTTGGAATTGTGCTAAATGGGGACCTGGAAAGCAATGGCGTACTTGAGAAGATATGGGATAGCATATCAAAAATAATGCAATGACACTAATCTTAAAGTTCAGAAGTAGATATGAGAAAGGAATAGAAATTAGTACTCTTACATTGTTGTGTATTTTTTGGCATAATTCTTTTATATGTACATAACCACTAAAAGGGGTATTTTGAATTTCACAGTAAAATTCGATTTATACTACACAAGTCAGTCAGATACTCAGTTAACTAAGGAAAATTATACATTAATGCAGACATCATTCATACTGTAACAGATGAGTGTAAGAAGATGGCATTATTGTACTAGACCAATATATGACTGTCTCAGCACCTTATTTGTTAGCTGACAATCAGGTTTATTTTAGCTAGTAGAGCAGATGAGAATTCAGAGCTATGAATGAAATATTTGGAGAGTAATGCATGTGACGAGCATCTCAGCTGGCGGGACTTACTGCACCTGGAAGCAGCTTTAGGTAATAGCATGCCTGGGACAAGTTAGCATACCAGTTACTCAGCCAAGACACCTTGCCCATTGGCTCTCTTACCTCTGCTGTGTTATTTTCCACCAGAGTTCCCACACAATCTTACACATGCTAATAAATACATCAGCCTTGACTGAAAGAGAGTTCATGAGCTACCAGCTCTTTCTGAAGAGTGCAGCTGGTCTTCCTGTATTTGTGTGGGCATAAACCAAGGTTGCTCTTGCTATTTCTGATAAATATTTATATAGGAACATAAACTTACGTGGAACATTGCCACAATAAATAGATAAATAAATAAATAAATAAATAAATAAAGCAATTTCAAGAAACAGTAAAATATGTAACATCATGTTTTTAGATTAATAATAAAAAGAACCACAAACTCACAAAAGGGCAGATAATATATTTGTGAATACACAACTGTTGGTTAGACACTGTGGGCTGACAAGTTGTAGACCAAACTACACATCTAAGAGGAAATAGCATCCTCATTCATCAAAGTATGCTCTTTGACAACCCAGTAATCCTGCCTGGAGGCAGCACTCCTCATTACTGGAGAGACTTAGCTACTCAAATACCAAATTATCAGTAACCATGAAACAGTAAAATATTCTTTTAAAAAAGTGGTCTTTTTCATTGTTGTTGTTTTGGTTTTTTGAAGATGTTTATAGAAACACTGAGCATCCTGAAACTGAACGTATTTGTTGCAGAAAGCAATATCAACCTATTCAGAAATTCTCTTTGGTAGTAAAACTCTGAAAAAGATGACAATGAGTTAATATGTTTGACTGAGTGAGAAATAGAAAGACCAGGACATTAATGTTATAAGGAATTTGCTTAAGACTACCAGAAAGTTTTATAAGGAGTCAGTGTAGCTGAAGAAAACAGGAAAAGTTTGTGGTTTCTTTCTTATCCCCTGGAACTTGATGCACTGCATGTTTGAATTATTCAAGCATCTGCCTTTAAAAAGAGTCAACAAGAGAACTGAAAAACAAAATCAGAGAGTTCCTACATAATAAGTTCTTATAATTTGTTCTTATTCGTTGTTTATTTTTTTCCCTCCAGATTAGCAGCTTTTTTGTCCACGGACTTAGTTTTTACCCCTTCTCAATAAACAGAAGTAAATATTGTTTCAAGGAAAATTCATATTTGTGGACATGAATGGGGACAATGCAGCCATGGTGATTTCTGGTGTCTAGTACTGTACTTTCAAATACCCTGTTATCATCAGGAATATTACACTTGCTTGTACAGCTGGTTGGCAAAGTGAAGATACAATAACACATCACTCCTGTGTGCCCTGTCTGCATTTTTCATCTGAGAAAGATTATCAATCTGAGAAGGATTGGACTAAGGAGGGAGACAAGTCTCCTTTTTGAGGTTTTTGAAGAGATGAGGAATAAACATAACCTGCTATCTTCCCCCACCCCCATTCACATAGCTGCTGATGAATGTCTGCATGAATATGCAGGAAAACAGTATCATGCTGTTATCAACTACCAAAGCTGATCTACCCCACATTGAAAGGCAGATCGAGGAAATGAATTATGAATATCAAAAATGCAGTCGTTACCTTTGATCTCCCTTAGGAAACTCTCATTTCTCACCGTCTCCAGTAATTGCAGAAAATAGATTTTTCCCCCCCCCCACATAAACAATTTGTGTTCTCAGTCTCATTTTCATGAACTAGAAAACAAAACAAATTGATTCTCTAAAAATGGCCTGGTAAAGTTCTGCGCACAGACCGGGAAATCCGTTAGGCCAACTTCAATTAGTGGGCTTCTGGAAAAAGGATCTTTGCTTCAGGAGGAGCAGTTTGATCTCCAGTTCCTGTGACATTCAGGACAGTGTGTTTACCAGCCTGAGAATGACCAAGGCCTTAGTTTGCTCATTAACTTGAGAAGGAACTCAGCAAATCATATCCTTTTGTTGTTGCTGTTGTTGTTGTAATTCTTGCAGATTTTCCTATAAGATTCATGGTCTATTTTTCTCTACAAGAACTGAGATTTCCACAAAAATCTGTAGCAGGTAGAAGACACTATGATAGGATATAAAAAGCGCAGGTGAATATGCAGAGGACACCCAAGTAACATTGGTACAGGAGAGCAGCCATGGCCTTCCCTGGGAGCAGTAGTGCTGGCTTGCAAATCTCAGTGGTGAGAGTGCAGAAATTTAATCTTCCCTGCACAGAATTTATTAGGATTACAAACCATTTATCTGTTTCATGTATTAGAAATTGTTATGTAATATGCAAAAAGAAGAAAAAGAAATTTATGTATCATTCAGAGGGTTTTAATACTGTTTAACTTAAACTTTGGGTAGCTTTAAGTGATTCAAAAACTAGGAAACAAAGCTACCTAATTTTTCAAAACTGTCTATAAATAACCAGGGAGATGGAGTGTTACCAAAATTCAGAGTGATAGCTCAACAAAATCGTATCAATACACATGAAGAGGGAGAAGAGAGGAGCAAGAAAGTCATACTCAAATTCCCTATATATTTTGCATGCACTGAATTGCACTCAGAATTACAGATTTATACAGCAGGCCATGCAGAAGCTGAAAAACCATTATGTAAATATCATTTGTACGTTCAAGACATGGGTTTTCTATAAATAAGCATGCACACTTAGAGCACATACTTACCTATAGATTCTTTCCACTTTTTGACCACATGTTCTACAGACTGTTGTTGGATTGTTTGTCTTGTCTGGGGAAAGAAACCATCCAAAACCAGAAGCCAGCACACAAATTCTTCAGAACTCCTTGGTAAAATGAGTAAATGCCAATTTTTAAAAGATACATAACCTACAAAACTTGACAGTGCCCTAGAACCACTGCCTGCCCTCACTAGTCTTAAGGGCTCCCTGGCATACTTCAGAAAGGAGTGTTAGTGATAAGGAGGAGCAAAACGTTTAAAGGCACATTTAAAATTTACTAATGCCAAAGGAAATATTAGCATGTTCTTTGAGTTTTCCTCGAAGTAGCTGTGCTCTCCAGGAATTCATGAAGAAATAATCTTATCCTGTAATTAAATCACTTTGGTTAAAATGCTTAAATAAAGAACTTTTTGCATAGGTTGATTGCTTGCAGGACTGCAGTGTTCATATGTAAATTCTCTGAAGACGATAATGTTCTGAATGTGTTATCTTGTAATTTGGATAATGCAGCAAGGAAAAATTCCATGGTTTACATTACAGAAAAACAGAATAATCTAAGTTTGTCACAGCAAATACATTTCATTCACATGCTATATATTTTAAAATGGAAAATGAAAAATCTTCAGATATTAAAAATACAGATACAGTCTAAAAATAAGACCATATCTGTAAAATAATTTTCTCAGAAATAGTTTGACAGTTTTCCTCTTATTATTTTTTAATTTCTGCATAAAATGGACAAAGATATTTACCAAAACTGATTAACTTACTGAAAGGATATGATTTCAACTGATACTCACATTAATTCTTACAAGTGATCAGTATGAAAACATATCACTGTACAGAAACCTGTCCACCTGCTATCATTTCAAGTGTTACATATTTGCACTCACTGTCCATGGTGCATGATAGGCCAGCTCTGAGGAGGTGGCCAAGCTGCCAGCAAGGCAAAGGCAGCACACAGTGGTTTCTCTTCATTAATCCTGAAGAAATTTGTATTTCTTCATCTGCTGTAGAGTTAGCTCATGTTCTCAATTTAAGCAGGCAAATTATATGTTTAAAATCAATGAACACTACAATTTCTTAATATGCAATTCTTTTTTTCCTGAAAATTATTCTCTACGCTGAAACATAGGATTCAATCTATGTGATAGTTATTTTTTATCTGCTCCTTATATCGCAGTCTTAAATACAATTTAAACATGACATAAACCTTCTTTTAACTCTCTGTACAGTGAAGAATTTCATGCTACGTGAACATCCTGATGAAAACAGGCCTTGGAAAATACTGAGGCTATGAAAGAGATTACAAATAAAGCTGACGTTTCACAAAAAACTGCTATGCTTTCAGTATTTGTTTTCGTTTCACACTGAAACTAAATGGAATGATTTTAATGTTTTCATAAAACATCTGTGTTAAAACGTCACATTTCCAATAAAAATGTCAGATTTTAAAGTTTCTTCTTGGTTGGGTCAGAGATATTCAGGCACATCACAACAAAAGCAATTTTCACCTAAAATCTGTCAATCTATTTCCACACTTTTTAATTCAACGAATAAGCATATTTCCAGTATATCTTATTATAAATTTTCCAGTCAACTTCACCTGTAAACATTGCTGAGGTATGTTCCCAAAACTTGTTCAAAAAATTTGAGAGAACATTCATTTCTATTTTAATTTCAGCTCTATTCAAGGGATATATTGATTACCCCTGATCCAATGTCAAAATGCAAAAACAAGAAAGTAATATTTAATAAATGTAGAGAGGACATCATTTCTACCCTGGATAACTCTACAGTTCTCATTTGTACCATAAGTTTCTGAAAAGATCAGGAGAAATATAAGTTTTTTTCTCATAAGGTATTAGATGACTTTCTAAGTTTGCATGGCCTGAAAGGCTGGAAAAATTCAATATAGTCTGGACTGAAACGAATGCTTCAAAATGCAGAAACTATCTGCAGCTATTCTATCATAAGGTGGAGTGTGACCCCACATTCTAAATTTAGCCTCCCATCCATCACAGACTAATTATGTTTCTACAAACAAAAAAGCGTAATTATTCAATATGATGAGCAAAGAAGTGACCACACAACAGCTGTTAACCTATGCATCACACTAATTGTCCTGAAGTCCTAACACTAATATTGGCTTAAATGTTTTCCTGGTCTATTTCAACAAAATGTGCCAAAGTAAAATATTTTGGCTTCCTATGAGAGAGTATGTGTACTTACACCACAATCATTACATATTATTAAGGTCACTATGTAGCACAGCCATTGATCAAACCGAGCAGGGAAAAATGCCAGTGCTTATGCAACAGATATTCCTTGTCACAGTTTCACTTACATTCCTCTACTACTCCCAGAGGACCCACACTGTGTTGCATAATTTATGCCATAAGGATTATTTATTAGACTGATTTATTCCATTACCTGTGCTGTATTATTAAATTCTTGTATGTCTTAATGGGAACAATGTATTATGAACAGTTTTATGAGAAAAATGAAAGAACTCAAGGTTGAAAAAGTATTCAAGAGAATGTCATGTCTTCACTGAACTCTGCGAAGCGACTGAAAGGCTCCTGAAATATTGGGTGGAATAGAGTAATCATGATAACTATCGGTGTTATCTAAATTTAATAATTGTTTACTGTATTCCTGCTAGCAAAATGTTATCTTCTATGCATGGTCCTGGAGCCAGCATTAACTGCACAGGCTCAGGGCCATTTGAGTCATGCTCTTCAGCATGCTGTAGGTATGTCCAGTAACAGCAGTGATTCAATACCTTAAATCCAAGAGTTCTCCAGTAAAAGTGAGTTACATTTGCTATTCAGCTTTCAGCATGTCTTTCCTGAATTATATGAGGACACAGTGAAGAAGGGATAGAATAAATTCACTGGTCTCCTGGGAGGAACATTGAGATGATTTCGCTGACCATAGTCTTGACAGGTGTGCACAGGCCTTTTATTGCCCAGGATCATAATTTCTGTACCTACTCTGTTCCTATTCTTGAACACTCTTCTTTTCAAGATAATACTTATTTTTTCATGCCTCATAAATAAATAAATAAAATAAGAAAAAGGATTTTCTGTTCACTGGCTTCCTGGCAGCAACTGAAAGAGTTGGCAGGGGTTTTCCTGTGAGTGCACACAGGACATAATCCTGCCTTTGACAATGTAGTAATGAATGATAAATTCTTTCAAATGCAAAGAGGAGAGAAGGGATGTCTTTAAGCTCCATTACAGCAAACAGTAGCTGCCTGTTCCTAATTATAGAAGCAAAAAACATGCTACATCAGAAAAGTTTTTTCTTTAAATCCCTAAGTCAGATGTTTAATATGAGCAAAGTAGGATGAACACTGCAGGCAAAATTAACAACTGTGAATATATATATTTAAAACATCAACCCAGAATTCAGCTTTATCGACATCTACAACTCCTTTCACTCTCTTCACAGTAGTACTCAAATCAATATTTTTTGTTCATGAAAATATTCATGTAACCAGCTTGGGTAATAAAAACCCCACAAATAAAAATAAATAAATTAATAAACAAAAAGCAAGGACTCAATGTGTGAGGATATTTGCAAACATCTGATCTGATGAATAAAATAATTAATATACCATGTTCAAATCCACATCAGCTTATGGACACCTGGTAAATTTAAATAGTCTATCTTTGTTTACTGCACCAGTCACTAAATGTCAAAGTATAGGCTACAGTGCAGCTACAGAACGAGACGTCAGAGAAAAAGATGTCCTACATCACTCAGCAAAAAAAATCTACTGCTTATTAAGAGCCCTTGGAACATTTATTGAGTGAAAAAACCACCTCAGCAAGGTTCACTAGCTCAGATACAGTTCTGCGCTAACAGCTGGCACACAGCTGGCTAACTCTTGCATCAACAGAACAAATATATGCCTATCTAGGAAACAATATGGCAAACATGCAACAACAATATTGAAAAGAAGGAAAACCCACTGAAGGAAGTAGAGGACATTCACAGCCCAGTTTTGGATGGAAAACCCTTCTCAGTTCCCTATAAGGGTACCACAGTGGATGTGTTGAGATGCTTCAAAGGATGAACTACAAAATAAAGGGCAGATTATCTCTCCTAAGGATTTGGTTGCATCTTGAAAATTAACACTCTTTGAAAATGTGTCGGCAGTCACCATTGCCAACATTTTGTATATTCTTCATTACTATATAAATATTCAAACCTTTTTCTAATTTTGCTCAGTTTTTGGCATCAGTATCAACCTGTACAAACGTGTTTCATGGTTTAATCATGTAATGTGTGAAAAAAGTTTCCATGCATATATTTGATTCAGTTTCTCTTACTATCTTTTTCATAAGACACAAAGTAACACCTTCCTATGTATTGTCTTTTACACTGTTCTATAGATTTGAGTTTTGTTAGTGGGAGAGGTTGTTTTTCAGGTGTTCATTCATATGACTCCTCTTCGTAAAGCAAACTCCTGGTGTTTTAAGATTTTTATGAGCTTTCTCATCAATTCTCCTCTCTTATTTCCAAAACTGCCGTGAAATGTGGCAATATTGTTTTTAATAAGGGCTGCCAAAGACTTCAGCAAAGCTTCTGGATGAGGCCATATGCTTTTATATATGGTGGCATAAATTGTTACCAAGAGTTGCTCTCCAATAAATTCTCAATACAACCCAAAAAGATAGGTAGCCTTTCTAAACAACAGATTGAGAAGGTACCTTTAGCTATATGTTCATAATTGTTCTCAGGTTTATCTCCTAAGTTGATAGTTAATGGTTCATTTATGAGGAAGAAAGTTAATATAACTCCATGCTATGCTCAGTTGAAAAAAATGAGGTGATTATATCCCTTATTATGTTAGATCCAGTGTTATCTCTATATTTGAATTACAAAATGTTTCACCAGCAGATTTCTTTCACATGAAAGGAAAGTTCAGATGTTACTCAGGAGTACCTACAGCACCTTCAGGGACATTTGTGGACTTAGATGAATGTTCAGCCGCAAAGAGTATTGCATAAAAATAACCACATAAGGAACACAGTAAAATACCAACAATGTATTTTAAAAGGGAACGAAGTAAGCCTAGGAAAAAAGAGAAGGTGGAAAAAGTATTTCTAAGAGAAAATGAAATGCTTTAGTAATTCAACTAAAAGGAAACAAAAGTATTACAGTAAGGATTATTGCTCATCAAACAAGACAGATGAAGGGTGGTTGCAAGAGAACTTCCAAAACAATGCTTTCCCAAAGTATAATAGGAAACTTAACAAGATCATTGCACACATTTTTTTATCTTCCTTCATTCAACTATATGAGACAAATCTGAGATTTGATGTAAAATGCAATAGTAACCTTTAATACTCCTCATATGAAAGTGATCAACAGTTTGTGGAAAACTGAAGATTACTTTCTCAATCCAACATCTAATCTCTCATAAATAAAGAGAAGGACATTAACAGATAGGAATTTTTGCATCTCTTCATCATTCCGCACCATGTCACAGTGAAGTCCATTTTGTCCCATGATGTTTGGATGGCGTTCTTCCTAAGTCTTTTTCATCTAATTCTTTCTTTCCAAAATGCAGCTTCATAGGGTCAGAACAGGTGTTCTATGATCTCTGTAACCTGAGCAGGTAGCATCTGCTTCAAAATCTGAAGCATTACAAAGGCAGCCCAATTTTGGGAGTGGCATTTCTTTTTATGCCCCACCAAATTAGAATGCAAAAGGCTTTACAGACTGAACAGAGCTATTCACTCTATAAAGGAATGAATCATTACCTTGACTTCGCAGTACTTTTCATAAAATTTATGTTTGTTTTTGACAGACGTGTTTTATGGACAACTGTAAAATGTCTATAGGTAGCAACTATAGAGCTTTCAATGGGAAAGAATTAAGTCACTGCTACCCCTATAGTGCTAATGATGTAAAAATGTGCTGAATGTTCATACTTTCTCTGAAATACACATATTATGCTTGCTACAGGTGCACAATGCTAATTTGCTTTTTGGGCAAACCATGATCAATTTGCATAATTTTTACATCCTGAAACTTGCAAACATCAGGAAAATCTGTGTGTTTCTCTACCTGTAGCATTAAGTCATTGAGTACCTAAGATTCAATGTAAGCTCTCAGAATAAGGAGCAAAGCCCTCCAGGAGTTCTGTGTTAGCTAAATGATAGGATCAAAGCCTTGAGGTATTCCAGGCCAAATCTTTTGTCCGTAACCAACATAACTGAGGTAATTTCACCATCTACAGGACCATAACTATTTTTTTCTGACCCAGCAATACTTTAAAATAGACAATTACTAATGACCTACCCACTTGGAAAACATTGCTATGTGCTTATCTGACAAATACAGAAATCAAACTAAACAATATCTTTTAGGCAGGTTATGGAGTAATTTGCCTTAGCAGTAATTGAATGTGATCCAGCCTACAAATCTTATAATAAAAGCACAGCTCTTTAATTACTTCACCTTTCTGTCATTTGTCAAGTTAAATGCTTTTATGTATGTTGAACTTGAAATAAATACAGTAACTAGGCAAAGACATTTTTCTAATGGTCACTACATCCTAAGAAGTTTGTGACTGAGAAGATGTATGAAAAACACAAATCAAATGAATGCAAATGAATACAGTGTTGAGGAAATGAATACACTTTGAATAAAAATAATAAAAATAGCACACACATCGAATAAAAATAGCACACCACATACATGACAATAGATGAATATTGGTAGAGAACAGTTAGTACTAACAGTTCCATCTGAATCCTTAAAACTCACTTCAAATTTTGGTGGGTAGCTAAGATTGGAGTATCTGGTTATGGATTGAAAAACATTTGTCTTATAACACATCTTGCAAAACAAAAGTTTACTAACCACATAAGAGAGCACTTGACTCTGTTGTTTAAAATAAGCAATAACTTCACCTTTTCTTCTGCCACTATATAAACCTATGTAAAATCCACTTTTCCTGTTGCTTTGGTAGCTATGGTATTTTTGCACAAATGTACAAACTAAATCAAAAGCAGCAGTCAGCACAGGCCATGGTCACGAAATGGATGGAAAGAATCACAGATGAAGAGCAAGAGCAAAAAACTGCTCTATGTATTGGATATGGCAGAGCAAGGAAACAGCTGAAACAGAGACCAGAAAAACAAATACTACATGTAGGAAACAGTAATTCCTTGGTACTGAAAACTGTAATACAAATCCTTGCATCGGAGAAGCATATTTTTTGTGAGAGACAAAAACTTTCACCTAGTGCAGAAAAATCTGAATATTCATACTGCTTAAAGGAATACTTTCCTGGATTGAGAAAACAAGCTGCCCTGGATTCTGGCATGTTTTGGTGCTTACAGGTTGCACTAAAAGAACTATGGGCCTAGAGCTACAGAGTTTGAATGCTACTAAGGAAATGATAATTGCAAATGTTCAGCATTGATTGCCTGGGAAGAGAGAACAAAAACATCACTAGCATTGCAAAAGAAAAGAATATATCATACTGCCTGTTTCAAGACTTAAAGCATTTGTGAGTAAGTTTGGCACCAAACAGAAGGAAATAATATTACAAAATCTTACGCTACTTTTTTCTTCCAGCAGTACAATAAGAAAACCATTCGCATATAGCAGTGGAAGGCTTATACTCTCTAGGACCTGTCATGTCAAGCACAGGATGAACCCCAAAAATACCCTGCTGTGTCAGAGAGCATGTCTGTCAACAGGGTGCAGAAGACACTGTCAACAGCTACAGACAGTTCTCCCAGTAGGTTCAATATGCTCTCACAATAATTCTGACTCTGGCATGGTCATAATAGAAGTAAAAGAAAAGTTTCTGTTTTGACAAGAGTTTGCTTCTATCTCCACCCTATAGCCTGAATATGTAACAGAAAAGTCTTTGTTCCTTAGAGCTAGTGTCAACTCATAAAATGCCCAGGTATTTATGATTTGTCCTATGTCTCATTACTTTTTTTTTTGATCCAGGCAAAATGATCTATCATCTGTCAATTTTGATTTATTTCCTTGTACCTAGTTTCTATTTGCCTTTTAATTATTTTTTTTGTTTGTTTGTTTCTTGCTTCTCATCTTTCCTTTTTCTTGTTCTTGAAACACCTGAACTACTTGAAGAAATGACAATACTGGAGTGTAAGGACTAAACAAAAAGAAACTCCATGAAGCTTTTAAACTACTAGTAAATATTACTAGAATTTCTTTAAAAGAAAAGTCTCAAATCCCTTAGTGAAAAATTTTGAGCAAGGCATCCCAATAATAAAGCTGCCCTGAAGTGGAAAAATACTACCCATCTGGCACACTCTAGTATTCTCTCAGTGAATCTGTTGTGCAGAAGTATTATTTATGGTTTAAACACTGATGATCTCCACCTATCTGCAGCTACACATGACAAATATTCCTCTGCCTTGACGCCTTAGAAGTTCTCACCAACATTAACAATCACAGCAATTTTTGAATCAGAAGATATCTTTTGATTACTAGGAAATTATACCCTCATGAAAAGTAATATATTTTTAGTGTACTTGGTATGCTTTTAGTTGAGCTAAGTGTCTGTAGAATACTTGAATTATGGCAAGTATATTCATTTTTCGTAAGTGTAGAGTGACACATTATAAAACAAATTATAATAATCAGAAATTTTCTTGACGCTATCAAAGGGCTTGATTCAAAATGGGATAAGTTCTTCGTAGTACCCTCAGCCTGCATTAGCAGATAGCGGGAGCTGAGGGCACTCAGCACCTTTCAGGCAAGTTCCCGCATCAGATCCAATCCTGCAGCTGTGCAAGACGTAATTTCTTTGATTGCTTCTACTAATTTGCATACTACATCTATGATTTGGGCACACTGATAATTTACACTACAATATCCCGCTGCCCTGCCAGCCTTTTAGACTTGCCATACATTGTTTTTCAACTTGTAAGGTCTTTGGAAAATAGTTCCTTATTTCCTCATAGACACACTCTACAGAGATTGTTCAGAAGCTCTCTTAACAGAAAAGAATCCTGAATGCAATGATATATATATATATATATATATGTATATACAGGCAGCTGGAAATGGATGATGATGGAGATGACTGCTGCTTACGAATGGATTTCATGAAAATTTATACAAGTGAATTACAAGCAGCAATCATAAATTTCATATAAATTACATCAACTATTCGTGAGTAGAAATCTAGTGAGATTTAAGAAGGAATTATGGGAATTTCTGTGAGTAATGTTTACAGAAGTCTGTTATATACAAAGAATTTTGCAAGAAATATTAAGTAAAATACTTCAGAGTTTAAAATAATCTCTTTGGGACTGCAACAAAAAATTAATCCCAGATCTGTTTGCTGTGAGATTTTTTACCCATTACTTTCAAGCATGTGATTCCACAGACAGTTATGGATGAAATGAGTTCCACAGTATTTTGTGAGCATCATCCACCCAATGACAACATGCAACACACTGTTGCTCTCTAGAATTCATTTTCTTTTTCTTTTTTCCTAGAGTGTTGCCTTTACTTTGTTGCTTATAAACTGCTATGACATGAAAGAAAACCACGCATCTGAGCTAAAGAAGATTCAACTATTCAAAATCAATTCACTTCTTTATATTTTGTAACTAAAGCCATTCATTGGCACCTTCCTCCTGAGGAGGGGGAATGGAGTGGAATCTGTCAATCTCTTCCCCTTCTAATAACAGGGCTCATAAAAACAGCACAAATCTGTGCCAGTGGAGGTTTAGACTGAATGTTAGGAAAAAATTCTTTACTGTGAAGATGGCCAAATACTGGAACAGATTTTCTACAGAGGTAGCATTTGTATAATGCTCTCAATAAGATGCTTTAACTTTTGGTTATCCCTGAAATGGTCAGGCAGACAGATTTGTTGATCATTTTAGGTACCTTCCAACAGAACTTTTGTACTGTATTGTACTGTATTCTACATTATTATGCTTTTAGTAGATGCTTTAACTTTTGGTTATCCCTGAAATGGTCAGGCAGACAGATTTGTTGATCATTTTAGGTACCTTCCAACAGAACTTTTGTACTGTATTGTACTGTATTCTACATTATTCTACGCTATAATATTCACATGGTGTTTACGTTTATTATTTCTAAATTCCAGCTTGGCATATATGACCTTGATATGTAGCTGCTGCAATACATAAATGTTTTATATATGTTATTTCATGGCACAGGGGATGCTTTAAAAATTTGTAAAAATATTAATATACAAGTTTTTCTTTTTCTCTCTGGATTTTTGAAGCGGGCTTCTTAGGACAACTTCACATCAACCTTACCAAGTTATAGAAACTTCTATAACAACCATCTTATTAACAGAGTTAATATCAAACCAACCATGCTTTGAAAGACTGTGGACTTACCACTGTTCTCTGTTCTACCGTGCTTTGCCCAATTGATTTATATGGGTTGTCAAATCCAAAGGTATAAACTGAGAAGCACATTTTGTACCACCTTGACTTTATTCATGGAGCTTCAGTGAGAAAACCATTGCTACTTGTGCTGAATCATAATCTATTCTGGAATCAACTGAAGATTCATCAACAAAGCAAGCTGAAAAATGAGTTTTTGTACAATTCAGAAGACCTAATATGGGGTCTTTCATTACAGACTACCCCTGGCAATGTGCACTACTGTGCCCCTTAGTCCCTTATGTATGGAGCTAGTTAGAACAGGCATCTGCAAAAGTATGAGGTATATTCAGAATTGAGTTTCAGAAACATCAAATTATATGTTTTTGTCACTATAGATTTTTCATAAAAACACTTAAAGAAAAATTCAAGTCCTGGTATCTCTTTGTGCTTTTCACTACATTTTTCTCTATGATAATTATGTTGTAGTAATAAAATCATATTCATAGTCATAGAGACTTTCTTTCATTTTCACAGAACAACAACCACAAAAACAAAAAAAAAAANAAAAAACCAAAAAAAAAAAAAAAAAAAAGGAAAAAAAAAAAAACAACCCACAGGTAGGATATACAAATCCTGGAAGGTAATAAAACTTCCAACTCAATATCTCATGTGTTTTATTGACATAGATACCATCAATATTTACGTTTTGAACTATTAATCCAGTCTATTTTTCCTACTGCTTAAAACACTCTCTGCAGTGAAGCTACCAAGCCAACAACAGTGGCATCTAAGTTAATCCTGAGGATCAAATGGATGTTTTCAGCAAGATATTACTTATTATTTTGAATTAACTTGAATGTATTTCATGTTAAGTTCTCAGTATCACAATAAAATTATTTTTAGAGACTAAAATCTACATACAACTATGTGAGTCTCAAGTCTTCATGACTGGAACATCGCAACACAAATTATATCTTCTGCAATAGCAGAAACATCATTAAATGTCAGTATGGAGTATAAGGTCAAGAAATATTTAAATCCTTAAAAATATGCTCCTTTACTTTATTACTTTTCCATTCAGAACTGGTTTAAAGCAAGACTGAACATCCTAATACTCCAAAATCAGGCGTAAATTAGTTCTAAAAAATAAGTTATCTAGAGAAACAATTGCATTTGATTCATGTGGAGTGAGTTGCCTCTCAGTTCTGTTTTCTGAGTT
The DNA here is from genome assembly GCA_013399175.1 of Odontophorus gujanensis. NCBI lineage: Eukaryota > Metazoa > Chordata > Aves > Galliformes > Odontophoridae > Odontophorus > Odontophorus gujanensis. Next base: position 168,055 of record VXAB01011120.1, read on the forward strand.
CAAATATATGTCTGAGTCAAATATCCCAGTGCTGGTTTTGATTATGTGCTGCAACTCACCTTGTTAACTGTATAGTTCTGTCTCCCTTTTAGTTCAGGATCGTCACGTAATTCAAGTACAGATATCTTTTACTTCCTTCTTGCTTTAGTTTTACCTGTACTTTCTTCACCCACACCTGCGATTGAACAGTAATATGGTAATTAGTATGCAGAAATTACACATATCTTCCCTCACACTTCTTTAAAGCTCACTGGCTGTGTGCAGTGTAGATAATACTTTGCTACATCTCTGTGTTTGCTTGTCTGTTCTTCACTCTGGACCTTTAAGTTAAAAAGGTCAGGAAAGATTTAGATTAGATTTGAGGAAAACCTTTTTCTCTGAAAGAGTGGTCAGGCACTGGAATGGCCTGCCTAGGGAGGTGGTTGAGGCACCATCCCTAGCGCTGTTCAAGAAGCATTTAGATGAGGTGCTAAGGGATTAGATTTAGTAGTTTAGTGGGTAGGGATGGTGATAGGAGGATGGTTGGACTAGATGATCTTGTAGGTCCTTTCCAACCTAATGAATCTATGAATCTATGAAACGGTACCTCTGAATCATTAAAAAAAAAAAAAAAACAATGCTGAATTTCTTCAATGAAAACTTGTATCCCAACATGCAGCGGTCAGCTTTCTACTGAACCTGAAGTTCTTCTCAATGATTTGGTTTGAAATAGTATAATAAATGATAGCTCCAGAGAAGGAAAAGATGTCAAAAATGTGGAGTGCTTATAACCATGGTAGAGCTTTGAGGTACTCCAAAAAATCTAACTGCCCTATCACTGAACATTCCCCTAAACAACTTCAGCAAAGAAAAAGGTTTTCTTGCTTTAAACACTTAAGAATCATTGTTGCAGTCTCACTGAGAAATAACTTTCTCCCTCCTCCTGTCTCTCATGCCTTCCCAAACAAGCAGTGTTATCTAGAAGAATTCTTTGTTCAATTTTAGTTTTGTTTGTTTGTATTTGTTATTTCTCAGCAGAATGATTCATAATTCTTATGCACCTCCTTGAAAGGGTGATTACTTTTTGATTAGCTCTGACAGTCACGTCAGCTGCACGTATGTGTCCAAGAGACAGCTCCAGCATTCATCTGAGCTAGCTAACAAACCCCTTACTTAAAATTACAACCACTGGACATACCTGTGTCTTTCAATGACTCGAAGACACTTTTTCTTCCTGACAGTGTACATTCCCCACCAGATCTTGAACTTGCAGGTTGTATAATGTACTATGCTCCCTGTAACAGAAAATATAGTGGGGTTGTTTCCAAGAATATCTTTACTGCTGTAATCTCTTTACTCTTCAAAACTTATGAATATTTTTAGTATAACACCGATAATTAATTTATGCAGTAGAAGTTCAGGTTTCTGTAAGACCGTGTGCTTCTTTACAAGGTATTTCATACATAAGTAAGTCTAAGATACATATAAGGAAAGATGGTTTGGAAATAATGTTTCTTCTTTTTTATTTTTATTTTTGTGCTGCTTTAAAATGAATCAACTATGACACCACACGCTGCAAGAATTGCTGAGAATCACAAAAGTAACAACTTCTTCTAGAAGTCAAAAACGGAATTAAAGAAATTTAATTGACCCAACATCTCCCTGTATCTTTCCAACTAACTAATTGTCTAATTGCTTTATTTCTTTGTAGGCTCGTCCCAGCCATCCTCTAACTGTGGCAAGATTCTTGCTACAGATTTAGAGAAATGTGAATATCCTGTGGCCCCAGCTGGCACAGTTGAGCTTTCCTTCAGTTGGAAGGTGGAAGCATCCTTCACTTGTGCCAGTACTTCCACCCATACCAGTGTCTGGGATTGGACTGTGATTCTCCCCATCTAAGAGAATCATAGAATCATATCATAGAACCACAGAGTCATAGAATCATAACATAGCTTGAATTGGAAGGGACCCTAAAGTCCTCCCAGCCCCAACCCCTGCTGTGGGCAGTGCTGCCTCCAACCAAATCAGGCTGCCCAGGGTCCATCCAACCTGTCCTTGAACACCTCCAGGGATGGGGCAAAGAGCATTAGAAGTGTTACCATGTTTTCACCACAAGCACAGTATAAATAAGGCCACAGTTAGGAAATAGGATATTTTTACATAAAATTTATATCATGAGTACTAATTTCCATCAGGTTGCAATTGTGCTCCTTTAAAAAAGTGTATCCCTTTCTGTTACTGTTGAAGGCTACCATTTATTTGCTTTTCATAGCAGGAGAGAGATTTGCTCCTTGTTCTGTTCACACAGGTCAAGCTACTGGAATTGTCAGGAGAAATTCTCACTCTTTATTTGAAAATAACTGGATATGGGTATCATCTGGCTGAATAAAAAGGAAGTTTGATGATGCCACACGTACTGAAGATATGTAGCATGTCTAGCAAGCTTTTATTCCTGTTGCTTGGTTATGTGACCAAACTTATCATCTGTGAGGATGTCTGATTCATTAAAAAAAGATCATAAGGCTAATTCCTCTGCGACTGAGCTGGGAGAATGAGGGTTTTTTACAGGTATCTCTGAAATTTCAGTTCAGAACTAAATGCCTATGTGTTATTTTCAGCTTGGAAAACAAAAAGTATGGCTGCACTCACCATTATCTAAAAGGACGCTGAGGGGGCTCTTGCAATTATTTGGGTGTAACAGCATCACTCTGAAGTCTGAAGGGCTGCAAGAACCTTGGATGAGCTACTGGCAGCTCCAAGCAGGCATCCTTCTCCTGGCCCCTGAACACAAAGCCTACAGGCCACCGTCTGGACACAACTGGGTGTGTTTGATAGGACAAGGACACAACTGGGTGTGTTTTGATAGGACAAGATGCCTTCCAGGCGACTAAACCCAAGTCAAGAAGCCCTAAATTTCTTCAACAGTTTGTGAGCACTGAGGGCAACAGCGTACAATCAAACAGGTTTAATGCTATGCCAGACAGAGAGTCCAGACTTCCTAAGAGACTCCCCCTGCGGCCCACAAGGTATCCTTCGGACAGAAGCCCACACACTCGCTTTCCCACAGGCACGACAGAAAGCTTCGGCTCTAGAACCATCCAACCGAGCGGAGCATCCCAAGCAAAGCAGTGGTGTGGCAGGGAGGGAGCCAGCAGAGCACACGGAAAGTGCGCCAAGCCGACGCCCCGTCCCACCCCCGCCCTCGGCGGCGCCCCTTCTCCGGGCCGTGCCCGCTGCACTGCGGAGCCTCCGGGCGCGGCGGGCCCGGGGNGGGAGGTAGATGGCGGGGAGCAGAGATGGAGGAGCGGAGGGAGAAGTTAAAGGTTGGATGCGGCTATTTCTCCCGGTGCCATCAGCGGGTGGGGGGTGGGATCTGTGTGAGCGGAGGGATGAATCAATGTGCTGCATGTTTTCCCTGGCGGGAGCTGCTCGGGTGCAACGCGAAGCGATGGGGATGGGTATCGCGATGGGATTGCTGTGCGCTGGGATGGGCGAGGGGCTTGTGCAGGAAGTGCATGGGCAATTTGGGACATTTCCTATTGTGAGGCTGAAGAAAGAGGGCAGGCGGCTGCCTCGGTGCGCTCGGAGCCGCGCGGGTTCCTGCTGATGGTGTGCATTTTTGAAGGGGGAGAAATTCTATCACGGGCGTATTAAAATAAATACGTCTGCAGGCTGGAAAGATAGCAAAATCGATCATTGCGGCCGCCTAGGAAAGAATTTGATTCTAGAAATTACGTGGAAACGGAGGGAAAAGATTGATGATGCCGCTAAGTCTGCTTTTGGACCGGAGCGCTTCTCCCTTTGGCTGCAGCAAGGTTGTTTTCCAGCTCCCATCCTTTCAATTTGCGAACTCTCCGGGCTTCCCCGCACTGGAGACAATGCCGAGCTCCGTGCACAATGAGGATCGTGCTGGGGCGGTGCGTGCCGCGACCTGCCGTTCGCCCGGGATTTATTGACCTCGGGGTGCCTCGAGCTCCGTCTCTCCCGTTTGGAAAGGCACCTGTGACCAAATAATCATTTTAAAGGAAAGAATATGTATATATATGTATGGTTACGGAGAGGCGGGGGTAGGGTATCGATGCGCTGCTGAGGCACTGAAGGCGCTGCTCCGTTAGTGCTGCTTTGTGTATATTTCTCACTACATGCATGTGCGCGCACATACAGTACCGGGGTTGGGGGACGGCTGGCTGTTGAGACCCCGATTGAGCGGTATATACATGATCAAATCGTCCTCTTTTGAAAATGACAGTGTCCCTCTGCTTTGGAGATGATGAGACCGTGTTGTGTACTGACTGCGTGGATGATATCGGCAGTAATAAATACACAGTTGTAGCTTTATTATTATTACTATTTATTTCCTTAGCTCTTCCCTCTGTCCTCTTCAATCTTTCTATCGTTCTTCGCCCTCAGTCCCCTCTTAATTTTAATATTACTGTTATTCTTCATTTCTTTCTCCCTTTTCCCCTCTCGCTGCCGCTCCGCGGGCGGGATCCCCACTCGGCGGCTCTCCGCGGACACCTGTAGGGATCGCTCTGCACGCTCGGCGGCGCGCGCGCACCCGCACACATATAGATACACACGCGCTCCCGTGCACGCGGGCGCGCTCCCTCCTCCCTCGCGGCACCCGCCTGCTCGTGCTTCCCCTGCACACCCGCGCATTCCCTCCCCGCTCATCCCTCGCCCTTGGGCCACGCGCCGGCGTGCCCACCTGCGGTCTCCCGCTCCGGCCCTCACCCCTACGGCACTCGCGCGGCCCCCCGACCCCCTTCCCTCTTCGTACCCTCTCCCTCCTTCCTACAGCCGCCATCCCCTCCCGCCCTAGGGTTATCCCTCGGGCTTCCACTCGCGTGCAGCCTTCCCCCCCCCGTCGTTGCGGGGCGCCCCGGGCGCAAGCGGCGGACGCGGTGCCGCCTCGCCGCCGCCCCGTCGGGCCGCGCAGGGCGGAGCTGTTCGTGGTGCTGAAGCAGTGCCTGCCCGCCGCCGGCAGCACGCCCGACAGCGCCGAGATGCCCCGGAGGCTCCCGTCGGGAGCAGGGGTAGCCTACTTCCATCGACGGGCTCTCCCGGGCACCCCGTTTTTCGGGGGGGTTGGGGGGGCTGCTGGAAAACTGCTGGCATCGGCTCCAGGTGGGGAGAATCATGGGGCTCGTCAATGCCCTGCAGTGCCCTGTGGTGACTGGGCACGGCTGGCCTCTACCCAACGGGTTTGGGAGCTCTTCTAACCTCAGGGGGTTCTTCTTGCTTCCCTTTCACTACTCTTGCCTGCCTAGCATGTGACAAATAATAAAAATAAACGTGTTGACGTTTAGGGGAATGAAATTAAATATAAAGCAGGAGTAGGAGGTGACTTAGCGGCTTGGAACGTGTCAGGTGCAGGCAGCTGAGGTGTATGCAGGTTTTGCCCCAGCAGGCACACCCCTACCCCCTCTCCCAGCAGCAGATAGTTACCCACACGCAGCACCCGATGAGGGGCTTGGCAGCTCTGGCCATGCTGTTCTGCCTGAGTGGTGCTGGCTGATGGGAGGGAGGTGTCGGAGATCCTCTCCTCCATCAGGAGATCTCTGCTCACACACTCCTCCTGGAAAACATGGTGCGGCTTGGGGGAAAAAAAGCGAGGGGAGCTTCTCTGCTGAAATGCTTTGAATGCAGACACCTCTTCAGAGGAAGAGAGTGAACTATGGCTTATGTATTATTTTTAAATTTTGAAGTGTCCTTTTAAATAAGGCTGGCTGAGTAAACATACATAAAATACTGCAACCCGTTTCAGAAGACTAACACCTGGGATTAGCTGATCTGCATTGTGAATAATGTCAGCTTCAGAGCCGGCTTGAATTGGATTTTCCCTGGCAGAACAGGGAATATCAGCAGCAAAAGAAACCAGGTGGCAGAGAAAAATGCAGTTTGAAATTTTCAAAAAGGCTTCTAAAAAACCACTGCAATTCTTCCTCGCCCCATGAAAATAAACCAGTAGGTGTGCCACGTACAGCAGAGCCTGCCAGTTCCTGCTGGGAGCTCTGTCCCTTTCATACGTTTTTAAGCAGTATTAGAAAGAACTAGAACCAGGCTTGGTACCGTCATTTGCATTAATAGGACCCCGTAGCTTCACAGGTGCTGATATTTCCATAAATAAAATAAGCCAAATAGAAGGATAAGCAACATCATTTCAAGGCACTTCTTAACATCAATTTTATAATAGTAAGATATGTTCCTAAAATATTTGCAAGTTTTGGAATGGTTAGTAGTTTACGTATAGATTAAGCCATAAAAAAAGTGATCTGGTGTAAGCATATACATTGGATTTAAGTTTAGCACTGCACATTATGATTATTTCTCAGTAATTCCAGAATTACAGCAGCACTTCATTTTGCTAACACTGAACAGCGGCTCAAATGAAAAATTAATCACAAGCATATGCTATTGATCAACTTTATGATTTCACTTGCTGTTATTACTTGTTGTTTCTTATTATTCTGTTTTGATTCCTTGCAGATTAGAAACAAAACCAATAGAGGAGTTCACCCCCTGGATCTTAGCCTTGGCCTTTTACAAGCAAGCAGAAGAGGAGCTGTCAGGCTGTGCATGTCAAGTAGCCGCTCGGCTGTTTGACAGCTTCTGGGTTTCAACCCCACTGGGATTGAGGCAGCTCAGGAAACCATGAGCGATGAGTCCTGTCGCCTGCTGACGCTGCTCCAGCACTATGGCAGGCATTCCGTGATCTGACAAGAGGATACATCTTGGAGGGGCAGCACTGGGATCCATAATTGGCTTCCTAGGAAACTACAGCTGGTGGATAGGATGTAAAAAGAGGTGCATACACACTGGGATATTGCTACAGTCTTGCCGAGCTTCTGGATCCACTTGGAGGAGAGGATTTTGCAGTCTTGTTTTTATACCTCCTGCTTTGGTAATGTTGGCTTTGGGGAAAATTTCTGCTGACTCACCCACACCCAGACACCTTTCTCAAAACCTGCCTGACCAGTGAAGAACCTCACCGACACCTTCTCCCCTCTGGCCCCCTCAGTGTCCCCATCCATCCCGCGGGGCCCCCGCAGCCCCCCCGTCCCGTGGCGGGGGTGAGCACACCTGAAGCTCCGAGCGTGGCCAGTGTCCAGCAAGATTTTACCCTGTCTGCCCTTGGGGCCCCAGCGCCGCCCCCCGCCGGCACTGCCGCCCCACTCGCTCGCCCCAGGCCGCGCAGGATGGGGGCGGCGCTGGTGCGGCGCGGGGGCTGCCTGCTGCTCTGGCTGGCCCTGCTGCTGGGCTGCTGGGCCGAGCTGGGCAGTGGGCTGGAATTCCCAGGGGCTGAGGGGCAGTGGACCCGCTTCCCCAAGTGGAATGCTTGCTGTGAGAGTGAGATGAGCTTCAACATGAAGACGCGCAGCTCCAGCGGGCTGGTGCTCTACTTTGATGACGAGGGCTTCTGTGACTTCCTGGAGCTCATCCTCACTCAGGGTGGGCGGCTACAGCTCAGTTTCTCCATCTTCTGTGCCGAGCCTGCCACCTTGCTCTCTGACATGGCGGTCAATGACAACCTTTGGCATGCCGTCGTCATCCGCCGCCACTTCAAGAACACCACTCTGATCATTGACCGAGCTGAGGCGAAGTGGGTGGAGGTGAAGTCCAAGCGGCGAGACATGACTGTGTTCAGTGGCCTGTTCTTGGGGGGTCTCCCACCAGAGCTGCGGTCGGCGACACTAAAGCTGACGCTCTCCTCTGTCAAGGACCGGGAGCCCTTCAAGGGCTGGATAACAGACGTTCGGGTCAACTACACGCAGACGTCACCAGTGGAGAGCCAGGAGGTGCGGCTGGATGACGAACAGAGCCGCCTGTGTGCTAGGGAGGATGTTTGCCTCAACGGAGGTGTCTGCTCGGTGCTCAATGACCAGGCCGTCTGCGACTGCTCCCAAACAGGCTTTCGGGGGAAGGACTGCAGTGAAGGTAAGGCACCATCTTAGCTTGCCCCACCGCCCCCTTTGTGTAGTTGAGGGGACGGGTAGGAGGTCAGGCCTGCATGGAGTTTCATCTGTATGAGTGGGTCTCGCTCCCCTCCCTGCTGCCTCCCTGCTGCCTCCTCTCTTCCTGCCTTCCTCCCCCCACGTGTTTCTGTGGCAGACCATGGTGCCATCACTCCTCTGTTCTCTGCAGGGGTGGGCAGGGGGAGAAGGATGTCATCTGGGTATCTTCTGATGGCAGGGTGAGGTGTGGGATTGTCTTGGGATGAAGAAAGGACAGGACCTTGGTACCAGGTGCTTCCCAGCCGGGAGGGGGTGGCCAGTGTCATACTTGGCCAGAGTTGAGGGCCTTTCCCCTCAAAAAGTGGGCAAGCTTACAATGAGCAGCTGGTGGCAATTAATTTTGGGAACAGGGAAAGCAACACGAAGGAGAATTTTGCTGGATTAAGTGCAGAGATGACCTGGGTTCATTTTTGTAGGGTAACAGAGACCCAGAGTCTGTTTTGTATTGATACCTACCTCTATTATGTTGTTGGAATAAAATCAGTGATTTATTTGGGAATTTCTTAAATTGTTGCTGAGGAGGAGGAGGATTAGACAGAGGATTATGGTTTTACACATATGTGAATGGTATTGCTTTGTGATGTATTTAGCTTTTTACAATGCTAGTCTTAAAGAAAAAAATACAAAAGGACAAGAGGAAAGTATACACTCCATGACCACAACATTCCTCAGGAAGATAGATCTTAGGAAAACAGCAGTTTCCAGAGTCCCATCTGCAAACAAATCACTGAGTAAAATATGGTTCATATTCAGTGCCCATTGTTTTTGGCGGATGGAAGGATTGTGAACATTTAGTGCAGATACATGTAGGATTCATATTATTTTGCTAGTAAGCATACCAATGCTTGAAGCTCTGTAAGCATATAGAGTGCCTATGTTATGTGCCTACAATGTAACTTACAGGTATATGAATGAAATGAGACCAAATGTATCAAGAGAGAATGTAATGTTCATGTCAGGATTTTAGAACAAAGACCTGAATGTAAAATGTAGAAGGTAAAGGTAAATAAGATACCATGTAGGGCAAATGAAAATCTTCACTGAGTGGCTGCATGACATTTATAGCTGAATAATTTTGCCATTTCTATCAGATTTCACTCATTTTAAAAAAGAAAACTTCATTTGTGACTGTGCTTTATTATGTAACACCTTCTGTCCTTAGTGTCAGTACCCAAAACACTACAGTCATTCTGCATCTTGTTTGCTTTATCAATTGTTTATCTCTCATCTGCCATTTGTTAATAAAACCAAACATTATAAACATTTTAAAATAAGTTTTAGTAAGTAAAGAGCAAAAGATAGTTTAACAGTTATGACGTTTTTTTTTTCAATAACACACAGTGCCAGAAACAGTGAAATGAAGTATCTTCTATTTTAGTCTAATTCATGTCAATAAATTTAGTATTTGAGGGGGAATTTTTAATACATGGTACCGTTAATATATAGGTGTATGTAAAATATTGAGTTGTCTTAGCATCTTTGAGTTATTATAAACTGGAAAACAAATAAACTGGTAAGCAAATTCTGAGTTGTAACATTTTGATTAAAGCAACAATTATCATTTGTATATCATTAAAAACATATATACATTAAAACTGTTTATTTAAAGTTATTTTGAACATATAATATTTATATGAAAAATTTATAAAATTGCATGTTAAATGAACCAGAGAAAAAAAATTTAAATACCAGAATTAATGAGATCATGAGCTATTTTTAAATAATATTTTTATATTTAGATTGAATCTTAATGAAACAGAATTTTTATATATAAGCCATATATAGTTTAGTGCTTGTAAGATGATGACACTAAAAATAATTTTAGAATCCACCAAATTAGGGTAAAATACTGGCTTCAGTCAAATTATAGTGTTTTTGGAACTGACATCAGTGGGATCAAGATCCCCCTCACGTGTCCCTTGACCATTAAGAAGCCTTATAAAATAGTAGCAAGACCTCTGATGTTTGCGTAGACTCATCCAGAAGTATTCATGTTCTCATTTCATTTGAAATAGAAGACAGTATTTTCGCTGATAGAAATATGAATTGAATTTGTGTCCGTTGATTGAAGAAAGATAAGTTAAATTCAGATCAGTCACGTTTGATGAAGGGATTAGTAGCTATTCAGATGTGCTACCAAAGATATTGAACTGATTCGTAATTAATGATTTAATCTTTTAAGAAATAAAAAAAGTAGAAGTACAAGTGAAACGACTGTATATACCAAGTAGGAAATCCTGGCTATTGTTACTTATATCGTTATAGCCAGCATAGAAATTGATGTTGAGTTATGCTCATTTGTTCCTGGAACGCGTAATTTTCTCACAAGCCTTAGTAAGAAGTTGTCATTGGTGAAGGATGGAGGATCATCTCAAACTGCAGTGATGTGAAGGGAGACTTTTGATACTTCACTCTTTGTCTTATTTTAATTAGAAATGGTTTGATGTGAAAGGATACCAAAATGTCAATTTTTTAATCTGAAAATGTAACCAGATATCTTAATTGCTACCTTTTTTCCTTCAAGGTGAAAGATTAAAATCCATTCTCCTTCAAGATCTGTCTATCCATAGTATGTATAAGCTTAGATATAGTGTGCTTTTGTGACTCTGGCTAGGCACAGAGTCCAATGTTCAGTGGTATAATGAGCACTTCAGGAACCAATAATAGTAAAAACAAATTAAAAAAAATCAACTTTTTCTAAAAATCTTAATCCCAACTTGCATATTTAGGAGATTAGAAAATAAATAGATAGATTTAAATAGATTAAAAGAGTCAGTGGCCTCTGGCCTTTCAGGCTTTAGGAGGCATTTTTTGTAGCACTTAATTCTCCTTACCCTTCTCTTCACCTTTGAAAATCTCATTAATTTTTCTTGAAGTAAAGTTTTCTTAAAAGAATAAAGTTACATGAAGTGTTATTTGCTTTGAAAATCCTGTAGTATTATAACTCAGTCCCAATAGGCTTAACTGTCCTTGTGCCTCTCTAATTCAGGAGTAGCTTCATTTTTGTTATTCAAACTACAACAAAGTGAAATCTAGAAAATTACTGGATGTATTACATTCAGTCAAGCTCTTAGTTCTCATAGTATCTAAACTCTCTTCAGTGGGTGATTTCAGATGAATCACAGAATAAGGACTGGAGTTCTACTTGAATATTAAGGGTGTGCTGTCTACAGCAGAGAAAAACACATTGTGTAGCAATACTGTTGTTGGTTGGGCTGAGTGCTTGTGGGTAAAGACAGTACAAGAGGCTTCTAAAAGAGCAAATCTCTAGTACTGAAACAGGCAAAGGAGTATTATTTCATGTAATAGCAACTCAGCAGAAAGAGAAAAATACACAAAATTAAGATAAATTTTGTTAGAAATAAAACTAGCATTAAAATAAACCCTGATTGCCATATCAATTTTCTGATAAATTCTTGAAATACACCACAGTCTTCTCTGTGAAAATTACATTCTTCTGTGAGAAGAATCAAATTGATATGGTGTGATTTTGCTAAAATAACCATTTGTTAAAGAGACTAATCTTAAGAATTAGTGAATTGAGTCAGAGTCTTAGAAGGTAAAGAGAGTACATACCTCCTACCAGTGAGACTTCATTTATTTATTTTTTTTCCATTTTGTTTCTTATGTTTAAATTTCAGAACAAACACAAGTATTACATTAAGAAAATATTGACCTTCTGACTTTAGATGGAATTTATAATTTTTGTTTCTATCTTCATTTGTATTGGAATAATATAGTTCAGTGTCCTGTCTGAGAACATAGACAGATGCCTCTGGAGGAGGCAGTGAAAACCATGTTACACGCTTTGCTTTTGGAGATGTTTCTCACTGAACCCAGTTTCTTGTCGATTAATGACCTTCTGTGGTTCTGTATCTGTGGCTGTTTGAAGAAAATTACATGTGGGGGTGATTTATCTTTCTAAAATGTAGCTGGGCTACTTGCCTCAATATTAGGTTGTTATAGAAACAATTACTCTGTGGATTCAAAGTCTTCTTGTTTAGAGCATTGTTTATTTTAACCATCCTGTGTTTTTGTTTTGTGGAAAAAATGAGGACTGCTCATGCAGCTGTTCACTGTAAGAGATATTCTTCCATGTCAGATATTCAGAACTTGATGACAGCTATGGTTTGAACTGTGAGAAGTTTTTTTTTTTTTTTTTTTAAGGAAGTATATTCCAGATGTCTCAGGCTGTCCAGCATTTAGATCTGTTTGTTTGGTTTCTGAATATATTACATCAATCTTTGTTATGCATATTTGCTTCTTCATGTTGTGAATATTGGATGACTTTTTTAAAACTTATATTTTTGAAAAAAATTGTATTATTATTCATTCAGTTCCCTTATGTATTGAATGAAACACGTAAACATCTTTGGGCATGAATTATATTTTTTGAGATAGGTGTTTGAGCTCAAAGTCATTCTGTTGAACTCATCATACATAGCCTTACAAGAGTAGTCATTGTGGTCTTTATCCTTCTTGAATACTTAGCTAAATATTTTACAGAATGATAAATACTGTGAGCAAAACTTTTTATTTGTACTTCAGATTCTTTATCTACTTGCATCTCTGTTACATGATCTATATACTATATTTCTCACCAGTGCCAATAGCTATGGTGGCAATACCTATTTAGAAGGAGAAGTAGAAAATGACTAGATATTACACTAAATTTCTGATGATGAGATTAATTTTACTAAAATGTTTAAATTTTATTTCATATTTTAGTGGCCTTTTTTTTTTCTTCTTGTCTGTCTGGAATCCTGAGGACAGATAGTCAAATAATTCTGAAGTTCAGAACTGTGTTAAATCTGTGCCCTTTGCATTCAAGTTGTATGTAAACAGAATGCTTATGTCAGTTTTAAGGGGATTTCCGCATCACATTCTTTTTAGTGCAGTTTGATATATTCTTTTGTTTGCCAGAATTTGGCATTATGTGATATTGATTTCAGTATCTGCCTTGTGTAAAATCACAGCAATTTAAATCCTGTGTCACTGGTAATTAGCAGTTGGCAGGCTGTTTTGTATTATCTTGTAAGAAGGCAACGTGTTGAATATAGCTAATCCTTTCAAAATGCTGGTATTGAAATACTTCCGTAAGACCACTTATTTTGTATAGCATACATCTTAGTACCCCAAATCGATAATATTTTATACAGTGGGGTTGTTGTTTCCCTTTGTGCCTAATAGAGATGTGGGGTTTGTGTAAACACTGAGCTTATACTGCAAATTGTAGAATGCTAATATACAAGAATTTACATCTAGAAACATAGGACATTCACAATGAATATGACCAATATGACACAATTTTAAAAAATATTTAACAAAATTATCTGCATTCTAGTGTAATTACGTCTCAAGGCTTATGGGCATTTTAGACTAAATGCACTGGATCTTTTCTTAGCTGCACATTGGTGCCCTGGAGTCTTTTAGCCATAGATGCTAGCCAAGGAGTTGTGGGAAAACATTCGGATTGGAGAACATAAAATTTTATCTCCTCATCATGATAGAGCTGATAGATGGGAAAGGGGAAGCAGACTGGCAAGTGAAACCAGTTCCTAGTAGAAACAGCTTGATGTGGAGACTACATGCCGCTTTGATGTTTTGTGCTTCTTTTAATAGATGTATCAAAATTGGCTGATAATTTTATATAAAACAGTTAATCCATCTCTCGATGGAATTAGTTCAGTGCTTGCTCTTCCAGAATGCTTGGTCTTGCTTCAGAAAGCATGAAACCATAGCAGCTTCTGCAAAAAATGCTTTGTCTAGTTCACTGTACTGAAGCTGAAATTGTATACTTTCACAAACGTGTGATTTTACAGAATAGTGTGGGGCATTTTGAGGTGTCGTGTACCTTGTTTTACGGGGGGAGTACACTGCAAAAAACACTGTATACTTCTTTCAGGCAATAATTTGCAACAAACATGCATTTAGCTGTTAGTGTTGTGATACAGAGAACTGACAAGCTAAGTACTTTGTATCTCTGATGCCTTTATTTTCTTCCAACGGGACCACGGTGGAATTTTTAGATGGTAGAATTTCAGTAGCCTGGATTATATTATTGTATATGCAGTCAGTCTTTCAGAAGCTCAGATTCTCGTCTGTGTAACTAAAAGGTAGATGTGTGTGCTGTACTGGGTTCATGTAATGAATCACTGCAGCCATTCTCCTGGATTTTGGTGTACTTAGTAGAAGCTATTTCTGTGACCCTAGTCAGAATGCCCCACTTCTCCCGTCATGGTGTTGGTTTTTTTTTGTTTTGTTTTGTTTTGTTTTGTTTTTTCTTTCTTTCTATCTGTCAGGTTAAATTACCAATGCCCTGTAGAGAAATTTTTTGTTTTGTTAGGAATTCCTTCCTGGAGGATGGAATCTTAAAAAATCAGAATTTCTATTAGGGATTTATGAAGGGAAGTCAAGTCTTGAGGCTCTGTCTAACATAGTGCAACCTTTTTAGTTTACAGAAACAATACTAAACATCTCTCTTTGATGTTGTGACTGTTCTTACTGCATATCTGTCTATCCACAGCCGAGCGCTCAGAATAGTGTTGTTTTTCTCCTTGTTCACAACTGGTCTGAAGTGAGGTGCTTTCTGTTTGTCTGACTAGATACTGGAAATGAGGCAGCTTGTCAACTGCTGAATACTATTCCCTTGACAACTCAGCTCTTCTCATGGTTGTAACAGTTCTTATCGCTTACAATATTATGACATCTGTAGAAAATTATCCTAATTACAGTAAATGAATCCAAGATTCAATGGATGAGGGTAGTGGGAAATTCTGGCTTTCAGACAATGATTATACCTTTTTCAACGTTTTGTTCTCTTTTGTTTCCAATGAGAAACTTGAGAATGGAAGCACGAGGTGACCCCACAAATGCTTTGTTTGGACTCTAGAGAAATAAGATACAGAGGCCTGCTGGAAGTTTTCTTCAAGAGCAGGGTAGTATGATAGGATTTTAGATTCCTGTAATTTTAAGGAATTGCTTATGAATTTGGAACTATTTCCCTGGGTCCTTGTAAGCAGCAGATTTGGTGCCTTATAGACAGCTGAAAGAATGGTTTCTGTTATCATTTTCCATTGGAACCAATTTGAAGACCCATTGATATAAGCTTTGAATTAGGGCAGACTTAATAACCTTCTGATTATGAGCATATTATTCAAGTGGGAATATGATAACATGGAAGATCGAGGGCAAATTAAATAACATGCAGATTCCGACCATAGTACTCATTTGAGAATAGAGAAAAGACTTCATAAATTCAGATATTTGTCTCCATCATCATTATCGTCATCATTGTTATCATTTATAAATTTCATGCGTGACTATGTGCAATGCTATGAAGGTTATGTGACTGATTTTATTTTATATTTAAGGCATTCTGTAATTTGTGGCAAAACCTGTTTTACCAAAAAAAAAGTGTGAAGCATATTCACCAGAATCACTTTTGCAGTTGCTGCCACTGCAAACAGTGGAGCAGTGTATTTTACCTACATAGGTGTTAAGTACTGACAGTGCTCTGTGGATGTGCAAATTGCAGATTTCTTTTAGTCTGTGGCATAGTACACCAGGTCTTCAAATGCAAAGATCTGACTTCTTGATGGCTGTGTTTAGAGAAGGGCCTTTGTTTTGCCCAAAACAGAGAAACTAGGCTGATTCTTCCCACAGTGATGTCTTTCTGTAATTAAGGGAACGATTACAGTCATTATGGAATTTGCTGACATTGCACTATGACAGTGGAGTTGCATACCAGAATTTGGAAGTTTCAGAAGTATATCTTCATTTCTGATACAGAATGACCTTCATGGTGATCTTTCTATGCTTTTTAATTTTAACAAAATATGTAAAAAGAATGCATTCTGTCAAAGGAGATATTTCAAATAAGAGAAGATTTCTTGACTAAAATTATATGTATTACTTATAAATTGTGTACTTTCTTTTTAAGAAGCAGGTAGAAAATTACAGAATTAGTGAGTACATACAGAGCAAAGACTATCTTGATATTGCAGTTTTTGTTAGAAGCTTTTATTGATTCTTCTTATCCAGTTCTCAAAGGTGGTAACAGGAATGTTCATGCTCACATCAGCATTTGTACAGTGGGTGTCTAGAGGACAACTGTGATGAACAGTACTTTGCTTTAGGATGAATTACAGTCTCGTGATGCTAAAACAACATTATTAATAAAAATATGAGAATCAGACCCTAATGCTGCTAAATCCTCTATATTGCTTTTAGAAAAGATGTTTTCTGTCCTGATTCTGAATTGAAGTTATACAAAATTTCTTAAATTATTCAGAAAAATGTTTAGTTTCTGCTGATTGTTATACAGCAGAAACATTTGTAAAATCAGATTCTTGACCTGGAAGGTCCAGAGACAAGAGGAGAGGAGGCTAAGTACAGTCATTTTCAGGTAACTGTAACGGGGTCAATGGATGTTCCTCCTCAATCATCTCCTAGAAAAACGTTTCTTAGGAAGTTTGCAGGAGAGTTAGTACTGATGTTGAGATTACCAGCGTTATTTTATTTGCTATTTTCTTCCATGTTTCCTCATGGTAGGAAAGACAAGTGAAACTGGATTAAAAACCACTAGCTGTATGTCATTTCATCTTGAAGACAATCATGGGGAGGTATAAAAAAGATTTGTAAATGGATTTTCTAAGAACTGATTAATGCCCTCCACCTAAATACTCCTCAGATGGATGTCACTGAACTTTCCAGGAGCGGATCCTTTCTGAAGTTTGCTTTCAAGGTTTCCGACTGCAAAAAATAATTCTAAAATATTGTCACATGTCAAAAACCCTGTTCTTCAGAACATGCTGTTTTTCAGAAGTAGATTGTGAACTGTCTTCGACATTAGACACAAGAAGGTCTGCCATGTTTTTTTAAACATTTCCTGAAGAATTCTGCGTACAGACTTTATATTCACACATAAATCATTCCTGATGTAAATGTTATGAGGAAAACACCTGTGTTTCCCCACTAGTTCACCAGGAAGACAATACGTTTTGAATACATTTCTTTCCTGGGCCAAATCTTCATTAGTTTTCCATGAATGCTCTCTCAATTATGGTGGTTTTTGTGGATTTCCGTTTTTTGTTGCTCTTCTTCAAACATTTGGAGAAGGGGCTAGGATGAAAGCTACTTATGCAACTGTAAACTTCTGCCTTTATCTTAATGGCATTTACACTAGTGAGTTTGCCAACATGTACGTATGAAGTACAGGACTTTTAGGTTTTTTCTTCATACAAATTTTGAAACTCAAAATTAAAAAACAACAACAACATTCCTAAGCTCAATTAGTTATGAGAAAAATAACTGCAAGGTATCTGTTATTCAGATTTTTGTAACAAAGAAAGTTCCAGTGACAAAGGAAGTTTATGTAATAGAATTTTTGACCTATTATTATGCAAATCTACTGGCAGCCACATTTTCAATATTTGAAAAATAATTAAGATTCAGAGGTTTTATCTAGTCCCTTATCATCACCTAAATCTTGTTCGTTTATTTTAAATATCATTGGAGTCTTTAAATAAAGATGGTTTTTCTTGCTCATTATGAATACTTATATCATTAAAAGAGTATGATTAAACAAAGCTTTATTATTCACTTATGTATTACCATTTGTGGTACATGAGTCATGCTGGAGAATTTTGTGAATCTTAAACCACAGAAACATGCAGAGTAACACAAGCGGATAAATTTTCCTTCCTATTTTTTCCCCATGTGAAAAACACAAACCTGTCTTTTGGAAGTAAGAGTCTAAGTTGATGGTACCACAGGACTCCCTTCAATAAGAGGTGGCTTTCATCTTTTTTGTTGCATGTGTTTAAGGGTGAGATTTGTCTCTCAATTTTACACACATTTGCATGAAAAAAAAAAAATAACAAAAAGCAATTAGTGATGCAGTATTGTCTTGGTTATACCTAAATCAAAAAGCATGTCTTTGAGAACTTACTGAAATTTAGTTATTTTGATGTTGCATTTTAATGTGGGCTCATTATTGCTTGGGTAGTCTAAATATATAAGGTGACAGTTTTTGATGTTATTCAGCTTTGCTCTTTGTCAGCTTACTTTTTATAAATTTTAAAAACAGTGCATAATTATCTCTTGGAAACTTGGTCCTTGACCAGCCTGAGATCTCAGTGACTTAAATTAGACTTTGGTTTGCCTAGAGAATGCATGGTGCTAAGGGAATTAATTAAGTAACGAGTCTTGGAAGAGAAAAATGTATTTAGAAGTCATATACATTATGGACAATATTTCGGAGATATTTTGATTTTGTTGCTTTATGATATTCAGTAGGATCTCTCAGTCAATTGATTAAAATAATTCATCCAGGTACTTCTTTCATGTCTGAAAAAATCAGGATTGGTGCTTCTGAAGCTAATACATTATGCCATTGTAAAGTAAAGACAACATCAGAAATCCCTCTGGCTAAAAAAAAAAAAAATCATTTCATAATGTTGAAATATTCTAAAACCTCAAGAAGCAAGTTGGTCTTACTTTGCCCCGCACTGTGTAGTATTACTTTTTGGTCTTTTTAGAGATTTCTTTGCTTTACTTGTATCTTCATATACCTATATGTCAAGAACAAATCCTTATTCCACTTTTCATTTTACCTGTGCAAATAAAGAAAAAATAGGAATTTGGCAATGCAGTATTCCCTTATAAAATTATGAATTACCGACAAAACATACTTTATATGAAAGCCGTGCTACCCATCATGATTTGTATCCTTTATTAAGATTCTCACCCTTTTAAATTAGATTGTAACATGTTTTTTCATCTGTACATCTGAATCAATCTGTACAATCCTTTCATTGTTCTTAGGTACCTGTTTTGTGCGCAGGTTTTTAAAGCGTAGTTTGGTACAGGTGGTTTGCCTCTTATCTGATCAATGTAAGGCATCAGAATCAGTCTATTGATGTATACACACTACCCTCAAAAATCTGTGCTCTGAGAAAATTAATAAATTTCAGAAATAAGCACTCAGAAGCTATGGACTATCAGGGCAAAGAATACTCTAAAATTTTAATTCCATCCCTCTTTGGGTACCCATTATGAAAGTGTTTAATTATATGACTGTAAGCCACTTTTTCATTGAGCCTGCTGCCTCATTCAGAGCATAGTCTGGATAATAAGTTCTTCGATATTTTGTTTTCTCCTTGCTCTTCAGTGTATTGCCTTGAGCCTTCCTTATTGTCCATATTCAAATCAGCTCCGAAGAGAAATTACTAATTTTTTGTTATTTTTTTTTCTAAGGTTCTCATAATTACAATGGCTGAGCAGCTGTGCAAATATTAAAAATTACACAATATATGTGTAAGATGATACATGCAATTATCTCAGTTGTGGAGGAGAACTGAGGCAAAAGAGACTCAGCATTCACTAATACTGAGAGCACAGTTGGATGTTTTCCCATGTACTTGACATATAAAGTTATATACATGATAAATTTACTGTAACATCACAACATAGCTCCTACTGACTTCAGATTACAGCTCTGAGGAGTCAGCGATGCTCATTCTGGGATACGAAGCAAAGCAAGAACCCAAAGATGGAAATGTCCTGAACAGCATGAGGAATGGCCGCCCCAAAAATGCCTAGCTTTAGAAACAAAATCACATGGGATTTTTAGGGGAGAAGAGGATAGAACGTCTTTCTTCAGAGCAGCTTTTTACCTTTCCTTGCTGTGTGGTATATAGCACATTTCGTTAGCAAGGGCTGTTGTAATGCAGGGGCAGGTGTGCTGCTGACTGGGACAGCCGCCTTCTTCATTACCCACTCACTGCGTATTGCTAAGAATAGACCTCTTTTGTGCTTAGAAGTTTTATGAACCCTCTGGAGACAGCTGCATTGTACTGTGTAATTAAAGACTATATCATAACACGTATGACTAAAGTAGATGGATCTACGTTATGTAAGAAGCCTTATGTCTCAGAGCTGCTATTTTTGACTGTGCAACAAAGAAAGTATTATTTTAAGGTAGTAAAACAGTGTATATTTTGTATGTATTGTTTGTAGGTTTTTAAAACTACACCCACTCTTTCCTCCCCAGCCCCAATCCCAATCATTGACTTTCCTGCTCTTCAGTCTGCTCTTTCCACAGCGCCTGCTCTTAGCAGGAAAGTTTCTGAAGGACCGATGCTTTCCCTGCTCCAAAATTGTGTGGCTGTATCTAGCACAGGCAGCAGTGATTTGGAGTTTCACATGAGCCTGAGCTGGTGTTCCCTTCCAAGTTAGGCTACACAACCACAATCCAAACCATCTTTCTGATAAAATCCAAGGCATTTCCACTTGCACTGTACAAACAGATTTTTCAAGGAAGTTTACAACTGGAACGGATTCTGGCAGGTTTTCAAAGGTTTGGCAGAAAGTCTTAACCCTGAAAGTCAAATCACTCCTGCCGAAGTGGTTTTTATTTTCCTGCTTCAAAATATGACTAAAGTCAAAAGGAATCAGAACAGAAGTGAAGCTTACTTAAAGTTTCCTTGGGGGTTTACTACCGCTATCGCAAATGTCAGATTTTCAGCTGTGCTATTTGAGGGGTTTTTTTTTGGTGACTAAATCAATTTTTATTTTTATTTTTTTAACAGAAAAAGAGGAAGATTTCCTTACTGTACTGGGGTTGCTCTCATTTTTCTTCAATTAATGTAATTGATATCCATGAAGTGTATAAAGAAAGAAATCAAGCAAAGAAAAAAAAACAACAAAAAAAAAAGTCACTTCAGTACATTTCAGATTTTCTTAAGGAATTGACTAAATTAACTTTTGAGAGACCCATCTGATTGTTAAGTAAAATGACAGAGTATTTTCACATGTGCTTGTGCAATGTTACCATTAAAACATCTTTGCTTTGGTTGCATTATTTGTATGAATATTTTTTTCCTTTGATCCTCCTTATAAATTAATGTGTACACAAACATTGTAGATTAGCATACTTATTTTAATAATAAAATAAAACAATTTGCAAGCATATGATTATTCTATATCTTACCTCAATGTACTTAATCACCTAATGAGGTTTTACAAAACTTTAAACCTTTTTATTTCCATAGAGTTAAGCGGAACTATACTTGTGAGAATGAATAGAAAGGAAAAGTTTTAGAATGAAAAATCAGATTAGTCAAAAAAAGCTTGGAAAAAAATAATTAAAGAATAATAAGACAATAGCTAAACTGCAGAATCATAGCATGCTCAATTAATGTACTTATACTGTCAAGTTTGAGACTGCAGTTTATATTTTTGTGTATTATAAACATTATTCCTATAAGGTGATCTTATCAGACACATCTGATCTAGTGTTCTCTGAATAATGAGTTTAAAATTTAATGTGTATATGCATGTAGTTTTTGCTTAAGTGTACTATATGTTTCCTTTACCACATCTAACTTATGTTTTCTATGAAACTGTTGCATTATTATTTCTGTAGAAAAGACTAAATTCTGCAGGAAGATAGTTCCAGTCCTCTCCAGTCTGATATAAAATCCCTAAAGGCTGCTTTTCCCCAGACAGTGAAGGGAATATAATGTAATGCACTCTGATTTTACTGTGACTTAAAATGTGTTCCCAGCTCAGCAGTTTCCTTTGCAAACTTTACTTTTATTCTTCAGAAATGTACAAGATAGTATGCATAGACATAAGCAAAATTTTTCTAGCCTAATGGAGATGTCAACTGAAATTAAATGTACTGATAATTTTACCATCATTTAAACTGCTACTCACACCTACCAGACTTCTCAAAATACCAGCTTCTGTTAATTAAGTGTCCTTTCAATTTCAACATTCATGCATTTCATAAACTGGCAAAAAATCTGTTTAATAAAATTATAGAAAACATCCTCTTCTAAACACAACATTGTAATGGCTCCGAAATTACAAAAAAATTTAAAAAAATAAAAAAGGTTAGAAGAGGTTATTTTTAGAGCATAAGTTCACTTAGTAACTGAGGCATCTTTATTTTACAATGGTTAATATTCCATTTCTATAGTCTGTATTGTTAAGATTCGTAAGTGCTATTTCTCTGTATTTTTTAAATTGTTGTAATTCTTAGTCTTTCTCAGGAAGTTACAGCCACTTGTAAAACAGGAGATGAAGCTGCATGCTATAGCTACCACTAAGAGGAGAAAAAGTCTAGGTACTGCACCTGAGGTTACTTCTCTCTCAGATCTGTGCAGATCCATGTACGTGGAATTGTTCTCTAGCTTGGTCCTGCTATTGTGGTTTGAGTATAGAGAAAGAGTTTTTTGGGAGGACTTTGTTAATTCCAGATCATTTGGATAAAGCAGTTACTCGATGCTGTTATACCAGCTGATCTGAAGAAACAAATGGTTAGGAATTTTTTTAGAGCCAACATCCAGTAGCATAAAGGGAACCAAACTCTCCTGCTCAACTACATCAGGAAGGAGCATGTGACAGGACTCTTGTTTGTGTGTCTTGGAATATTGATCTGTATCTCTGTGATTCTTTCCTGCAAACAATGGATTATCAGTATTCTTGGCAGAAGAATTTCTTATGGAATTTATTGGAAACATTTGGAAAGCCTTCAGTGATTTGGAAACGTGTTTTAAAGGAGTCTGTTTTCAAAGACAAATAAGGCAAAATTTGGTGCCAGATAAGCCTCATATCTGTACTGTATCTTAATATCAATCAAGCGGTTTTTAACTGAATTTGAGAACTGGACCTTCATTATGTCTGAGTCAGTAGCATCACTTAAAAATGTAATCTCATAGAAACTTTCAGTACCGAAATTTTTGTAGTTGTGAGAAATACGTGCTTTTGCTAGTTCCTTTGCTTTTAGCTGGATTTAAAAACAGGATACTGAACTGTATTTCAGTTTAGTTTCAAGATGATTTTATGTTCTTTCTGACTTTATGTAAAATATAGCCTGCACAGCTGATAATGAAATAATAGACTGGCAGTAATGATTAAACAAACTATTGGTAACCAAATAAATGATGTAAGAGGAAGAAAGTAGCTTAAATATGTTATTAGATGTCATGATAGTATATCAGGCAAAGCAAATCATTGGTTAATGAATTTGGTGTGTACTGTCCCCTAGCTTTAAGACGTGCACAACAGTCTCTACATGAGTCATCCTTCTTACTGCAAGATGCTCATGCTTGCTTTGTAAGAGCAGTATTTTATTTAATATTTGACCAGCTGCAAGCTCTGAAATCTTGGATTTCCTCATACAGTCAGTTTATTTGCTAGTGACCCTTGGCTCTTAGGTTTTGCAGATGAGTTTTGCTTTTTGCAGAATTCATTGCAGTTAAGAAAAGAGTTACTAAGAAAAAAATGTCTTGTTTAGCTTAGAACCAGATATTATTTATTCTTTAAAAACTGGATTCTTTGGAAGTGATTACATGAGATAAACAGTAGTTATCTGGAAGCGTAGAATGGACAAAAAGGGATAGATGAAGGACTAAGAAGTAGTTAAGTACTGGAAATGGGATTTGGAATTGCTATTTTATTTTCAAAATTATATTATGAGTTCCTTATATCAAGTATTTAATCTCTCTCATAGTTTTTCTTCCATACAATAAGGTTAATAATATTCACTGTCTTCTTCTGATTTCCTGTTTTGTGTGGTAATGTCTGAGATTTCAAAGAACATTTTGCTCTAACAACACCAATTACAGCAGAAGTGGGTCTTGCTTATGATTCTAGACCTTACAGATTATACAGTATTAAGCTTCAGATGCAAACATTGGAGCAAAAATAATAAATGTTTGTAATTTATGTTATTTAAGATTTCTCTGAGGACAACTATGTACCTTCTATACTCAAATATATTCTTCATAAACTTATTCTACTTATGTTATTTTATGATAACGTCTTTGGATGTGGTATGTGGTTTAGTTCTAATAGCATAACATAGCAACAAGACTTATTAACAAGATTAATATATCCTTGAATAAGACGTTATCTATTTATGTAGGTGTCTTTAAAAAATCTATCATCAAAAGACTCTTAATTTTATCTCCTTTGCAAGCAAAGGAAAGATGGCTTTTGGAAATGAACAGAAAACCTAATAAAATACATACAAGATTATATTTTCAGGGGATCAGTGCCCACTGATAAAAATACTATTTTTAGGCACACTGCACTTTGATAGTACTTGCTGATAATAGTGTATGAAGGATTTTGGAGCTTTCTGGCAGAAAGCATTTACAAAATGTCATAGAATGCAAAGCTTTGTACATCAAAATTGAGATGTAAGGGGAGAAAAGGGATTTTTCATTAAGGCCCGGTTCTGCAAAGACTGTGTTTTCACCCATTCTGGTGTGCTAGATCTCTCTGGAATCAAATGAAGATAAAACAGTTTGTTGTCATTTTTACCCCTCATGATCTAGAATGCTTGAAAGCTGTCCTAATCGTTCTTTGCATTTTTACTGGTACATGCTTTTGAAAGATAGAAAGAGCCCATTGACTCCAGTTTTCAAAATCCCAGTTAGATCTGGAAGTAAGACATGTATATGTATATATATATTTAATTTGGTTTCCACAAGAACCATGTTGATTTAAGTTCTAATATTATTTCTCAGTACTTTGTTTATAGAAGTGCTCTGGAACAATTTTATTTTATTTTTATCAAGCCAGGATATTTAGTTTGAAGAAGCAAAGAGTTCATATCTTTGGAGAGTAAATTGTCATTGATGTTATAGAAACAGAATAAAAAATTCTGCAAGCTCCAATAAAATTTAAACAATACTTTTTTAATACTTTAAGAAACAAATAATATGCAGTGGCAGTTCCATTATGATTTTCAGAAAAAAAAAAAATTGTCTCAGGCTAGCAATTTATATTTTATTATAGCAAGAGAACATATTCAAGAATAAAATACAATTCAAAAAAATTACAAATTACAAGTAGTAAAGAAGAGCCAAAGGAGTATTCTTATACAATACATGTGCAACTATGACAAGAACATTTTTTTGGTGGAGGGCTATTACCAGTTTCTGGCAATATGCTCCAAGTGTCCCTACTTGAGTGAGGATCGGATCAGATAACCTTCCCAGGTCCCTTTCAAACTTAACCATTCAGTGATTTCTCAATGAACATAGGAAGTTTGTGCTATGAAGATACAAAAATTGATATAAGCAGTTTTGGCAAACTGTTTGAAATTAAAAAAAAAAAAAAAGAAAGATGTACATTTTCTTGTGGAGAGACTGCAGACTTCTGAGTGACAAAGTGAAGCAGGTATTTACAGCTTATTAATGAAAACTCAATAGAGTTCCAAAGAAATCTACAACTCAGGTGTCCTCTTCAAAGCTGCAAAATTGCATTTATGCATCTGTAAAAGCTGAGATTGCTGGAAATGTAATACAGGTTCTCCAAGGGGTAAGACCATCAGAGTGTCCACTTCAATGTGTAGTCATTCCTGAAGAAATTACCAAATGAACTAACCATATGGCCAGTCTGGAGGATGTGAAAACAAAAATACTAGTAAACAAGCATGATGTATTTGGACTACAACACAGTTTTATTCAGAACAGGTGTTTTCACATTTTTTTTTATGGAGCGACCAAAACTAATAATTGACTGCAGTGCAATTGTCAGAATTTGTCAGTAAGCACTGAGTATGTCTGATCTTGTAAAGGCTGGCTTATAGGGTAAAACATTCTTAAAGGATATCTTGAAACTTACTCAGCCGAGATCATTGTGCTTTGTACTTATTTGTCTATCTAACAAAACAAAGGGCTCCTCCCACTGGTTTTAGAAATTTACTTTTGTCTCTTTTCATAGATATAAAATCCATGTTTATTTTCTCATTTTCTTTGTTTGTCCTTCTCTTACTTAGTTTTGCATCCTCTCTTATTTTTTTCCCTTTGACTAAGAATTAAGCAAAACAGCTAAAAAGAGACATGTCCAATAACCTTCCATTTTCTTGTTTTTTCTAAAGAAAATGGTTTGTATTTCCAGATGAAAAGATCTGAGCAACTAAAGACATGTTTGTATTGGGATAGTCTCCGTCACAACAGAAAGCATTTGCACTCAGTTCAATCTATAATACCACAAAACAATTACAAAAACAAACTTCTGTCTCTCTTTGACATGAAATGTGAACCTGCATAACCATGATCAAACAGAACACCAATATTTTGAAAAGCTTTCCATAAAAGCAGTTTCTTTACGTACTGTCAGACCAATATTATTTTATCAGTTTTTGCTAATCTAGTAAACTTAGTGAACCAAGTTGGATTTTATCTGCCACAGATTTCATGTTCTAGGAAACCAGATTGATTGGTCGGTGTTCTATTACAGCATTACTAAGGGCCATTGGGTCAATTTAAGCATTTCTTGAAATGTGTTGCTAGATCTGCTGCTGGACTGTGTGTTTCCTATTGACTATGATCACAACTGTATGCCAAAAAATGCCATGCAATCTTCTGTTCAGCACTTAATCTACTGTTAATATCTTTGTGATTGTCAGCTGCATTCATGTCACTACAGAACAGTATATTCTCTTTCTCTTTTACTTTGTCTACCATTCCAGTTTAGGAAAATGTACCTGTTACTATGTACTGTTCCTTCTCTTTTTCTTTCTTTTTCTCTTTCTTTTTTCTTTTTTTCCTTAATGAATTTAATACTCATCTTCTGTTGATCTAATTTTCTAAGAATGACAAGATGTCTGAAGTTCTTAAGCAGCTTCCTCTTAGCATTCCCTAGTTATCACATTGTCTGATTTGCATTGCTGATTCTTTTCTGATGTTGAGCCACATTCCACTAAAATTTCCTCCCTCAGACATTTCATTCTTATACTAAATCAGTCTTACTCATATTCCTCAGTGAATGATATTTAACACAGTGATAAAGATAAAGAAATATATGTAGTAATAATAATTGGTTTCAGATGGCCTATATTACTGCAGATGGTTTTTACAGTGTTGAAGGGTTTATAGGAAATATTTCATTCCTTTACAATCAACTTGAGTGCTCTGCTAATCCCCTTACTGCTATTTCTTCCCATTGGTGTTCCTTATGAACAGTTCCTTTCCATCTCTGTTCCTGCATGGTGGTCCTTTCCAGTATTCAGTGGCATGGGCCTCTTCATTTCAGTCTTCCCAGTGCTACCCCCAGCCCATATTTTCTGCACAGATCTGTCTAAAGGGATTAGTGTACAAGGAGTTTACTCTTTTTCGTTTACATTATTTGTTCTTTGCCTATTTTTGGACTCTTTTTCTCCTTCAGACCACTGTCTCTGGCCTTTGGCTGCTCAGAGTAATGATTTCTTTCTCACTCACAGTGAAGGCTTTGAAGCTGTATATGAACAGGTAAACTCTTTCTACAATAAGGAGTAATTTCATTTAACTTTTTATTGCTGTCTCCTAAGGTGGGATTTAGATGGCTTTATTCTGGTGGTGTGTTGTATTGCTACCTAATGTAATACAGAATATACTTCATTAAATATATATGATACGGTTTCTTATAAATAATGCCTAGAAAGTGACACATGACACAAATGGAACAACATAGTACCAAAATCACCTGCTCGAACTCTTTAATTCAGTTCATAAAATAAATTCATAATACAATATCATGAATTCTCATCTTTTGTAAGTCACACTGGAAAAAACAAACAAATAAAACAACAACAACAACTGAATACAGGTTTAAAAGTTTAAATTAAACTACCTACAGAAGTTATTTTGGGTGCCCAAATTTGGATTCCATACAGAAGCAGTGTGTCTGTGTTTTCTAATGTACCGCTTGTAATGCACCTGCTGTTGTTTCTTGTTCTTTGAAGTGAGTTCAAATGTACATGCAGAGAAGCCTCAAGAGCTTTTCACAGGATAGAAAGTGCCTCAATATTGACAGCTGCCTGGGACTGCTGTAAAATGCCAGTAGCCTG
Organism: Odontophorus gujanensis; assembly: GCA_013399175.1. Classification (NCBI taxonomy): domain Eukaryota; kingdom Metazoa; phylum Chordata; class Aves; order Galliformes; family Odontophoridae; genus Odontophorus; species Odontophorus gujanensis. The sequence continues at coordinate 195,901 of VXAB01011120.1, forward strand.
GAACCTGCAACTGCACATGGAGATCAGCAGATAAAGTAGATGCAATTTTGTTCTTTTTGAAGGCTATTCATAATTGGACCTATGGTTGAAAAGCTAGTTTTAGTTTTGCTTTTATCTTATATCAGTTACTTTGTGGAGAGGATGAGTTAAACTGTTAAGAAAATAATCTAGGCTTAATTTTTTACCTTTTATGAAGCTAAGGAAATAAAACAGAGTTAGTTCAAAATCAAGGGCAAAAAGCAACAAATTAATCTATTATCCTTAATAGCAACATACTATACATCACTGAGAAGAAAATAAAAGCAATGAGAAAAGGACTAATGATGTAGCTTATAAATTGCAGATTGCCTGTTTGTGAAACATAAAAATCGATTATAGTCTATAAAAAATATAATGGCATCACAGAAGGTTTGGAAACACTGCCTGTCATTAGCATTCATAAAGAGATAGCCTTTCCCTCTGTAAAGAATTTTGTTCATCATTTGACAATATGGAAACCAGGTTCCCTATCTGTGCTGCAAAGTAATTCCAACATGAGTCTGAGGCTAGAGGAAGCTGAGGAGAGTCAAATGATAGGACTTGCCTTTAATGGTGTTTTGTCTAACGTTTCCCGTGGAAAAAAAGAGTTTTCTTTTGTTGTATTTATTTTCCTTGTCAACAGAAGGAGGGTACAGTCTATCCCTAGCAGAGAAACATAATAAAAACATGGGCTACATCTGTTTCCAACCTTAGATAGATAAGGAGGAACATAGTCAAGGTCATTCAGCATCAGCTAACAAGGAAAGTAAGCACTGCATGCAAACTCAGGAGAGAAGAACACACTCCTGCTTTTAACGTTTACTCTTCTTGGCTTTAACCTATAATTGCATTGGTGACACTGTGTATGAGAAAGACATTAAAACCTGTTCTAAACTCTGAATTCTATAACCTGTTTCTCTATAGGGAGAAATAATTTATATAGTCCAGCTATTCAATGAACCCAAATACGTGCAAACCAAGTTACAGCTCTTCTTAGTTACTGTGTAGCTCTTCAGGAAAAGTGGCTGAGGCAAAACAAAAATGATATTGTGTACAGCTTCAAGAATTTTACCTAAATTTTAGAAGTGATAATCCTGTAGAAATTATTTGCTAACTTGTTAAATTGCTGCTTGACTGCTATGATGATCTGGAGCTACCAAATATGTGGTTAGACTATGATTATCTATGCTATTTTTTGGCTGGGAGAGAGTTAATTTTCTTCATAGTAGCTGGCATAGCACTGTATTTTGCGTTTAGGATAAGAATAATGTTGATAACATACAGATGTTGCTGCTGTGCAGTGCTTATACTGAGTTAGGGACATTTCAGTTTCTCATGCTGCCCTGCCAGCTAGTAGCTAGGGGTGTGCAAGTTGCTGGGGAGGACACAGGACAGTTGACCTAGACTGGCCAAAGGGATATTCTATACTGTGTGGCATCATACTTAGCAATAATCATAGAATGATTAAGCTTGAACAAGACCATAAAGGTCATCTAGTTCCAACCCCCCTGCCATGGGAAAAGGGTTGCCAGCCTCTACATTAGGCTGTCCAGGATCCTATCCAGCTGGGATAAAAAGAAACTGAAGGAGTTGGCTGGGTCTGGGGCAGCTGTCGTTCACAGACTGGCTAGGCATTGTTTGGCTGGTGGTGTTATTTATTTATTTATTGTTTGTTTGTTTGTTCTGTTTGTTCTGTTTTTGTCTCTTTCTTATTGAGCCATCCCTGTCACAACATGTGAGTGCTCTCACTCTTACCTTTTTCAGTTCTTTGTCCTGAGCTCACTGCAGGGGGAGAGTGTGAATAACTGTGTGGTGTGAGCTGCCTGCTGGGTTAAGCCATCAGCTAATTCTAGTTCTTGTATAAAACAGCCCAAACAAGTCATTTCTTAAGCAGGGTAAATTTGAAGGGGAGTAGCTATGATGCAGCCCAAGAGCTTAGCAGTGAAAAAAAAGTTTGTGTTGAATTCTTTCAAACTTAATGCACTATACCTGCTTATTAAAATATGCTTATATGTAGTTAAGCTGAATGGATTTTTTTTATTATTATTATGAAATGCTTCATCATTAGAAAATGACTGAAAATCTAACAAAGTATTCCCACAAAAACATGTCAGTTTTGCAACAAAGATTTCATCAGAGACAATTCTCAGTTTAGAAACAGAGGGCTGTATTCCTATAGAGCTAGTATCCTAGTGCTGGGTCATTGGTCTGCGGAGCCCTCCTTCTTGAATAAATAAATAAGTAAAACTATAGAATAAATTATACATACATGTGCAAATTCTTCTCTCATCACATACAGAGACAGACATATCCAGACATGGAAGGGACCTCTCTTTCTTAAGAATGAAAGTAAGCTTTAAAAGCCTTTACATTTTTTTTACTTTAAGATAAATCATACTAACTTCAGCTGCAGAACACTGGAGAGATCCTTTAAAACATAGACTGTTACTGAATGCAGTCTTATGGCAATGTAATACACAAGATATTTGTGACATTTATTAGGAGAACTTTTTCTGAAGCTAGTCTGTCTATTGGGGTGCTTGAAGTGCTCTGTCTCCCTCAAAGATTATGAATTTCCACTGGGCAGGAAGCAAAAGATACTGTGTACTAACTCCTTGTAGTTCTTAGAGGTTTAGTCACAGTAGTCATTTTATTCTTTATTACCCTGTAATTAAAAAACAAAAGGTAAAAAAGAAAAAAAAAAACCAAACAAAGCAAAACAAAAACACCATGAAATATCAGAATCAAAAGTCTCCTGTATAAGTTTGTCTTGAAAATATTTTTCTTCTATTTTAACTTTATGCAATAAGTAGATTGAGTCAGTGTATTGTAAATCTGTGCCAAGATATTTTATATATCAATTCTGTTAATGGTAAAAACAAATGAGATATGGTGCCTAGATTCTGTTAACAACTAAACAAGCTTACATTTGAGTGATTTTCTTTGTCATTTGTGATTTGCATTGAAAGGCAAGATTTGATCAAAACTTACATAAATATGTGTCACAGACTTACATGTATTTGCCAGACTTTCAAATCAGGAACTAACATGTGAAGCTGTCAGTAAATAGATCTCTGTACCTATGATTATCTGATTTATATAATACGTGTTAGCTAAGTTATAGCCATGTAATTTAATTGAAATATGAGTGCTTCTGACATGAAAAAACGATACCCTTCTTATGATGTAGGTATGAGAAAGTGAAAGAAAGATACTTCATTTCCATTCCTCATAATACCTAGACTTGTATTATGCTATAACATGGCTTCATTGTTTCAGCTGACTGACTTTAATGAGGAATATGGTGACTAAATGGCTCAGACCTTGACAGTCCTGGGGAATTGGCTGGTGTTAAGGAAACAAAAAGTGACCCAAAAGTGACATACCATTTGCATGTTTTTATTTGCATTAGTCTTCAGACCACTTTGAGTCTTATTCTTACTCATCTGCTAAGAATCACTTATTTCTAGCTTTTAAAGGGGTAACATATGCATAAAATTAAATCAGGTTTTTATTTCAAAATTATGATACAGTTAAAGAAACACTCAGAGCTATTTACAGTATCTAAATGAGTGTGTAGGTAGGAAAAACTCAAAAAAATCTAGAATATTTCACCTTTTCTGATTGTTTCTTATAGATAGATAGATAGATAGATAGATAGATAGATAGATAGATAGATAGATAGATAGATAGATAGGTAGGTAGGTAGGTAGATGCTTTGGCTCAGATGCTTAACAATCAGTATTTTGTAACATTTTCTAACTGAAGGGTTTGAGACAGAAAAATCCTTAAAAGGATGTATCAAACGCTCACTCCCTTTTTCTTGAAATTACTTCAAAATTGGTTCTGTCATAGTAGAACATTCAGTGAGATGAATCTTGCTTAGGCAAACAGCTGAAAGATACCAAGGCAGTAAAAGGAGTACAGTGAATAAGCACTGCTATTGTTACACTACAGAAATGCCAAACCATGACCTCAATATCATCATGTCTTAAATGAACATACCACTTAAGAAAATAACAAAGTATTAGGGCTCCACTGAAAGATTTAATATTTAATTGTATTGATTGATCAAAAAGTGTAAAGAACATAAGAATAAATGTGAAATATCCGTGTTCTAATTATAATTGTTAGCATTAGCCCTCTGACTAGACCTGCTAAATGCTGCAAAATGAATTACTGAATACAATGATGAGCAGTGATTTGAGTATTCTGTTCTAAGTATTAATTTTCTGCATGCTGGCAGAAGTTGTTTAACCAATAAATGAAATCCATCTTTAGTAAATTGTAACTATGACAGCCCAGGAGTGCTGAGAGTAGACGGACAAGTGACTGCTGTGCCTGGACGAGGTGGAAGGCAGACAAAATAGCATTTTCTTTATAATGTGGTTGCTAATTTCAGTACCTCCTTTTTCTTTGTTACTGATGATATCCTTTGAAAACTGAACAAAATAATGAATTAGCTAAGTAGGAGATTAGAGAGTCATTCTAATGGAGAACTCTTTTATGGGAAAATAAATTCAGTGCAAGACATCTGGAAGGCAAAAACTGTTCACATATTAAAATTATTTTTGTCACTGATGTTAAAATGGCAATGAAAGAGATGAGGAGAATAGCTCAACTATGAACATGAAAATTCCATATCCTTCTTCATTTTGAACATAAGCATATTAGTGTTTATCTTATTTCATCACAGTTTCATATTGCATATTAAAAAGGCATAGAGATGAAAATGTAGCAGAGAACAAAAGTGGGAGGACAGAATGAATTTCAGAACTCAGCGGAAATATGCAAAATACAATACAAGAAAGGGGGAAAAAGAGATCCATATATCAGAGAACAAGGGTATGAAAGGAGAATTGTAAATTATGAAAGAAAATGCATGGACTTGTATGGAGCACAAGCTACAAAGAAGAGTACTAAACACATATTAAATAAGGAAAATAATAGATAACATTGCAAGTAACAGCCCACATTCTCCCCCAGATAAATAGATGCAGCTTCACTGATTTCAGTTTCAGCTATACTTATTAACAGCCAGATCTATAGTAGTAATTTCCCTGTGGAAATTAAAACAAATTATTGACCTGAGGTCTTTGCATCTCTGCTCTATCTAGCATGGGGGATTACTTCAGATTTCAGACTTGCCTGGGTTACTATTATAAATCTTCTCAAAAGGTGCACTGATATTATCCTTAAATTAAAGTCATCCAACAAACCTGTGGTTCTACAAGCTCAGATTTCCCTAGGAAGCAGCATGCTTAGCAACACTGTATCCATGGCAGTATCTACCATGTAAGAGGCTAAATGTGGAAGCTCGTCCCTTTTCACATTTTTTTATGTCACTACATTCATGCTACCTACCACTGGTTCCAGGCCTCATTCACAGCTGAAGCTGGACCATGAGTAGGCACACAGGCAGATGTGCAGGTGTAATTTGGCCAGCTCTCTTCCCTATTGCAACTCACTGAAGCATCACAAAGCCTTTTAAAATGGGAACATTCTCAATCTTTTTTACGTTATCCCTTTTCTTTTGGGATAGTAACTCGATCCTTTCCCCTTAGCTATGGCTTTTGACTCTCTTACACAGCAGTTGTGCTCTCCCTCATCCCTCAAAGCCTTGCCATTTGGGCCATTGCCACCTCATCTGTCTCACTTCAGCTGTTTCCCATGTTCCCAGGCCTTCTGGTTCCGCTCTCTTTCTCTCAGCAGCTGTCTTGCTCTGGCTTCTGCTGAACCATGGATGAGGACAGTATCTCCCACTCCTCCCTGGGCTTCTGCCCTCCACCTTGGCTTCTGGCCATAATGCTTCCACCTCTGCTGCCCCTCTGGAGCCAGTTCTCAGCAGCTGTCTCCCAGTTCCCACTTCCTGTCTTATCTAGACTCCGCAGCTGTTGTTCTCTCTCCTGTGCCAGGCATCTGGGGGAAATTTTCCAGCTGTTTTCCCTCACACTGGGTGTCTGTCTCCTAGTTTGAGCTTTCCAACCTGCCAAGCCATCTTAATCCTCCTTGCCTGAGTTTGCAAGGGTTTTGCATCCCAGAACAAACCGCCTTTGGGGTCACTGACCTTTTTCACACATTGGCAGTTTCTCCAGACACTCTGGGTCTTCATCATAAAGTCTAGTCTATGTCTTGTGTCCCACAACTGGGCCTTAGGTGTTTTCCCCTATGAAGAAAGGCTAAGTGAATTGAGTCTGTTCAGCCTTGAGAAAAGAAGACTGAGAGGGGACCTGATCCAGTTTTATAAATATCTGAGGTGTGGGGGACAAAGTGGCGAGGCCAGACTCTTTTCAGAAGTGTGTGGAGACAGGACAAGGGGGAATGAACGGAAGCTGCAGCACAGGAAGTTCCACACAAGTGTGCGCAAGAACTTCTTTACGGTGAGGGTGACGGGGCACTGGCACAGGCTGCCCTGGGGGGTTGTGGAATCTCCTTCTCTGGAGATATTCAAGACCTGCCTGGACGCCTACCTGTGTGACCTGGTGTAGGGAACCTGCTTTGGCAGGGAGGTTGGACTCAATGATCACTTGAGGTCCCTTCCAATCCCTATGATTCTATGATTCATCTTGACCTAGCTCAAAGGCTGCTTTTCTTCAGGTTCTCTCTGTCATTGTTACCTGGCTTCTCCCATCCCTCTCAAACCTTTTGCTCTCGTCCTCCTAGCTTCGTCCTCAGGGCCCAGCTTTCCCTTCTCTGCCCCACACATTGGGAAGCAGTGTGGCAGCAGGTCGAGTGAATTCCTCCCTTCACATTTTATTATTGTGACAGCACATCACTGTAGTGAAAACCAAGTTATCAGGATGGCCTCCAGAAACATCTACAAGTCAGGGAACAGCATGGTCCATGGCAGAAACCCTGTTAAAGGGGAGACAAGCATGACCCATAGGAAAATCAGTAATGTACACTCACCATTGCAGCTCTCAGAATTAATGAAAGCAAAGGCAGCATGAGCAGTCAGCATGGCTGTGCAGTAAGCCATGGCATGCTTCGATTGCTTCTCAGCAGGCAGGATCTCTTAGGCTAGGTGAGTGGAGAGCTAGCAACCATAACTTGCTATGACAGTTTTGGACAGGGAGAAGGTCTGCAGTAACAGTCTCTGCCACCCTAATGCCAGTCCATGCCTGGCCTGCAGGGAAATGGGCTGAGTGCATAGATGTGAATACTGCAACAGGCTTTAATTTTCTGCCTCAGACTGAGCAAACTGCTTGTTACTGGTGAATACGACAGCTGTGATACTGAAGAGATTTCTAGCAGCTCACACCAACAAGATAACGACGTTTGAAGATAAGAGCAGTCTACTTCTGACCAATTTACCTGGTGAGTCCTTTAAGAAGGACCTTTACAAACTTCATCTTCATTTTTTCTAATCTTGAAGTACCACTCCTTTTCTCACTGGACCTGAGGGAAGTAAGCAATCCAGACTCTTGTTGGTATGGCCTCAAAGTAGTTCATCCACTTGGAAAGCTTCTGCTTCTACCCTCCACATCCAGAAGAGCCCAGATCCAACTGCCTTAAAAATGTTTCTGGGAAGAGGGATAGCTATTCTAAGCTTAAAAAGAAAATCAATGTAGAAGAAAAAAGTTAATAGAAAAAGAAGCTGAGGACCGAGGCAGCAAGTTGGTCTAATGAAGGAAATAAACTGAAGTTGCAGAAGGGAAGTAGGTAGGGAAGGACAAGGACCTTGAAGACCAGAAAGAGGTTTGCTGAAGATCAGTTTGACAGTGTGAGCATCAATGGTAAGGTGAGTTTAGTAACTGGGTTTATGAATGTTACATGATAGGTTGTGAGTGGGGGAGTCTGCAAATATTGAAGCTAGTTCTGATTTAGAATGCCAGTTTAGGTGGCTGTGTTTTACTGTTTAATCATGGAAGACCTGATCCTATCTCTGAAGGGAATGGAAGTAGTTGAAATCCATGGTAGCGTGTTTTTTGTTCCCCATGCTCTGCCATATTTGACAAGAGGTGTTGTGCTTTGTATTTTTGTGTGTGAATCTGCCTTTAACTACTTCATAGCTTCATTATCTTCTACTAGATATACCTTGCAAATGAGCACAAAAACCTCTGCAGTCCCATGTTTATCACTCTGAAAAGCTATATCCTTTGGAGAATGCCATCTGATTGTGCTGCAGTGCAGTGAATGACTGGCTGGGGTTAAAAGCCCTGTGTACAATTCCTGCTGGCTGGCCGTTAATCTCCAGGAAAAGCCTCATGTCTTAATTGCTATTGTATAATTAGTAAACTCTTCCATCTAACTGATGTTAAGCTGAGACAGTAATGTGCCAAGTCACCATCATTCTCTGTAAATGAGGATTTAGAAGTACGGCTATAAAATGTGTGTGATAGTGAAATACTTTCTTTTAAAATGCTTCTTCAAGAAATACTAAGACCAACACCATCAGCAACATGTGGGCAACTCTGAAAACCTATAGAACTGCCACCGACTGCTGAAGTGTAAGTAGCTGAATAAAATAGTCCCCGATTTTGAAAATTTAAAATTAGTAAGGTCTCCTTGTAGAACATACGTTGTGAAGAAATCACAGAACCACAGAACTGTAGGGGCTGGAAGGGACCTCTAGAGATTGTCGAGTCCAACTCTCCCACCCAAGCAGCTCCCTAGGCCAGGTTGGACAGGTGGGTGTCCAGGTGGGTCTTGAATGCTTCCAGAGAAGGAGATTACAAAACCTCTCTGAGCAGCCTGTTCCAATGCTTCGTCTCTTACTTTGAGATTTAGAGAATATGGAAGTGAAGCTAAAGGAAGAAAGAATTTATTTTAATTTGGTAGGCAAATGCGACTAAGCTTGATGAAATTTTCCTTACATCTATGGGCAAAATATTTAAATGTTTGATATTGGATTGATAGCTTAGTATCAGTTGGAAACTGATTTAATTTTCCCTGTAGTATTTAGTAGCTCTGTCTGAGAGAGGTTTCAATCTTGAAGAACATGAATTCTGTAAAATCAAAATTCAGATGTAGGAACACTGAAATATTTTATTTTGATAACAACCAATTGTTGTATGACAATAAATTTCAAGGATTGTATTCCAGTAAATCTACAGAATTATACAGAACAAAATACAAATACAGAATATAGGAAAATTTAATTTAAATTTTAGCAGACATTGCTTTTAAGTTATTATTAATATTTTCACATAAATTCTCTTTTGGGTGAAATTGCCCTTTTTGAGGAGTAAAATTATTCTCAACATTTATTTTACCAAGCATAAATAGAATTCTCTTAATCAAATCCTTGTGTTCTGTGCGATTATGAAAAGATTCTGAGAAAATGACAGAGCTAGCTGCCAGGCTGAATAATCAATCATAAATAATAGTGAAAATATACACAGAAAAGTCAGCGAACATGTTTTCTTCTCTTTGACATAGCAACTGTATCTGGCTAAACAAATTAGCGCGATAGAGATGAGCAGCTGTTTAGCTTTACACCGTTTTTTTTCCTAGTGTATTTTCCCAGAATTTACGCAGACATAGATGAGTATGGGATCCAGCCCAAAAGTTTTGTTGGTGTGTGTGATTTTGCTTAGTGTTGGCTATCTCACTGGGACTCTGCTGTTGAGGCATATTCATGTGAAGTGCTTCCTTGGCTTGCATTTGGCCTGTGTTATATGGTTAAAGAGATGAGAAGATTTATCTTATTTTTTTTGAAATCTTCCAACTGCTTGACTTTCTGAGAAGAGCGTGAAGAATTCAGATGAGGCAGCAAGTGATACTTAAATAGTTCCTTATTTTGCTCAACTGGAATATCACATGGTGCACTTTACACGGTGTCAGTGGGTTTTCACAAATGTTCACGTCCAAAATAGAGAGGTCAGAAGCTTTACCGCCCTCAGTGTGCTGTCAGAAACATTTTCTTGCTATTTTGTTTTCTGCTTATTAAATCCTCTATATTTGCTCTGAATCTTTAGCACTCAGTATTAATTCAGACATAATTTGCCTTTACTTTTACATTTTGAAGAAGATTCTTGGAGATTATTTCAGATTTTCCCTGTTCTCACAGTAATTTTCAATAATCCATAATATCCTTACTTTTGTATCTCTGGTGAATGTTTTGTATCAAAGCGCTGAAGAGTTTTTCTCTGCTTAGAAATAAATAACTATGTAAATAATATTAATGCCTTGGATTTTCTGTTTACCTGAGAGAGTTATATGACTGAGTCTTATTTATAATTGACGCATCCATTTGCCATAGGCTCACTAGAAGTTCCCAGTTCGGTAGAAGAGACAGCGAATGGGTAAGGGCAAATATATCTCAGCAAGAGAATACTGGAAGTACATGCATGGTTCGGTAGGAAAACCTTTGGTATAAAACAGATTATCTTTTTGTTTCTGTTTGCCTTTTCAACCTCTATTTGGTGCTAAGTTCTTCAAGAGAAAGTCAGTCCTTAAGTATGTGTTCCTCATAAATGTTTGAGGATGTGTCACCTGCTGATATAATAAAAAATATTTTTATGAAAAAGAGAGTTATAACAAATTCTAGTTCACATTTTTGATATAATTTTAATTCTTCTAGTGATTATTTCAAATGAAGAGCTTTTTTGTTTGTTTGTCTGTTTTTATTGCATATGTTTTTTCAAACTGAAACATATCTGAGAAAATATAACACTCCAAGTCACAACATAATGCTTTAGCACCATTTTAGGAATCATTAGTTGATTCAATGTTATTTCTCTTCAAGCCCTGTAAGTGTTTTGCTTGTTCTCTATGGTTTCACTAAAGGTCTTGAACATTCTTAAAGCTGAGGAAGATATTTTTCTAGCCTGTTCCACCTGGTATAATGAAGCCATGATCTCTATGGAAACTTTATCTCCAATTTTAAAGTAATTTGAAAAATGGGAGAATAACTTATTCTTTAGTTGCTTTCCTCATACTCGTCACCTTGAAAAAATACGTTTGATGAGCTATTCTGGTGCAATCTCTGAACAGCAAGCAAATACTGTTAGAGAGAAAATATCTGTCTTTAAGCTCAAGAAGGGTTCAATTAAAGCTCTTCCCATCATTTTAAATGACCCCTTGGAGGACTTGAGAAAAGAAAGGACATTACAAAGACAAAATGAGGAATAGTGGAAAGGAAAGCTCCAGATGGTGGTTCTTCAACTTCCTTGGCTTTCTTTAACATTTTTATTCTATTGGTGTGGTTTTTTTCTTGTTTTTTTCTTTTTTTTCTCTTTTTTTGTACTTTGTAGTTTCAGATGAGCCTTAATAACTATTCTGTAATAAATTAGAAAGTGCAAATATAATCTCAGTATGCACTCAGAAACAAAATTCAGGCTTCTAGATTTCAGCCATTTTATAAAGATTCATGATACCTTGGGAATAATTTGTATTATAAGTAAAAAGTACATTATTTTGAGAATTCTAATTCCTTGTATCAGTAATGATTTGCTTGAATTATCAATCCCTTCGCTGAAAAGCTAGTTCTGCAATTAAAGAAGTTTGCACTGAAAGTAAAGGTCACCCCTTTAATCATTAGAGCTTTTCAAATTCTCAGATTCAGTCCGCTGTACACTCTTCCAGGTGGCAAAGAGAAATCTCTATTTTATTCTGCTGCTATGGTAAAACACTTGGTCAGGATCCAAACACTATAATCACAGTATGAATTTCCAGATACCTTTCCATTAAACCAATAATCTTTCTTCATCTATTGCAACTGTTTCATATCTTCTGATTTTTTTTCAAAGTTTTAATACATGGTCTTTTTCATTATGAGTAAATGTTAGGTGGTAATCATATTGTGGAACTATTTGGAGAAATATAATAAAGAAATGAGTCTTGAGTGCTCATACAGATTTCAGAACGGGATTTTATAGTTATTCTTTTTCCTAAGAGAAGTTCAGTTAGTTAAAAATAGTCTTGAATATGGCTGTTTATTTCACCTTGGAGACAGAAAACTGCTGCGATAGCTTCATATCTAACCTACTTATTTGAATCAATGTCTTTAAAGAGGTGAAAACCACTAACGGATGAGGGAAGAAGGGTTGAGAAAAAGGTGGCTCTGAATGAGAGCCTTAAGCAAGAAATTACTTGCAGAAGGGAGAAGTAATTGATCATTTGCACCTGTCTGCTTAGTAGGTTTCCACTTCACCTTCTGGGCTTCTCCCTCAATTCCCATCTTTCATCCACTCCCTTTTCTATTGTGCTGAATGTTATTTCTGGATAAATTTTAAATTAAAGAGATGTAGATAGCTGACACAGAGCAGAATTGACTATGGAAGAAAGCAAAGAATCTGTTGCAGAGATATTGTAAAGGTAAACCATCATAATTTGGGAAAACAGAAACTGCTTGCATTTAGAAACACTGTTTTTAAAGAGATACCTCCAGAAACACTTTACTGCAAAGATCATGACAAAGAGAAAAGAGCTGCGTGGTCCAGGGCTGCATCTTCCTTTCATGCCCCTGAAGAGTAAATCTGGCAAATTGCAGAAGAGAGTTTCACAGATCTCTGCTCATCATTAACAAAGGCATGAAGAACTCTGCTGTGTATTCCTAAGTGTAGGTCCTTTTCCAGAAGCACTGCTAGGCACCAGATAGTGCTAAATAATATTTATGATGAGAACCACAGCTAAAAAAATGGTCATCAAAGAAGCAAACATACCAGAAGACCAGTCCAAGGAGAGTAGTTTGGAGAAACTGAAGCACTTAATGACATTTAGAGTTGTTTGTTGTACCATTTTCCTATCTTACCCAGAGAATAGAAAAAGCCTGTAATTCACTACACAAATCATCATAATGCACTTAATTTGATTTATTCCTGTGTACACTTATATTATGTCCAGAGTCAGCCTTGTTATTTTAGAACATTAATATTCTTAGAAGAAATCTGCCCCATCACAGTGAGTGACTGGCTGGGTTAATGGTGTGTGGCACAGTTCCTCCTAGTTAGTCATTAATCTTCAGGAAATGCCCTGTCCTTAATTGTTACTGCTTAATTAGCAACCTCTTCTATCTAAACAAGTGACACACGACCTGAAATAATGTACACAGCAAAAGTCATTTTCTCTGAATGTTTGAGCTACACTAGAAGCAGATTGTATTCAAGTAAAACAAGGCATGGGAAGTACATATCTGTTGAAATAACATAGGGACAGGACACTAAACATTCCACAGATATGTTCACTTATAAAATTGCACGATTAGTCTTTTCTCAGAGTTGTGGGGTGACGCTAATTCAAAGCAGTGACTTATTTGATGTTTTCAGTTTAGAGAGAAAGGCTGTATTTACCTTATTCCTCTTACAATTCAGTGTTTCATATTTTTAATCAATAATGCCAACTTTCAATCTGTCAGTGGTTAGCTGTGGTTTTAATTGCTGTATGATCTGTATCAATGTACACACAGAAACTCAGGATACATACCTACAACAAATATAAACTAACATTCTTGCGTAAACTTTGGGTCATGGGAATCTGTTCTCTGCACTCTAGGGCGTTAACTTCTCCTTTCAATACTTTATTATCTTCATTCCTTCTCTACATCTAAAGTGCTTCTTTTCTTTGTAACTCTTTATATCAGAAACTAATTCTTGATAAATGCATGCACAGCACTAAGCCCACATAATACTTTCCTGGAAAACTGTACAGGGAGATAACTCAGTACAGCATCAGATAAACTTTTAGGGTCTCAAAGTAGACTTTGTAGTTGACTTTATAATTAAAAGATAAATTCTTTGTTTGTTGAAGATTGAAAACAAATGTGAAAGGTCTACTAATATATCAGTTTGCATCTTCTAAATTTTTATATTGCTTGCCTGATAATAACTCTTTTCCAATTTTTATTTATTTATTTATTTTATTTTATTTTTTTGGCTAAAAATATTCATCTTAATTGTTTTTTATCAATATAATTCAAACTCTGTCAAAGGGAGTGCAAGTATATCCAATGACTTGCAAGAGCTCAGAATTGTGAAAATTATTTTTAAATGTAATTTTCGAGAATGTAGCAGATACTTCATTATTGAAAAGAAAATTTGATTACTTCAGTTCAGCAGATATAGAGACTAAGTTCTGTTTCAGTAATAATTTTTCACAAATTTCTTTTACTAAGTGTCAGTCCAGCTGTTCTACTTTGAATTAAAACTAAAGTCATAGAATCATAGAATGGTTGAGTTGAAAGGGAGCCTCAAAGGTCATCTAGTCCTACACCCCTGCAATGAACAGGGACACCTGCAGCTCAGTCAGGTAGCTTTGAGCCCTGACCAGCCTGACCTTGAGTGTCTCCAGGGATGGGGGATCCACCATCCCTCCAACCAACTGTCCCAGAGCTTTGCTACTCTTATTTAGAAAAAAACCCACCTTTTTCCTTCCATCTAAATCCCCCCTCTTTTAGTTTGAAACCACTTCCTCTTGTCCTATCACACTCAATCTTAAAAAATGCCATTGTAATATACATGGGCTGTTGCCGATGTCCATCTGCTTCCCATATTGAAGAGCAGCTTAACATACAGAATCTTTAGTATGTTCATTTTGCTGCGCTATTGAATTTTGTTGGCTTCCATGAATATGATGTATGAATAATTTACTTTTGTTTACTTTTAATAGTGTGGTAGTAACTAGTGTGTAGAAAAGTTGTTTAAGCTAAAATGGAAGCTAATATTGTCCCAAGCATGTGCAGAGCTCTTTAGTAGCTGTGCCTAATTTTATTTAAATTCAAACTGTGGATAAGATATAGAGCTGATTTGAATGAAGAGCTTATTTGCTGTTTGTGCTTGAAAGGCTGATTTGTATTGACTCATCTGTTTTTCTACATTAATAATAATAAAAATAAGAGGTTAAGTTTCCTTTAACAAAAGAAATGTCTATTGAAAACATGCGATACAAAGGTTACTGAAAGAGTCTGTTTTTTGGAAGTCTGTATACAATTTCAGATAACTGAAGGAAAAAAAAAAAAAACCCTCAATAATGAGCAAGATCAAATTCACCTCGAACCTGAGGACATACATAGCTAGTTTTTGTCCAGAAAAATATTAGAGGAAGTTATAAATGAGTAAAAACATGTTTCAGTGTATGGACAACAAAAATGCTTTCATAATTTACCATACTCTATGAATGTCATCAATGTAATGGTTTCATTTAAGTATTTGGCAAACAAAGCTAATATCTATTCAAAGAAGTAATTTCCCACTCAGAGAACTACTTATGATCGTGCATGCAAAGAACTGCCAGAAATACAATGCTTTCTCTGCAGTTCTCCCTGGCTAAGTTCATGTAGTCAGGGCAGAAGCTTTAAATGCATAGGAATTGAACAGCTGGTACCAAATCCACCATTAGATGCAGATAGATTCCCTTCTCATGAGAGTGGAACTACAAATGCTACATAGTTGTAGTTAATTTTTTATTTTTCTTTTTGACTCTTTAAGTCTTTGTAATTTCAAACAAATATTTACAATCTCCTTTAAAGATTGCATATTTATTTTGTTTTAAGTGAATCATGTGATAAGACATGATCACCTGCAGTGCTCTTATCTTTGTAACTGAATAAAATGAGCTATATGGACTGGGCAACCTTTGTTAGTTAGGTCAGCTGGTACTGAGCCTATGCCTGCAGGATTTCAAAAGTTTTAAAGAGAATGAATACATTATCCACAAGATAGTTAAGTGATATTTATATGTGCATATATATGAACTTAATAAGTTACATGCACATAATTAGTAAGTAAAGGAGTATATATACAGCTAAAAAAAACCCAGATAATAGTTTACCAGGCCAGTAACTGTGCTATTTCTCTTCAATTTGTGCCATTTTGGAACTCTGCTGATCTGTGTGATGTACTGATGAGAATCTTCTTTCTGTCCTAGAAAGTGCTAAATTTTCAATATGACACTAAAATATTTATTTATATTATTAGTTTTGGTATTTGGATGGAATTTAGATATTGCCGATACTCTGATGTTTTGGGGTTTGTAGA
This sequence comes from Odontophorus gujanensis, assembly GCA_013399175.1. NCBI lineage: Eukaryota > Metazoa > Chordata > Aves > Galliformes > Odontophoridae > Odontophorus > Odontophorus gujanensis. The sequence continues at coordinate 211,836 of VXAB01011120.1, forward strand.
AGAAAAATGTGTAAGAGGGTTCTAACAGCATTTATCTTACATGTGAACTTGGTATTTATCTTACATCTGATAGATTTATGATACATGTAATGTTCAGTTAAACAGAATGTAAAAAGTTCTATATGATTTTGTACAGTGAAAGTACAGAGGCTTTTTCATAAAAAGTGTAAATTCTTTTCTCTCTGAAGTAGCTCAAAATACAATGTAACTCTACATAATTGTGCTATTTTTAAAATGCAATCTAGATGGATTGATGCAAACTATAATGAGCTTGTCTTCAGAATATATGGAAAAATTGTCCTTGTCCAGGTATACCAAAGTAGATGTACTACTTTTTATAGTTAGAAGTGTGGATAGCTTTTGCTTTTGTGCGTATGACTTGAAATGTGAAGGCCCAAGGGAGAAAAACAGTTAATATACAACTATGTATTATCGATATCAAGTAATTATAAATAATACTTGTAAATATGTAGAATATTGAGGATCAGTACAATTCTTCATCAGAACTTTTGTATTTAGTACTTTGTCATATTGCGGAAAAATGCATTTAAATTCAGATTTAGTTGGGATTGCCATTTTTTTTTACCAAACCAAATGGCACGGAGAAACAGTGTGTCTGACCAGATACCATTCAAGAACTTTCTAGAAGAATATTCCGGATGAAATCTGTATTTTATATCCTTTGCTTATTTCTTCTTTCAGTTCAACCTAGCCTTTTAATATTAAAGAGTGATATAATATTCAGATTAACTTCATATAAAGTATCTATCAGTTATACTCTTCCCATACTTCTAGAAGCTTCAGGAAATTCAGTAAATTAGTCTACTTTTTAGTGAAGCTATATAATTAGTACGCTTTTCTAAAACTACAAATAAAAAATTCCTCCTCTTTCAAGTGCTATTTCTTTTAAGTGCTATGTTTAAAAGCAAAATTATCAACTAGGATGACACAATTTTGTAGATTTTATGTATATTTGTGATATACATAAATAAATAAAACAGAAAACTTTGTTTATCTTGTTGTCCAGAAATGTTCGTTATAGTCCAATAAACATTAACAGTGTCAATGTTCTTGTCCAAAAGATGTTAAAGGACATGTTTATAATGTAGAGGGAAAGAACTGAGATAGAAATAGTTATCTGTCTTTTGTTGTAGACCAAATATGAATTCATTGGCAAGAAAGCAAAGAAAAAATTGGATGTTTATGATAAAATTATGACTTTAAGTTCAGAAACCCAAAACGTAGAATTGAATCTAGTCTTTTTCCTTTCATTAGTTGGCCCTTTAGAAAAGAGGATCAGAAGAATGTTTATGTACATTCTGCTGTCTTATGAAGATAAATTATCAAAATGTTCTTTACCAGTTTATTTAATTAGAAATCTTACAAATCGTTCTAGACACATTTGCAAGGAAATCTTTAAAATCTTGTTTTAGATAATTAAAGATGAAGTAATTATTACCATCACACTGCTATAGTACCATGTAGTATGACTAGTATTTCTAGAATCTTAAAAAAAGTGTTTTAAAAATCATTATTTTTTAAAATGCTTTCATCACTGGGGCTTTATTTTTAAAGATGACACCTGCATCAAACTACTTCCCTATATCCCAGATGCAGTGATAATTAATCCAATAACTTTAAGTACTCTGTAAAATTGGATAATAATGTTGTGGTTAATTTATTTGTAAAACTTTTCAAAGCTATAATTACTCACAAAAGAAGTGAACATTTCATATGTACTCATCAAGGATATGTATGAAATACAGTATTATACTTCATACTGTCTACAGTTTAATGTATATTTGGCATTATCTTATATGAAAAAAAATGTGTAGCAGAGTTTTGCAGCATTGCAAAAGAAAGATCCACTTGTATCTCCCTTGTTAGTCACCATTTAATCAATTTTGATTATATTAAAGATAATTCCGTCCACGTACGTCACATTCTAAAAGTGTTCAGTATTGCACGCTTCAGAGTACTGTACGTGAACAGTTATAGTGTGTAACCTCCAGTGTTTCTCATTGCAGATCAAAAGCTCTGTTTAAGTATTAATTAATTGCACTGTTATCCCTTGTTGCATTCTTACCATACATGTGGAACTCAGTTAAGCATTGCAGCTGCAATTCTAATTCTGTCATTCAGTTTTTATGCTAACAGTAGAGACTTATTCTTCTTTAATTTGCGCTGATGGTATAAAAGCTGAGCAGCTCCACTGAAATTAGTTAAGGAAATGCCTAAGGAATTGTAAGAACCTGCCCCAAATCTGTTGAAGTTGATGATTTTCGTTAGGCTGTAGGTAAAGTGTACAAGTTAAGAAAAGGAAGAATATCTTTCTTCTGTGTTGTCATATGTTGTATGGAGGAGTTTATTTTTTTAATTTTATTTTTCTCTTTTGTTTTTCTTTTTTGTCTCTCATTGAACTTTGCTTTCACCTAAAGTGAGAAATGAGGCATAGCTACTTTAATTGGTTTTCTATTCATTAAAGAAGGTGAATACTGAGTCCCATTTTAACAAGCACAAAAACCAGGCAAAATAATATTTGGACCAAGAGAGGAAAATAATAAAAATAGTGTTTAAAGAGTAAGTCAGGAAAGATGTAACAAACTGTTACTCGATACCCTAGGGCATAATTATTCAGTTAACATTTAACTACTAGTAATATATATATATACATATATTTACCAATAAATTTATAATCAAATCCCTTTTTTTATTACAAAGCAACAATTGCCATTTCAATCTAGATCTTCTATCTTCTGTTAAGGGTGAAGAAAACTCATGTATGGCCAATGACAGGACTGAACAACCAATTAAGTGAAAGTACTTTGACTATGTTTTTATAACCTTTTTTTTCTCAAACTTACTCCTTGCCAACCAAGGTTCTGAACACATGAACTGTAATTCTAAGCTAAGTCATTGGGTATCAGATTTTTAAGGGAAGAAAACCTTCAGGATACATCTGTATTTCCCACTAACACTCTGTTTTGTCAATATGTAGCTTCACCTACTTGGTATCTGTGCAGATGCTGATCTCAGAAAAAGAGCAGTCAAAGTAGAGCAGTTGTGAGCTGACACTATGTCAGGGATGAAGTGCATGCCGTTTCTGTACTTAATCTCATGGCGTCTTATTAACTTCCTGGTGGCTTACTTTAGGAATGGTAGGAAAAAATAAGTACNAGAACCTGCCCCAAATCTGTTGAAGTTGATGATTTTCGTTAGGCTGTAGGTAAAGTGTACAAGTTAAGAAAAGGAAGAATATCTTTCTTCTGTGTTGTCATATGTTGTATGGAGGAGTTTATTTTTTTAATTTTATTTTTCTCTTTTGTTTTTCTTTTTTGTCTCTCATTGAACTTTGCTTTCACCTAAAGTGAGAAATGAGGCATAGCTACTTTAATTGGTTTTCTATTCATTAAAGAAGGTGAATACTGAGTCCCATTTTAACAAGCACAAAAACCAGGCAAAATAATATTTGGACCAAGAGAGGAAAATAATAAAAATAGTGTTTAAAGAGTAAGTCAGGAAAGATGTAACAAACTGTTACTCGATACCCTAGGGCATAATTATTCAGTTAACATTTAACTACTAGTAATATATATATATACACATATATTTACCAATAAATTTATAATCAAATCCCTTTTTTTATTACAAAGCAACAATTGCCATTTCAATCTAGATCTTCTATCTTCTGTTAAGGGTGAAGAAAACTCATGTATGGCCAATGACAGGACTGAACAACCAATTAAGTGAAAGTACTTTGACTATGTTTTTATAACCTTTTTTTTCTCAAACTTACTCCTTGCCAACCAAGGTTCTGAACACATGAACTGTAATTCTAAGCTAAGTCATTGGGTATCAGATTTTTAAGGGAAGAAAACCTTCAGGATACATCTGTATTTCCCACTAACACTCTGTTTTGTCAATATGTAGCTTCACCTACTTGGTATCTGTGCAGATGCTGATCTCAGAAAAAGAGCAGTCAAAGTAGAGCAGTTGTGAGCTGACACTATGTCAGGGATGAAGTGCATGCCGTTTCTGTACTTAATCTCATGGCGTCTTATTAACTTCCTGGTGGCTTACTTTAGGAATGGTAGGAAAAAATAAGTACTAGAAAAATATTTTTGCTTCTGCTGTAGAATAAGAAAAGGTTGAAATTAATTTGTGAATGTCATACTGACTGATATTGGTGTATGTAATAAAGTAGAATATTTTAATTAAATCCTGGGATGATGTAGACTATTAACTAAAAATATTATCATCTTCCTAGCAATGAAAGTTAAAATAATTTCTTAATAAATATAAGGTCTTGATCACAAATACCCTTCCCTCTTAAATTTGTCTACTACTGAGGTTGTGACAGGACAATTTCAGTTTGGGTATTAGGAAAAATTTCTTCTTCACAAGACTGGTCAATTGCTGGAATGGGTTGCCCAGAGAGGTGGTGGAGTCCCTGGAGGTGTTCAAGAAATGTTTAGATACTGTACTAAGGATGTGGTTTAATGGGGGAGTATTGATGGCTGGCGGACAGTTGGACTTCATGATCTTGGAGGTCTTTTTCAATCTTGGCGGTTCTGTGATTCTATTCTGTAATTCTAAGTGCTCTACAAATCTTTAGTTACAACACATTCTCAATTGGCAAATGTGGACTTACTCCCAAAAGTTTTAATTTCTGAAATACAGAATGAAATATTCTTGAAGGAGATACATTTTTGCTAACTAACATTAAAAAGAAACTGTACATTTCAAGAAATTAAGCACTGATACTTTCATCACAACTATATGGGGAATTCTTCATCAAAACCCATTAGATCTTAGACATGAATGTAACTGAATTCTGCAGGACTTCTATTCACTGAAAATGCATTTCCAATATAATTGAGAGAATTAAGTTGACTGCAAATATTAATTATTTAAGAAATCAAAAAATCTAGAAGGATTCTGGTTCTGATCTCAAAACAGATTTGAAATAGCATGCACTTGAAAAATTTTTCCTCCAAAACATTGCATGAATGAAAACAAACCCACCCTTTGCTATCCTTTGCTCATAAAAATTGAAATGAGTCCATTAATTTCAATTAAGCAATACCACATTAATTTAGTTGTGGCCTTAAAATGCAAGCAAATCCCATCACTCACATATAGTTATTGTGCTAGTTTTAAAAAAATCATGAAGTTTTGTAACTTACAGATAGTGATATGGTATTTTCCAAATGAGTTCTGATACATGACAAATACAGAGGGAGATGAGATTTTTCACAGATACATCATTTTAGTTGTCAAGTGCATCTTTTAAAGTTCTCGTGCCACCAGTGTTTATCTGGATTAAATCTCTGGTTGCATAATTTCGCTAGTTGCAGAGCTGCCTTCAGCTAAACACAAATATTATCCTGTGCCAGTATACTCATGCTGGCAGAAACCTTGCATGTTCAGGAACCAGAAATACAGAAATGTCCTAGGCTGTTAATTTTTAGAGCCTTTCATGGAAAAGGGAAGACTGCAACATATGCCACAGGTAGATTATGCCTGCATGTAGTTCTTTTTTTCACTCCATTCTTGCACTGCCTTCACCATAGAAAATATAGTGGTTTTTAATTTTTGCAGCCATCAATTTAATAAGAAAATCAAGCCCATGTAAATACAGAAAGGTGTTAGCGATGTTTTTAAAAATGCAAATCAAATGTAGATTTGTTGTCAAAGACCAAATGGGCTGAATATTGACTGAGCTTACAAATCATGACATCAGTTTCATCTGTGTAGGTGAAAATACCTTTAAAATTATTGTATAATTAAAAATAGTATGACATTGTAAACATAAACTATATTTTAGGAGGAAAACTCATTATGAGGAAAAAGTGCCTTTTTATGTGTTTAGCAGGACCTATAAACAAATCCTAATGTGTACAGCAGGTGTACAGTGGTCTGAAGAAATTTTGAGAAAGAAGCAGATTTGTAAGTGACTAAATGTGTTTGATTTGTCAGATTAAAAGATTTGTTCATTGTGAAAAGTCCTATAGATATTCTGCAAGTCAGGCTGACTTTCAGGGTGGAAGAGTAAGCAGTAGCTAGAAAGTTGAAGTGTTCTCTGGAATATTGAAACTCCACAGAAGTATACAATAAACTTTGTTTGGGATGTCTGAATTTGCTAGCTGATGACCTATGAAAAAAATCATATCAGAGCATTTTGATTCATTTTTGATTTTAGAATACATTGATTCACAGATATGTTAATTGCTTAATTGACAGGTTTGAGGTTTTTACTGCATATATATATATATATATTTAAATTTTCATGGTAGCCAAGGCTGAGTATTTTTTAAAACAAAACAAAAAGCAGACCCCTACCCCCAACCTTTATAACCTATGGGCTCAGGCACATATTTATTCACATAACCAAGAAAAGCTATAGATGAGATGTATCAAATTTTAGTCATTACATGCAATTCAGTGTTACGAGCTAGCCTGGGAGGATATTTCCGACACAGATATTTGTGAAATATTTTTATTAGAGCTGCTGTGCACTATATAACATGGAAAGTGAGAAACAAATTTATACATTTTCATTATTTCTTCTTCAAAACTATCAAGACTGGAATTGTAAAACTGACAATAGAAACAGATGTGAAAGCTGTCCTACTGAGCATGAAATTAATCAAAGCTGGCAAGGTGGTTAGTTTCACAGCACACCTTCCCAAAGTCTTTACAGTGGTAGTACATTTATGTAAGGAGAGACTTGTGATTTTAAATGCTGCTGTATCACACTTTACCTTGCCCAAGATGCAGCATTCTCTTGCCAATATAGTCGTTGCTCAGCAAAATGTGGAATAATGAATCAGTTGGACACATCCATGTGTAGTCGAGCAGAAAGGCTGTTAATCAATGTGCCAAACAGCTATTAAGAAAACATTCCTTTTGCAAGTGAATGTGAAAAGAGCTGCATTTAGAATCTACTAGTGCGATTTTTTCTTTTTAATTCTTTTTTTGAAAGTCACGCAATGCAATAATATTAAACACTTGTCCTCTTTGCTGCATGTTATCACTGGTTCAAAATGATACTATGATCAAACAAGAGATGCTATATAAGACAGGACAGCTTGACAATGCAGAATCAGAATGAGCACAGTCACTGGCAGGACAATCTCTGGCCCATTTTCTGATACTTTTCTGAAAGTTCCCAAATGTAATGGCCTCAGCAGCCTAGGAAATAATGTAAAAAATGCAACCAGAGCTGTTTATATTGGTACTCTATTTCTTAATTTTATTTGTGTACTTTCAAGACAGGATGTGTTGTGATGACCTAAGCAGAAATTGTCTTACATATATGTGCCTTTGCCATATACAAAATCAGAAGAAATCCAGTTTCACATCATACAAGATAAATGCCTGCATTTTCTTTCTTTTTTTTTTCTTTTTTTTTCTTTTTCTTTTTTTTTCAGGTAAATGTCTCATTGTCCTAAATCAAGAACAAAGTACACCAATTTTTAATTCTCATTTCCTTGTGAGAATGATGAGGTGTGAATGATTCAGGATTCCCAAACTGTAGAAACATGAATAGTTAAAAGAAATGTCCCGTATTTTCTTTATCGGTTCTAGTTGTGTGTCTTCCTAGTAACTGCTTAAATGACACATCTCAGTACTCTTGTATTGCATTTTCTTTCTTCCATTCTTTTACAAGTCAAAACACTATTAATAATCTATCTCATTCGTAAAAACAATGTGGAAGAAACAAAAAAGGGCCACCCACATTTACCTCATTTTTGAGTGCATTTGCACAGGGAAAAAGAAAGTCAAACAGGAAAAAATGTTATTTATAGATAAATTTGAATCATATGATTTTTTATTTCCTCCTTAGCAGCTGTCTCACAGTTTTGCATGGTCTGTTGGCAGAACTTTTTGTTATAAGGAGGGTATCCATGCAATATACAAATGATAATTAATGAGGCTTAATGAATGAATGAAGAAAATTATACGTGAATGTGTAGTCTGCCTTGTCAACGTTCTTTTCTGATCTTTCCCAAACTTGGAGTGAAGCCAGGAAAAAAGGCAAAGTTTCGGCATAAGTAAATAGAAGGGTCAACAAGTGTTACAGTTCTGGTGTACATACTTCAAAGTGTCTCAGTATGAAGGGGTTATTTCGAACAGATCTTTGGTCAAGAAAGGGGGAAAGTTCAATTTGTATGGAAAATTCTTCCAACTAACTTGATGAACAACTGTACCAAATGATAAACTCTTGTACTTCTTAATTGCAACATTTGTAATACTCATTGTGCACTGTTCTGTTGAGTGAAAGAGGTAGAGCCCATCGTGTTTTTAAAGAAGGATTTTAATAATAGCAGGATTTTAAATGGAAGCAAATGTTAAAGATCATAAAAGTCCAAAAATCATGTTTGCAGGAGGACAGGCTACAAACGTTTAATTCATTGTGTAGGTTACACTGTAATTTTTAAACTACCCTTCCATTTGAGAGAAATTATGTTACCTTAATTGTTTCTATTTGTATTATTTCGTAGAAAGTAGCAGTTCTAAAACACCAGTATGAACCTCCACATTATGTCCATAGACATTCATGAGGTTTCATAACTTCCAGTCATTCACTAGCAATTGGATATTTTCACCTGATTTTATAGTGTTTCCTTTACGTTTTTGCATAGTTTTTTGTTCTGTTCTAGGTGTTGTGCTGAGTTTCTCAAAATAACTACCAGTGAATCTTTCCTAGTTCAGGAAATAGCATAATGGCCTGCACAGGGTTCCTTTTTGTGTAATGCATCTCAATAGAAAGCTGTAAATTATCGATTCAAGTTATAAAGCTATTTATTTTTCACAGTCTTTTAACAATATATTTTTTTTTCCATTAACTTTCCCTCATCCTAATACTATAAGAAGCCATTTCCATTTCCTTCAGTGGTTCTAGTTTGATACTCATAGCAAGATTACAATGCCTTGAGTTTGTTTATGACCATTTTCAGTTATCTATATTTGCTGTAGTAATTACAGAAAGTTGTGACTTACTTTTGGAGTTCATTTAACACCAGAGGCCCAGCTCTGGTGTAGGAGAGCGATCTGAATCCCATGCTGGTTTTGCATATAAGTAAAGATTATGGAATTAATTAGGTTTCTGAAAAGACACTGAGGCTGCAGAATTCATTCATGAGATTGCACAGATGAAACCAGAGGCATCATTCTGCAATTGTTGTTGCTCATAATAAATAGAAGGAGAAAAGCCTTTATTCTTGAGATTGTAAGCTGTGTGCTGCTGGGCTGGCAATTATAAAGGTGTACCTTTCTTCTTTTGAACAAATCAAAACTGAAAAAAAAAAAAAATAATTACAACAGTATCAAGTCATTCTGTGATATATGAAAAATTGCTTAGGGTGCACACAGGATGTTAGTTCTTTCTAAATTTGTTATCCCAGGTTTATGTTTTAAGAGAAGAAAAATCAGTTATGTAGGTAAACTGGCCTCACTTCCTGGTTTTAACATACATGTTTGAGGAGCATTCCAAAAGCTCCTGTGGTTCTACTGAAGTTTCTGCCATTCTTACATAGAGTTGTGTGCAGGAGAAAAATGGAACTGCAATTTTTATAATCAGAGAAATGAAATTAATGAAAGAATTGAAAAGGTTACAATAAGTAGCATAGAATCATGTGTCAAGGAAATTATTATCCTTACAAAATCCTATTAAAGCTACACTTTGTGATTAAGGATAAAAATTTTACATATAGATGAGTAAATTAAGATAGGAAATAGTTTTTTCTTTCTTTTGTGACTACAGAGATGCTTATAGTATTTTATATAGGTGAGGCCCATAGAAGATTTTGTATGTATATAGTTACATAGTTATTTACAGGTACTACTCCGAGTGAGCTTTGTTGAAAACTCAACACTGTATGGCATTTCCTTTTACATGTATGTCTAGTATAAAATCATATTAATTAAACTTTGCTGATTTTCTTTATGATCCTGGAGTGTTAGCTAGAACGTAGCTAGATAGCCCTTGTTGAATCAAAGCAGAAATGAAACTTGAGTGGACTTCATGAGGAACTTCGGTTTTTAGTACTCACATTTAAATAGTGGGGATATGCAATGCCTGTGGTACTCTGCAGGTTTCGTGGCTCTGAAAAACAATAGTTGTCTAAGACTAATTTTCATCCCAGTCTCCTCTCTGATTTAGTGATTTATTTGCCACCTGAATTCAGTGACAAATGCAGAAGAGACAAGAGCTTCAAACCTGTTATTGGTGACTTTTTGTTCTCTTGGAATAGCTGCTTTCCTCCCTCTTCACCAGTATGATCATAGGCTGTAGCTTTTGTTAATGAGCAACATAGGAACCTTTTACATTACTCAAAAAACTGATCTTTCAATGTGTTTTTCTGTTCTAAAGATTCTGTGAAAATGATAGCCTTGTTCTTTCTTTTTCAATCTGGTTGAACAAAACCACTAATACACACTCAGACACACATAGATAAATGTAAAAGTAGTAATCTTCGAGTTTGATATAAATCAGTTAGAAATTAATTAGAAAATATATAGATCTGTGTGTTTTCCTTGCTTTCTTTTAGTCATAGGTAATTGAGCTCTTTTTTTTTTTTTTTGTCTTAGTTTCTTCATTTGTAAGGTGGGTCTCATGTATGGATTGCTCTTAGGTATTGCTTCAAAAAATATTTAAATGCTGAATTATAATTCTACACAGGAACTGTTTGTATACGGAAAATTTTACAGATACTGCTGTTAAGCTGAAAAGAAAATAAAGCGATCATTCTAGTAAAAAAAAAAAAATTGCAGAGAGACTCAGCAAAATGTTAGCCTGCAAGAATTTGAAACTTCAGCTTTGACCTGGTATGAAAAAGGGGATTGTACTTTGTATTTTCTATAAAAGAGTATTGTTTTTATTTTGCAGAAGCTAGAGGCCAGAAGCCTTATTTATTTCTTTCCTATTTTTGATCTGAAACTGTATATGTGCTGAAAAGAGCAAACGAAAAGCTTTTGCTACGACTCTTCTGATGTATGTTAAAGAAACCTCTGACATTTTACTTATGCTAAAAAAGTGAAAGACAAATAATCTTTGTAGTTTAGAGTGCAAATAGTTGAAAAATAATATGAATAACAAAAACAAAAGAAGTCTTTTACTGTTTGTAGTGCTGCCAGTGTGGCTGCAGGACAAAAAAAATCCTAGGGAATTCAGGCAGAATAAGAAACAAAACATGACTTGAAACATTAGATAATCCATGTCTGAGTACAGAGTGTTTTTGGAAGAACATGAAATACTGGCTCAACTTATAAAGTCCATTGTTTATCAAATTGAAAAGCCTAATTCTTGTGCATCTATTTAATAGTTTAAGAGAATAGTTCTATGAGACATGTTAAAACATGTAGATAGTGGTGGAAAAAAAAGTTCCTGTCCACCTTTAGTGTTGATTGTTTCATCCTTGAAACAGAATTCCAGACTACTTTTCCTTCATGTTGCTTGTAAATGCAATATAAGTTTCTAATAAGGCTGGAATGACTCCAATTATTCTGTCTCCTTCAATGAGAAGGATTTTTTTGGATGAACATCAGTGCAAACATCATCAGAATGTGGCCTACTGAACTTTTTTCTCCTACTTCGCGATATGTTCCTAGACTTTTGGTGCTTTGTGAAAACATTGATGTTAGATATGAATTCCCAAATAAACGTATACCTTCAGTCATGTAAATTAGCTATGACCTTAGCTAACAGATGAATTGCTTTTCATATCTAGGAAATGCATTTAAACTATTTTGCAAATCAGTGGCAAATGAATAACATAAGCCAACACCTATAAAGAGGAACAGAATAGAAAAATATACACGGTATACTTGAATGATGTAAGACCACATAGCTCCATTCACTGCGAAGGAACTGAACTAACAAATATCAGATCTTTCACGAATGTCATTTACAAGTGATAATTGGCCAACTGTGTACAATGAAGTGGCTGATTTGTAGGTAGAAGTAAGATGAAGGAAGCCAAAGAGAGTCTATGAGATAAATGTTGTAAATAAAGAACATTTTCAAAAAATGTAACATTCAAAGTCAGTTCTAAACCTCCAGAGCAAAATTTTTGATATACTATTAGCTCTTCATCCTTAGTTTCCTTATCAGGTGTAGGACTAACCTTCACAGAAACTTTAAGAATTTTATATAAAAGCGGAATATTCGTGGTATCAAGATTATTCAAGACTTTGTTGTCCATGAAGTACAGGAATGAGAACAATGGGAATGAAGTGCAGTTTTATTTTTATGAGAGTACTGATTGGAAGGAATTTTTTCTCTTCTTGAAGTTGCCTTTAAGGTCGTACTCAAGGGTGGAGGTTGTTTTAGAAGTCTAGAACAAAAAGCAGATTGTACCAAATTTTATAATTGCGAGAAAGAGAAACCAAGCCTTTCTTGTAAAAGTAAGTAGTTCCTGGAAGATTTTGGAACAAATATTCAAGCAAATGATTTGTTAGCAATTGCAAAATAAAGCAATGAGTAACAATAGATATTTATTTGCCAATAACAAATTACAGTAAACAACTTGTTTAACAATTTTTACAGATTGGCAAGAAGCAGTAGATGTCACTAGTTCTGACAAGTCTTTTGGACATAACGTGATATTCTCCTGTGCAACTAGGAATTCTTGGACCAGATTAAACTTCTAAATTGCTACAAAACTGTGCAAAGTTGGCTGGATAACTCTTGAGTTGTCAGTAATGGTCAAAGTAAAAAGACAAACAGATCACAGATGTCTCTCCTGGAATCAGTTCCTTGCTATTTTCTTTAATCATTCTGAATAGTAGAGCAGAGAACAATCTTATTAAATCTGCTGTAACACAGAGCTGGGAAAGAGAAATGGCATACTCCAGAGCAGGCTTTGAATTCAAACTCACTATGACAAATTAGAAAAAGGGACTAAAAGGTATGTTGAATTTCTATGGGAAAAAAAAAAAAAAAGAGGAAGGAACTAGGTGTACAAAGAAACTATCAACAGCAAAGAAATGCTGTCTGTACACACCAGAAGAAAATGGTGAAATACTGTTACTTTAGAAAAGCAGGAGTTTTGTAGTATCACATCCTAAAATGATCAGCAGAGCCATGAAGTTGAAGAAAATCTAAGAATATTTTATTTTAATTAGATATAAACTTTGTGAGACAGAGTAAAGTAATTGTACAGTTCCTTGCAGTGCTGTATTCCAGGCTGGAATTCTGTACCTAGTTTTAAGCATTACATTTTAATAACAAAGTAGACTTGTGAAGAAAAGAAACAAAACAAGTTGGGGTTGCATACTTTACAGGAAAGGTGACTAAGAGAAAATGTGATGGCAAAGATGAAGTTTTTAAAGAAGTGGTATAAAAAAAGGGAAGAAATATCCTCTTTTGTCTGTGGTGAATCGGATATAAAAGTAGGGTTAAATTGAAACAATTAAGAGCCACTTTAGTGAACTTTCTAATTATAAGGAGAGTGAAACACTGAAATTGATGTAATGGGAATGGGGTATGAGAAACCATTCGACAAAAATTATCGAGATTGACAGAGACATAGTTTATTCTCCACTGAGGCAGAAAAACATGCTGAATAATTTTTTTTTTTCTCTTTCCTTATTTAAATTTTTTTTTCTCTTCATAATAAATAATTATACTAACTTCTGTGGAACAGAGTAAAAGATCCTTCCTAAAATCTTCTGACTACAGAATGATGTCTTTCAATACTGTGAATGCCAAAGGTGCTAGTAGCTGTGATCATTAATTCCAGATTCTTTAAAATCTAACATAAAATGTTTTCATTCAGACAGAAATATATATATGTTTTTTTCTCTTTCTCACTTCCAATAGTTGGAATGTGGGAAAGTTCTACTTATTTCTTCTGGACTGAACAGCAAGTGGTGTGAGGGCTTCTATGTTGAGTATGTTCTAAGATGAAGGAAGGAACGAATTAAAGGCATGTGGCTTGTAGAAAAAGCAGAGCAATGGTATTGCTTTTCCGTATTCATTAGAAAACAACAAAAAAAAAGTAAAATAGCACAACTCATGTTTCAGATTTCTTGGTTTAAACATTACAGGGCCATGAGCAGCCCAAGAAATGGGAGACTGAAATCTGAAAGAGCATAAACCATTGGTGAGCCTGTATTGCTTCTCATGTCTCTTCTGTGTAGATCCTATAGTGAGACAAAGATGTTGTCTGGTATTTAGATGTTGTTGTGAGATACAGAGGAAGAGAGGAAGTCTATGTGAATTACTTATGTTTACCTCTTTCATGAAGTGGTTTGATGTTTTGGCACGTAATGTTATTGCAATGAATAATATGTGGTGCTTTTGTTGTTCTGGTTACTTTTTGAAGACCCTGTAGTTTGTACCCAACTAAACTGAATATTTCTCTTCCTTATTTCTCTCCTGAGAAAATTTCTCTGAATATGCTCTGAATATATAACAACATTTCTTCTCTATTACGCTTGATAAGAAGAGATTTTTTTTAACTTTCCTCTTGGTGGAAAAAAAAAAGAAGTAAGTTGTCTTTATTTTCTTCTGTTTGCCATTTGTCCTTTATATTAAATCTACAGTTCTTTCTACAGGAGACATAAAACCAAAGGGGAAAAGGGAAAGTCTATGAATAAATTAAATTGACATTTCCTAAAAGAAAGTACTTGTATCTGAGGTGTGGAAAGAATCTGATCTTTTTCTTGTTCTGCTTGTTGATAGTAAGTAGTAAAGTTGCGTCTTGTTATGATTAAAAAAATGCTAAAATGGTCTAAATGTAATGAGAAACAGTCAGAATTTTCAAAAGAAGCCACTATTTAACGCAGTAAGCTACATTTCTGTGAACTTTCCTTCTGTAGTTTCCTAGGTGAATAAAATAGTTTACAAATTCTTGTCATATTCAGCAGTAAGTATATTTTCCTACTTAACGAAAAGAATATATGACTAAATCTGTCATCACAATAATTGTCACAGACATTACAGTTTAGAGAAGCAGCACCATATGCAATATCAACAATTCTCTTATGGTAAAATACTGTAAGTCTCATCAAATACCTACATAATCTTTCATAAATTATTAAGTGCAGACATCAACTACCTGTAGACAAAATATTGCATGCCTAACTGTGTCCAAGTCTTCTATGCTTGGCTATTATTCTTCACTCTTCCTGAATCAAATTAAAATTCCCCTGTAGCGTTTTCTTCAGCTCAGCTATGAGTGAACATCCTAGATGCATGCATTCATTTTATTTGAATGACCCTCACATCAGTCTCAAGCATGTGCTTGCACATTTAATTTACTATTAAATTTCTTTTTGCTTTACAGAAGCATTTCAATGTGTAAGCCACTGAGATCCTTCTATGAAAGACACTATAGAATCCAAAAGTTTTGTTGCTTAGCAAAGAGTGGATACTTCATCAGTGAACTGAAAAGATTTCTGCTTGCAAAGCACTCAGAACCTTAGTATACAGAATCAGTTGAAAAAGGAGAATCATTTCTAGTATCTATCAAGATCCTAAAATTAAAAATTATATATAAAATAGGAATACGCAGGATGAGCAAAAGTTGACTATAGGAAGAACATGGTTCAGTGTTTCATTTTCCAAAAGAAAGTGGTTAGTTCACCTGTGAAAGTACAGATTACCAAATGAACAATAAGATTAAATACTTTGTTTTAACACTATTTGCAGTACTTAGAACGACTCTGAAATTTTTCTGTGAACTCCCCATTAGAGTTATGGTGTCACCTGGTTTTCTGTAGCAATCAAGACTCATTTATTTCCTGAATATTTGTTTACTAATGATTTTCAAGATGTCATTTCCATCATTTTCATAATACCATAGTTATGTGATTCTTGTTTTGGAGGTATAACTCTTACATCTCTAATGAATGAAAATGCTTTATCAGAATATGATTTTACAAGGTACTGTGCAACTCCAGCATGCTTTTTTGGGGATCTACATTTTTGTTTTCATACACAGGAAGTTAAGAATGTGAGTGTTGCCGAGTTCCAATCTATTGAAATATATTTTGCATCTCTGTAAATGAAAGTAGCAGCATGTAATATAATTACATATCATATGTAAGTTCACATTCACATTATGCCTTCTAGGTAGGGTCCTAATCAGCAAGGTAACATTGCATTTTGACATATATTTTATCTGTTTCAGTGTTCAGTTGCAAATACTTTTCTTTCTCTTCAAATTTCTATTAAATAATCTGTGTAATATTTTGTTCATAAACCAACATAAATGGATGCCTGGATTTGTTGACACTGCATTGGAAAACAAATTTAGGAATGTAGGTTTGCTAATTTTTTAGTGGAAAGCACTTGCCTAAGCTATATATCTTATATAGATGTTGATTCACATGAATATCTCTGTGGGAGATGCTAATAAAGACTGAGATCAGTAAAAGATTATTGAAAATTATTAACAAATTTTTGTTGTCATGACTGTCTTTAAGTTAATACTATGTTTTCCAAGGCAGATACGTGCTTTCTGAACAATTGCATGCAAGTTACTACTCTACATTAATGAATAGATGAAACTTTTATCCCTGGATATCTAGTTCAACTAGTATAACTTGAACTGGTAAGCTGACCTCCAGTCTCCCCTCACAGGTTTTGACCATTCCATACACTGTGCTAGAAGTACAATGCAAAAATACTCACAGTGGTACAGATAATCACAACTGTGTTCAAAGCTTGAACAGGACATATTTACACTCACTTTTGAAGGGAGAAAAGGCAAATATTCTTACTGTACCAGGTTCTGGAATTACAGTTCATTTCTTCTAGAAGAGAAGTTCATTACTTCATTACTTACTAGAAGAGAAGATCTAATAAATAAAGAGCAAACAACTCACCTAGGCATAGTTACTTTCACATGGCCATGAGAGATACTCAGATTTATAGAGAGATATGTCTTTAAGTGGCTCCAGTGAATATGTTTGTTCAAGAAAAATAAAAGAAAAAGGAAAATTCTCTTGGATGCTTTATAATTGTTGATCAGATATTTGTGGGAATAACTCCTGGAAAAGCTCCTAAGGTTACTAAGAGCCATGGCATCATGCTGAGTAAGTTACACTGACAGGCACTCAATTTTCTGAAAATTGATCTCTTCCTCTTCTGTTGAAAAAAATTCATTCTTCTTTTTGTCCTCCTTTCTATCTTCCTCCTGTTCCTCTTTTCCCCAGCTTTCATTTTTACTGAGTTCTTAGAAAATGGCCATGTTCTAGGTGTGAATACCCAGTTTAAATATGTGAGTGAGGGAACTTTTATGTTTAACTGATAATAAAATGTGTGTCTCTGTTGAAAAGATGATTAAGACCTCTATGCAAACTTCAACTTTTAGGGCCCATTCCTCTAATCAATGAATTCAGCTGTGAAATTCCAATTTACTTGAAATTCCTTGTGGGATTTCTATCTCATTTCTGAAAAGTACAGATGATGTTATTACTCTACAGTGAACTTCAGTTTTTCCTTTGCACCAATTGCTCTTTTCAACATGTCTAAAAGCTCTTTTTTTTTAATAATTTATTTAATTTTGTCCTCTTGATTTCTGGAGAAAATGGAAGTTAGAATTAAATCTGTACTTCATTGTTTACTGGATTTGACTGATGTTCCTACTGCTTATGCCTACAGTTATTTTTTTACAGTATTTTCATGAATGAGAAAAAATAGCCAAATCTGATTGATATATATATGTATCTTCCTTTCTTCTCTTTTTATGCTTGAAAGAGTTCATAATTTTAAGATAACAATTGAAATTTAAAATGTGTGTGTGAAAATTTAAACTGGAGATTTGAACTTGTGTTGTATAAGACTTAAAACCAGTCTGCGTATAGTTGAAGTAGCTCTCTTGTCTCAGTGGAGTTTTGCATAACCATATTTTTCCTCTGAATCTGTGCTTTCCCATTGCAAGCTCACTTAAAACAATTTGTATGAAAATTTCTTTGACCTATTTTAGTAAACTTTCCCTACTAAAATTGTATCTAAATATGTGCACATGTAGGGATTAACAAATAAAAGTTATGAATATGATGTAATGCACATTTTTTGTGTTTCTTTTATTTCATCTTATAAAATCCTGGTTTGGACAAGCAGCCTTGACCTAATCTTTAATATGCAGCTTAATGTAACAACAACTAGACACTAGAGATGGCACAAAGCCCATTTTTACTACAACATAAACCTAGATCTTGAAAGCATTGTAATAACCTCCATTACACTAAGAGATATTGATTAGATATACTTCCCTGACAGAAAGAGTGGTCTCATAAACTCAGAGAGTACCAGTGATTCCATGAGATCTCAATGGGATCTGCAGATGCCAAGTACCAGCCCTACAGCTAAGCCATGAAAGTCAAGCAGCAATCAAGGTCTTATCCAGGGTGTGTGAAAGAATTTCTATTTCTGGATTACTGCATCCAGGCCTGTGGCCACCAGCACAACGAAGATGCAGAGCTGTATAGTCTAGAGGAGGGCCACAAATATGATTACAGAGCATCTTTCCAATGAAGATGTGCTGAAGGAACTGGGCTTGTTTAACCTGGAGAAGAAAAGGCACTGGGGAGTCCTTATTGTGGCCTTTTAGTACCTAAAGCAATATTATGAAGAAGAGGGAGACTGACTTCCTACGTAAGCAGATAGTGATAGGACAAGGATTATGAGCTTTAAATTAGGCTTAGGTTAGATATTAGAAAGAAATTTTGTACTCAGAGGGCAGTGAGGTGCTGGCACACAGTGATGTATTTTAAAAATCTGACCTATTACAGACAGCCATGATAACAGCCATAAGTATAATAATGCAGACCAACTAAAAAAGGATAGCTGTCAGTATTGAATGTTAAGAGGTACATTTTATGTGATAAAAGAAAAACATTTTAGATTTTGTCACTCCAGCTTTAGAGAGGCAAATGCTTTTTTTAGGGAGAGAGTGTTGGTTTGTTTTAATGAAGGTAAAATGCAGTGGCTGTTCCACATTTCCACATGTATTATGATCATGTCATCAGAAACATGTTTTGAATTTATTTATTTCTAGTGAGTAAATGATTTACCAGCATTAGATATTCATCATATCAGTCCCTTTTGAAATAGGTATCTATCTCTTAACATAAGAAGGCATTTAGTAAGAGGTGAAAAAATCAAAATATAAAAATGGATTAAGCACCTTTTAGCTTCCCATATGAAGAGTTTACAAATGAAATAATTTGATTTATGTTGTTAGTGGCTTTTGCACAGTTAATTAATTATTATATTTTGAAACAAACTAATTACAGAGCAGTTCCTTGAAATATTTTCTTTTTAAAAAGATAATTTCATAATCTTATTAAGCAATACTGTTTTTTCAGATTTCATAAAAAGCTTCATATGCATTAGATTTTGTTTTGTTGATTTTCCTGAAATTCAGTGTTGCCTACNTTTTGTACTCAGAGGGCAGTGAGGTGCTGGCACACAGTGATGTATTTTAAAAATCTGACCTATTACAGACAGCCATGATAACAGCCATAAGTATAATAATGCAGACCAACTAAAAAAGGATAGCTGTCAGTATTGAATGTTAAGAGGTACATTTTATGTGATAAAAGAAAAACATTTTAGATTTTGTCACTCCAGCTTTAGAGAGGCAAATGCTTTTTTTAGGGAGAGAGTGTTGGTTTGTTTTAATGAAGGTAAAATGCAGTGGCTGTTCCACATTTCCACATGTATTATGATCATGTCATCAGAAACATGTTTTGAATTTATTTATTTCTAGTGAGTAAATGATTTACCAGCATTAGATATTCATCATATCAGTCCCTTTTGAAATAGGTATCTATCTCTTAACATAAGAAGGCATTTAGTAAGAGGTGAAAAAATCAAAATATAAAAATGGATTAAGCACCTTTTAGCTTCCCATATGAAGAGTTTACAAATGAAATAATTTGATTTATGTTGTTAGTGGCTTTTGCACAGTTAATTAATTATTATATTTTGAAACAAACTAATTACAGAGCAGTTCCTTGAAATATTTTCTTTTTAAAAAGATAATTTCATAATCTTATTAAGCAATACTGTTTTTTCAGATTTCATAAAAAGCTTCATATGCATTAGATTTTGTTTTGTTGATTTTCCTGAAATTCAGTGTTGCCTACTTCTGTCTCTTGGCATAATACAGCATTTTGGATCAGTTCTGTGTTAGTAAAATTAAAAAGCTTTCCTGTTTCAGTGTGAAGGTTGTCCCTCTTTTAGTTCCTGTATGTATTAACAGTTGAGCTGTATAACACCTCATTTATTGTTCAATGTGTTGGCTGTATTCATTATACTTTACACACTTTATATTCCATAAAGTATTGTTATTGTGTGAATGAATCTGCATATGTATATGTAGTCTATGTATTCCATATAAACACAGATGCACCTTGCAGGTGAGGAAGTCGTAACAATTTCACCTTGTTTAAATATGAGTTTCTCTCTTAGTAGCTAGTTAATTCTTAGGTTACTCCTTTATTCTGAAGGCTTGACTGAAAAAAAAATACTCAAGAAATATTTGTAATTTGGGAGTTCTGTTAATTTAAGTACATAGATTATATACATGGTCCTTACTTTCATCATTGTGGTGAGCTGAATTTCCTAATGGCTGAAATAATCTACCAGGGAGAAATTTTAATTAGAGTTTAGATGTTGAAGTGTTGCTACTTTGGGAACCTCAGTATTATTTCTCCTCATCACAAATAAGAGCTGGGAGGCAAGTGATTTTTATGTTCATTTTAATAATGGACCAAGAGTCAGGCAAGATTTCTGGTACCTATTGGGGTTTACTCTGCAGGGATGTATTGCCCCTGTAGGACAGTTTGCTTACTCCACTGAACATGAAAAATTTGTTCAAATAATATAAGAAATATTGTCTTAAGATGCTTAAGTAACTGCTAAAGTATGCTATATAAGAAATAAATTCAGAACATTTTGGTGTATATATATATATTTCTGTACTATTCAATCAGCAATATTTATGTCTCCTCAGCTATTTTCTTCTGCATCCCTACATTTAGAACTTCTCATCAGTTTCCTTCTAAACTTTTGTCTGACTTTGAACTATGTCAAAAGCTATTGCAATATTCCCTATAGTCAAGTTAATATTTACTACGGTGCAGTGCACTATGGAAGCAACTTTTGGGGAGGAATTGTTATAATTGTTTCTGATAAAGTTTTAGACCAGAAGTAGGCCCTCACTAAAAAATCCTACACTAAATTTCCATGACGGCAGCAACTTTGTCATTCTAACCAATTTACCATATCTAGAAAAGTTGACAATAGAAAAGATGCTGTACCTCATTTTCATTGGCAACATGCAGCTGTGGTGATGTTTTATAGCATGTTCTTTTAGCAAAAAAAAAAAAAAAAAAATAGTAAAATGAGTAAAGATTAGCATTGGAACATATATCTAAGACATCTGTTTTGTATAGGAATAAATGTGGTAAGGAACACTTTGAGAACAGTGGATACTGATTAAACTGTCCCTTACTTAATTTGGGTTCTTTTTATAGATGTTCCCACAATCTGATTGTCTTGAAAATCTAATGGCAATAGAAATTTAAATGTGCAGTTCTGAGATGATAGCATTTATAGAATGAAAGTTAATGTAGCTAGCCATAGTATGCTTTCGTAAAACCCTGGTTTTACACATCAGGTACAGTACCTTCTCATCAGAAGCTGCCTGTTTCCCTAGCTCTAAAGCAGTGCGCACAGGTTTTTAGCATCACTTAGTAGCTTTACCAAAGTTACAGTATATCTGATCATGTACCAAGAAAATAACTTCATATCAAAGTGATTAATGAACGTTAAACATTCTGAAAGCATCTATTTTCCCAGTTGCAATGTGTACAAGTACTTTGTTACACATAGGAACTCAATCCAGTCCAACTCATGTGCCTATAGAAAAGCTACATTGTTTATAAAAAACATGGGAGGAATTTAGATAATATCAATTCTTACTTAAGCTAAGGAAGACTTGATTTAAAGAGAAAAAATATTGATTTTGTTTCAATTACGAAATTTCTTGTAATTATATTTGCTTTCATTATCATTAATTGCCAGTTAATCAGAACAATGTTCAAGTTGAGCATTGAAATGATTGTGGACAAGCTGAGGAGAAAATCAAGTTCAGATTAAAAAAACATATATATATATATTATATAGAACATGCAGTTCTACATACCTGTGATTAACTATTAATTTGATGTCATTTTAAACTCTCTGACTTCCAGTGTACAATTCCACTCATGTCAGAAGAAATTTCCATTTCAGCCCATAGAAAGTTTGTTCTGCATTGTTTTAAAGACTTCCAAATACAGGTTCAGCTCATTTCACATCCACAAAATGAAACTTATTACTAGACAAAAATTTTATGTTGGTTATATAAAGAACTACACAGCAAAGTGATTTCAGATAGTTACCCTATTTTTAATTGTGTATAGGGCATCTTCTACATTTTCAATTACTAACTCAAAGAAAATTTCATCCCAAATTATTTCAGCTTCTTGTGTTCAAATCACAGCATTATTGGTAGCACCCAAGCATTCCTCATTTCCTGAACACAGTAGAAGACAGAATGACAGAAAAAACAGTCAGTTTTGCTTGGTTCTTATTGATTTTGGTGTTCTGTTAGTCTGGCTAGGCACAATGCTGCCATCTGGTTGGAAAAGGATCTGTGCTGTTTGACCACTAAATAGCATTTCTACTCACTGTCTTCAGCTCA
Source organism: Odontophorus gujanensis (assembly GCA_013399175.1). NCBI lineage: Eukaryota > Metazoa > Chordata > Aves > Galliformes > Odontophoridae > Odontophorus > Odontophorus gujanensis. The sequence continues at coordinate 234,548 of VXAB01011120.1, forward strand.
GTGACTCCTATTGCATTAATAGAACTAGCAGATCAGTTTTACTGAAAGGATGATTGGAGGACAGGGATTTGATTTCTTCTGATAGTAACTTAAGCTTGATTTTGTAGTGTCTTGTAATAGACATAATTGACTACAAAAGCACAGCACAACAGGGAATCAGATTTACTGGGCTACTTTCTGCTCCCATTTATACTTAAAAAGGCATAACTAAATCTGAAGAATTCTACATTACTCATTTTAACACCTATTTTCTTAAAGGAGTTGTTGAAATTATTTTATGACATTTTAAAATTATTTTCAAAACAGATATTTTTAGGATAGAAACAACTTTGTCAGTCTGCATCACTCTTACAGAACATAATTTGTTCCTACTATTACTCTTTGCCAGCCTCATCCTTTATAAAAATTTCGATTCAGGTTTACTGAAAATACTTCTTTTTTTGTTTGTCTTGTACACAGCAGGGCTAAGTTGGAGAAGACACAAAGGAATAATAGCAGCAGTAGGTAGATGAGTTATGATAAAATATACAGTCAAGCAAAGCTGACTGTATACGGTTAGTCCTTAATTCCAGTTACTGTGTTCATTCTCCACAACTGGAAATAAATTAGTGTTTACCAAGTCAGCATAAAGCACAAATCAAAGTAAAGTGCTTAGAGTGCAGAGATTTTAAATGTAAGAATATTTGTCCCAGTGACTGACAAAAAAATTTTTAAGCATTCACTTGTTTCAGCAGGTCTGAAGTTTAGAGCATCTGAGAATGGCTTGATCCAATTCAGAGAGAAAGAATGAAATTTACTAAGGTGGAAAAATAAGGCCAAATTCAAATTTCTTGGGACTGAAATATAATTAAAAAGCCATCATTTTTATATCTACATCATGAACTCTCCCGAGTCCATACAAGTTTATTTAGAAATATGGTACAAATTACTAGAAGAAGAGGACAAGTATCTTTCTAAAATTGTCACTGTTGGGAAGTAGTGGAGAAAAACGAACTAGAAGTTTCCAAGATTTGCCTATTTGTTAATTACTGTGACTCCAAAAAAGCATTTGATGTTTCTGTGTCTATTCAGATGTGCAATATCTAAAAATGTGTAACAGTAAACTAACCATAGTGTACAAACCTTAAATTAGAGCTATGTTGAATGATTTTAGATTTGACACACTTGTGTTGGTACGAGACAGAAATAAGCTAAAGGTGTTAGGAATAAAACAGCACAAAAATATACTGCTTCAGAGTGAGTCTTAATTTATATATTGTTGATTTTGATCTTGTTTATCTTCTGTAGACAACTTGAGAGGGTATTAGAAAATATTTCATTATCACCAATTATATTTGATTTCTTCATGGGACACGTTTATCGTTGATTTCTTTCACTATTGCAAAGGATGTAAAGATTGGTTCAGAAAAAAACAACAATACAGTTTATATGAAAAATTGTTGTTTTTTACAGGGTGTCAGATTTTTGCTGCTGATTATGCTCAGTTTCAGTTCTCACTTCATGAACGATAACTCGATAGATTCATAAAATGACCAGAACTGACTTTTAGGAAAATATTAATCTGATTTTTTAAATGACAAAAGGTGGAACTTCTTGCAATGACTCATAGCATAGCCCAAAAGCAAGTGATTAAAACAGCTTCTATTACACAAATGCTTAGTCTCGAGACTTCAAGAAAGAATTTCCCAGTTTCCCAGTGCTTAATTTATCTTTCTTTCAGTTTGAACTGTTCTTACTATTGATCCCAACATTTGTTCGGGTCAGAGGGCTTCAAGGTATCAGAAAACTTTTTCACATCATTGATAGTTATTGACTAGGTTCAAGACACCTCTTAATCTTGACTTTGATATATTCTATACATTGATTGCCTTAGGGCTTTCATTGTAAGTCATGGTTGCTGTGTTTTCTGAGTTTTTTAATGCTGTATATGGCTGTGAGAAAAGTTTTTCTGTAACCTCTTTCATTTTTCACATCCATTTAAACATAGGAACACTGAATTAAATACAGTAATGATTTTAGTTATGCCACAAAAAGTAATGCCATCTTCTGTTTCTGTTCATTATTTCATTTCATTCAAAACTTGCAATGATGAAACAGTGGCCTCACCCCAAGTAAATTCACAGATGACTGAATTTGAGGCTCAGAAAAGATTAGGTTTATCTTCACAGAAGATAGGTCTTCTGTGTTTCCTCATGATACTGTAACTTTCTCCTAATTCTAGTGCAGGGCATTCCAGAATAGAAGAGATCTTCACTGAGGTGTAGAAAGAAAATGGAGCTAGTATAGAACCAAATTCTGTTTACTCTGATATTCCCCTCTTCCACCAACAATTCAACACCATCTCTAATATAGTGTTTTTCTACTCAGAATACTCAAAGTTGTCTTGAATGGGTCCATTCAAAGGTGTGTGGAATCTAGACAACTCTGTCCATTGACTTCTAACCAGATGGAGCCTTGCTGTCAGTCATCTGGAGACATGGGAACTCTGGTGCCCTTCTTTGATTCTGTGGATTTGTAAATTCTGCAGATGGATCCCAAATATGGTCCCATGTGCCCAAGCTGTAAGAAATGTTTTTTCTTCATTTACTAAGTAGTCCAGTAGAAGGCTAAAATAGAATACAAGTTCTATAATAGGCAATGTTTTAATACATTTTGAATTTATAACAATTACATTCAATATACACTATCAGGATTTAGAGAGTTGACTCTTTTTTTTATAATTATTATTTTGTATGTGTGTGTGTGTGTACATTTTTTTTCCCAAAATTAAAAAATTATATGCAAGTAATCCTAATGTAGTTCATCAGATACACAGAATTTGAGAAGAGCAGTACTACTAGCCTCTGCTTTTCAATATGTTCCTTTAGTTCATTGTTACTGAAGCAATGTCTGTTCCTGATTTGTAACATTCTTATACTTTCATACTCTTTCCAAATAATTTCTTTTGAAGAAGGTTTTAATAAAACAATTTCTCTAATAATTTGAGAGACTGATGAGGCAGACTAAGTCATTCAATTCAAGAGGTCATGGATACTGTCCATTAAAAAAAGCTGCCTCTTGAAATAGCATTTTTTCGATACAATATTTTTAAGGTAATATATTTGTAAAGAAGTAGACCTGGAAATTGTTCTTTGGGAAAACAAAATATCATGTCTTGAATTTATAGCTGTCATTTTTATTTCAAGACAACTGCAGAAAATCAACCTTTATTTCAGGCTACTTCCCCACTATTCCTGCTATCGAATATCTTATGAAAATTCATAGGCTCTGTCTGTGGTATGCTTCATTGTTGCCAAATGTGATTAAACTGTAATTCAGACGAGAGAGAAAAAATCAAAATGCCATTTCTAGTATGTTCCTTCTTATTATGTTATTTCTAGAATGCAATTTCTGTAACTTCATAATACTAATTTATTGTTTCATCAGTTTATCATGATCATGCTATTCTTTTATAATTGTCAGGACAAATAACATGCTCTGTGTGTGGACAAGGTGTAAATGTTCTAGCAGAAGAAAAAACATAACAGGGGGAGAAACAAAAAGATATAGTATAAACAGTCATTTTTTAAAAGAATCAAGGTTTCCATGAAGCATCCTCAAATGCTTAAATGATTTTTGAATTAATAAAAGCATCCTGTAAAAATGTGATTCACATTTTAATATCACTGTATCCAAGAAATAGGCTAATATAATGGGGGTTCATTGGTCTCCTGTTGAAAAAAATAAAAAAAAAAAAACAACAGATTCTGCTTTCAGCTCAGTAGGGGCAGCCTGGGACAATTCATCCAAAGATAACAGCCAGATTCACAGCCTGTGAAAGTTGTGTAGTTCTAATGATTTCAACAATGTCATGACAGATATAAGTCAACTGAATATTTAGCTAAACATATGAAGTCAACAGATTACACCAGTAGAGCTGAGAGAAGAATTTGGCCAAAGAAGCTAAGCTGTAAATGGAGAAATTAGCAGCGCCATTTAGGATCACTGCTGGCAGGGGGAAGTTTTAGGAGTAGATGTTCGAGGTCTGTCTAACTCTTCAGCTAGTTAGGTGCAGAGAGAAAATTGAGGACTTTTCGCATCCAGTAGAAATAATATGCTGAGGAGAAAATTGTTTCTAGCCAGTGAGCTGTGTACTGGTAGAGGCTGGAAGGTTATTTTGCACCTCCACTGTTGCACTGGCAAACTTTTAGACCCTCACTTCGTACCTGGACCTTACACTGGCTAACATTGCTGGTTGGAGCAGAGTTGGCTAAAAGCTATGCTGTGTGAATGTCTGCAGCACTGAGGAGGTGGCATCTTGTTTCAAAGCCTCTATTTCCACCAATGTCAGTATCTGTATCCAGTAAGATCCTCCAGGGTGGATGAATGTGAATGTGATATAAATGATCGCAAGTAACAGGAACATTCAGCACAGCACTACTTGCCTCCGGTTACATTAATTTTATGTCAGCGCAATCTAATGACATAAATACAGTTCCTCCTGATTTATACTCATAATTGACTGAGGAAAAACTTGTTCCCTGTAAACTGCTAACATATGACATTGGTAGTATACATACAACTTTCACAGAGTTTCTTCCTTTTTTTCTTTAAATAGTGGCTTCTTCATGTCTACATAGAATAATAGGCCATACTGAGAAAATGGGAATCAGGAAAGCAAAGCTAAGCATTAGTGACATGAAAGTATGTGAGACAGAACAGGAAATATAAATAAGTAATAAAGTCAAATGCTAATCTAACATAAAAACTTTGTAAATTATCATAAAGAATCTTAACAAAACATTTTTTTACACTGCAGAACTGTTAAAAATTGTTTAACTTTTCCTGACAAAAATGTAAGGAAGGATTAATTTGCATTGTTTTTTTCTTATTGTGTATGGATTTGACTACATACACATGGTTTTATTCACAGAGCAGAAATCCAGCACTTTCAGTTTTATTTAATTCGAAATGTTTTGACATTTTAATTTACTATCACTTAAAAATTTAATGAATCAGACTTCTAGGGGAAGCTATTCAGACATTAAGTGTAAGTCTGGTTACAGAGCCATCAAATAAAGACATACCAAACACTACCTGGAAGAAGATCCATGCTATAATACAATACATGCTGAACCTTCAAACTGTCTTAGTTTAACTATTTGCCCTTGACATCATTAACAGAACTCTCCTTTTGAGTTTGACATCATGAGGCAGAACTACCTCTCAGAAAGTTTATGCATTGATTTTAAGTAATTAGAAGCTATGCTGAATATGGCCAACAAAAAGAATGCTATCACAGTGTTGGTACTGCAGTACAGCTTCAGTAAGAGAAATTAAATGAAGGAGCCTGAAGTTATACTACAATTAAAATAACAATTCCATTTTTCATTAAGTTTGAGGCTATTGTGCTTAAGAAGAGAAAATATTTGCACTTAAAGGAAGAAGGCTCTTCCAGAACATTTTATCTCTAAGTAGATTCACACAGTAATAAGAATATAGTGTCATTATGCTGTGAGACTGGTGTTTTTCATTTTATCAGTGAGCCCCATTTGATTTGTTGATCTTCAAGTACTTATTTACAAAAGGCATATTACTTTTCGTATACGTTTTTTCCTTTTTTGACTTTTACTTTCCTAAATGCATGAACCGCTATGTACCCGTTGCACTCTCATAAAAAACAAGAGTTCCAAGATGTCATTTTCAGAAGTCTTAGTTGAGAGTGTGTGTGTGCATGGAAAAGGTGATTCATTATATCTTAAGATGAAACACTTTGTGTAGTCAGTCCTATGAGTATTACAGCTAAGAACTGAGAGAATTAGAGCCCTATATATTCACTTTAATAGTAGTTAGTGTTTAGTTGGTAAGTTTCTCAAGTATTTCTTGTAAACAGTTCAGCCATGGTGATATTTTGCAGCCTTCTGTGGTATCAGCTTATAAAAACTTAACATAATGAAGCGTGATGCTTTCTAGCAGGAAATTACTATGCATAAGTGGTATCACTGAGCTGAGTTCTGTGTAATTCATTTTATTGATGCTTTGCTTACAATGTATCCAAATTAGTTTAGATCACATTTTCATATAGGTATATTCACGTAGGAAGATTTTATGGGAAATAACCTGTAATGACAGCACTGGACTGACAATTGCTTCTCAGTGCTGGCTGACCACCAAGTATTGGTGGAGATCAGACAGACTCTAGGATAAGAGCTCCCAAGCAGTCAGTCTACCATTTTTTCACCCTTCCCATCCCTTCACGACTTCTTTTTTCTTTTTGCACAATCCGTCTCCATGACTCCAGTGTTGTTTTTCCTTTGTTATTTTGCCTTCCACATTTTCTCTTCTCTAAGTTCCATTTATACTCTCCTATCCTCTCCTCAGTCAAAATCATAATGGGCAACATTGTACTCCCTCAAAATCACCTCGAAATTGAAAGAGCTGGGGAGTATAGAGGCTAGCACAAGTACAAGGATACTGAGTCTCTTTCTTTGAATTCTGTCTGCTTTATTAGCTGAGGCTCAGTTCCTAGTTCCATCTCACTTTGTAGGTTCTAGAGGAAACTTTTTTTCTGTGCCTCCATACAGAGCTGGGGTTAAGGGTCTAGATGTTTGAAATCTGCTTGTTGATAGCAGACTTTCCTTAGGCAAAACACCCTTTTAACTCATCTGAGGGCAAAACTGATGCATGAGATTGCCATGGCCTTTGCTAGTTATGTAACTCGCAGAAACATAACTGATTTTTAAGATGTGCAAGTTTCTGGTACTGATAAATGTTGTGGCACACAATTGTGTGGTCCTGCACGCAATTCTGAATAAGGCCACCCAATTTAACTGACAGATTTTGCACACTGGGTTCTGATCTGGCTATGAGTGGTAGTTCAGGATTGGCCATAATTCATACTGTAACATCTTCACATTGCATCCCATAGCTTAAGTTATCCTGTTTGATCTGTTTATAGTCATCTCCTTCATACAGATCATTAAGGAAAATTCAGAATGGGAAAGTAGAAGCAAATGAACTTAGAGTTCCCATCAGAAATAAGTGATAGTTTTAGAATACATACTTCTAAAATTTTTACAAGAAGATATACTGACTAATGAATAACAGTTATTGAACTTGCAAGGAGTTACAGTAAATCCTTTAAAATAATGGCATTTTGTAAAGAGAATTGTTTTATTTGTTAAGTAGGGGAAACACTGCTTCCCTGGTGCTTTTGTTTTTCACTCTGGATTGTAGCAATGGAGCACTTGCATGTTGTGTTTGATGCCTTGCATGATAAAGACATGCAATGGCAAGTTCCAGTCTGCATGCTGCTTAATGAATGTTTTCCTTTTCTCTCCTTCCCTGTTATGTGCTTACAGAAGACAACTATGTGGAAGGTGGGTGCTTTCTTACCTTATTTTCCTAAGCTCTTGTTTTTCCCCTTTGTTTAGTGGTTTTTTTCCCTTCTGCTTAATGTTATAAAAGTACACATAACATTCAGTACGGTAAGTTGCATTTTGTTTACCTGTCAAGGTATACAAGTTTATTTAATAAAGTGTGATTTCTTTTTCCATACAGAACACCAGCAAAGCCCTGTGTTAATCTTGGTTATATTGATGTAATTCCAGAATGTCTCCACCAAAACAATGAGATTTATATTCATATGAATATATCACTCTATACAATAAACTTCAAGAGATTTGCTGAAAGACTGATTTCTTCTCACGTTCTGTATGAAAAACACTTCAAGAGAATATTTTGTCTTCAGTGTGGAGCGTAAATCCTTCTCATAAGAATGGAATGCATATTAAATACCTACATTTTTGTTGCTTAGGAAAATGGAAAGCGCTTTTCTCCTTAGTCTTGCTTACTGTACTCTCCTTTACAGCACAAAATTTTAGAAAAAAGCTTTATCTGTCTAACTTTTCAACACGATACCCTCTGCCTTTTGGACTTTGTGAAAGAAGAGATGTGATTTTAGTAATAATTCTGGTATGTAATTAAGTCCCTTTTAAGAAAGTATGTCACAGGGCAGTGGAAATTTAAACACAATGCCACCCAGCCTGAATGTTGGTAAGTATGTCCATTTAGCTGGTAAAACATGTTTGAGTGAGTTTTGCACTTCCCAACTCAGTTTTTGTTAGGAGTAAGTACTGTCCTTTCGTTCAAGAGCCAAGGGGTGCAGGTGCTTTTTAAATTACAATTGCTTTAAAAATCTTTTTTGAATCTTTTCAGACTGCATAAATAACTACTTAAAATGCTTTAAACTTTTTAGACTGGTTATAACTTTTTTCAGTAGTTTAAACACTTCTTAGAAAAATATAGGATTTTGTAAGCTGATGTATGTGCAGTGAGACTGCCCTGACACAGCTGTGACCCAGGCTCCAGGAGTGAGACACTATGGGGCCTGTGATTATTCAGGATTCAAGGCACTGGGAACCACTGCCTGCCTGGTCACTGGCAGTTCTCTTAAAATGACTACACATAGGAGTACCATGTTTCTCTATGCCACTGTACTGAAAGGCAAAGTGAGGTATTTAGATTTAGGACATACGTGACGCTGTGCAACTTTATTAAAATACGTGTTACCAGTAGAAGAAAACTTTAAGCTATTCTGAGCCTTTAGTTGCATGCAATGTCAATAACATACAAATCAGTACAATTATATTTCACTGTGAAATAAAAAATGTATTCAGCAACACAGGGATAGGAATTCTAACTTAGAAACACAGAAGTCTAGAAATAGGTAACTAATAATTTGTTTGACCTGTGCATGAAATTTTCACTGGCGTCAACTTGAGGCTCAATTGTGAATTACGATCAGTACAACTAGATAAGATGGATCAATTTCATTTCACATACTCATTTATGCACAGCAGTTCAAGATAAGACCTGGATAATGCTTAATCCAGAAGTTACCTGAATCTAATTCTTAAAACTGCACACTTACATTTATTCCAACAATGGTCTGGGTACTTCTGCATACATTAAATTTGGAAAAGATGTGTGTCTAACAAATGGAAGCATAGAATGTATATCCAAAGCAGAACTGGAGGGAAACTGAGCTATGATTTTTTATCTTTGAATTATGCGATATCTGAGCATTTCCCTAAGTTAAAGAAAGGAAAGGATTTAGTATACATAGAGTGAAATCAGATGGTTTAAAAAATTTACATTTTACTCATTATGTTGAAATTGTGCTAGGACTGAACATGTTCACTGCGAGTTCACCATGTTTAAAATTGTCTTTGACCTGTACTCTGCATGGAACTTACACACATGGTTACGAAAATAGCCTCTCTTCATGCTCTTTTCCCCTACCCCATTTTGTACCCTTTAACTACAATTTGGTGTAAATATGGAATGGATCACATATGCATACAGGAGGTATTCCTACTGAATCTTTAATTCCTAATTCACAAAGAAAAAGCTTTTATCATTCTGATTATGAAGGAATGGTGCACAAATGAATGTTATTAATGTTTGGTATGCCTATAGCACTGATAACATGAGGTTCTGTGACCATCTACTCCAGTTGTCACAATTATAAGCACACGTTCGTTTTGAAAATCTGGCAGTGATTGCTGTCATGGTAGGTTTATTTGTATCATTTTAAACCCCTCTATGGATTCTACAGGTACAGTAATAGCAATTCTTCACTCTTCCGTAGTCTCCAATAGATTGCAAAATGTAAAATGAGGTAAGTAAAATTATACTCATAGCAAGTAAGTATATGTAACCTTACTGATTCAAAAATAAGTAACATACAAAGTGAAACAAAATACAATACCTGAGAGCTAGTGCTACCTCTATTTAACTGAACGATGTTTGGTTTTAGCAGTGTATTTTTTTACATTCTTTGTTGTTTTTTTTTTTTAGTTGAAGAGCACTGCAAGTGACTTTAAAAATTCAAGTGGTTTCTATGGTGCTTTCAAGAGGCTCTTCTGCCATTTGTGTTTTTTTTTTTTTCAAATTACGTAAAAATCACAAGTTTACAACTGACCAAGCTCACATACAAAATTACTACAACTAGTAGATATCAGGCAATGGTCATCTCCTCAAGCTCAGCTTTTTATTTAGATACTTATAAAAGTCAAGCTAGAAAGAGATTATCTTCTGTTTTTCCCCTAGAGACATGACAGTCTTTACAGTTTGTGTTTTCAGAGTGTCTCAGTTGCAGCTATGCTATTGCAGGAGGAACAAGTGCAGACACATTTCTCCTAACTGCAGCATCACCGTGAGATATTTACTGTGTAATGCTTACATAGGCATCCCTTCAGTATCACACTCAGCTCTTGCATACATTGGTGTAAGCCTCGGATCATCCCAACAGTAGCAGAGCGCTGTATTTGGAAATTGAATCTATTGCTCAAGAAATGGGGCACATCATACCTTCCAGTTCAACTTGCCTCCAGGAATAGTGACACTAAAAAGCACTAATTCAGCAAAAACATTGTTAGCCGATTTGAAACATCACTTGAAATCTTGAACTGATTTGAAATCTGATTGCAGTCGGGAGTATCTTCTTTGAAATACCCCCAAGTGCTGATGAGTCATTTGTGCACCTAATTTTCTTTGTGAAGTAGAAATCACAGGAACTCTCTAGGAAATCTGCTTTCCAGTAAAGAGCAGGATATTTTATTGCACACCTTCTTTGTGTGAATTAACTTTAATTAATTGCAAATAAGAGAATAATGTATCATTTTTATAGTTGTTGGAGAATATAAGCACAAGCAATTAAGAACTTCTGAAATGGATTCTAAACAAGCTAAGCTCAACAAGAATAAACCTGTTGTTAAACCAGATGTGAAATGTGAAAAGTCTTTTATCTGTACAAAGTTTCTCTCTTCATCATGTTATTCTCAGTGAGAATATAAGTATCATTTTATTATTGTGCATTAAAAAAGATGAATATTTTTGGTTAAAGATTAACTAAATTTGGCTCTGGTTGAATGATTATCGTTATGGCCATCTGTTTTGAAATGTCACTAGACCTATAGTGGTATGATTGGATTTGATCTCAAGTTACCAATATAAAGCAAAATCTATTTCTCATGGATTTATGAAGCAAATTCACAAGTTGTCAGTTAAATTTTCTTTATTGCTATGTGTTTTTCTATTGCATATATAATAATTTGCCTCCTATGGAATGTATTCATTCTACTCTCACATTTCACACAAATAAGGAGACATCCCTTGCATTATCATTTCAATGTGATAAATAAATTTTGTTTAATTACCTGAAATGCTCATTTTTATGAGGGGAAAAAGATCAGACCCAGCCCATTTTTCAGGTTTACACTTCCCAGGTTTTTAACATCATTTTGCAAGTAGAGGACTGGAAGTCCTCCTCCCAGCAAAGTATTGAAAGCAATACAATGAAAATATAATAAAGACAGATGGAATATTAAAGGATTTGGTTGGATCTGAAAGCATTCTAGTATTTTCTGTCATCCAAACTATTGCACAGAAGAATACACAACAAAACAGTACCCAGTGTTTGAATTGCAGTTCTATTTCTTGTAGCCCAAAGCATTCCGACCAGTGGCTGAAAAATGCTCTTTGATTTCTGTCTGTGGTACAGACATCTCATAGGAAACAGATGCCTGTCACAAAACATTTTTGTCACTGTGACAACACCACCTTCCCATGCTCCCTTGTTCATTGCTGACTGTGCTCTTGTTTCCCTTCAAGGTCTGGCGCACCTGATGATGGGCGACCAAGGTATGGGCTCTGTTCCTTTTCCACTCTGCTTTCATTGTTTCTTCTTGTTCTGTAGCTGCTTTGAAACCATCACTGCAAATGATGGGCAAATGCTTGAAAGCTGTCGTTGGCTGCAAATAAACACATGGTTTTAGTTACATCTTTCCTTATTTCATTTTTTTTTCTTTTGTTTGCTCTGTAAGCTTTTGTTCTTCCTGCCTCCTGAACTCCCCCTCTCGCAATATGATAACTGAAAAGAGGTGAGAGAAATAAGAAGGTGTTTAAGAAAATTTCATGTATTTATCTGAATATACAATAATGGGTGATTCTATAAAAGATAAATGAATCTCAAGAGCGCTCTTCGGAGTTCCTGGGAGAAGATACTCAGCTTGTCAGATTGTACGCCTTGAAGAGTACATTTACCTTAATGCATGGCTGAGTGGAATTTGCAGAAAGCACCTGCTCCTGGCTTCTGGAATGCTGAGAGTACAATTTTGCCACCTAAAGAAATCAGTGGTTTTTCTTCTCCTGACTCATTTTTCCCCGTTATTTTGTGTCACATCTTTCTTATCTAAGCATGGGTTATTTCTGTGTTTCGCTGCATGTACATGATTGGAAAAAAATAAACTAAATCTCTAATATGACATTGATTGCATCTCCATTTGTCTCCAGATCTTATACTTTGTCTCTTTTCATGTGTAGATATTATTGCATTTACATATAACTCACAGCTCTTACTGTTGTTTCTCTCCTCTTCTTATTCTCTTTTTGTCTGGAAATGCTTTCTTCATGGAACCATTTCACCAAATCCATAGGTAAAAGTAAAGGTATTACATGATTTTCTTTATTTTTTAATGCCATCAGTATACCTTAATGTATGTCTAAGTAATGCAATTAAATGTAAATCTTTTTGCACTGATAACATGAGGTAGGTATATTTTTAAGTAAATATTTCATGGATATTGAGGTAAGGAAAAGTGTCTGAGAGGATGAGCTGACTTTTTTAAACTTTGCCTCCTGGTATTGTGAGAGATGTAACATGCGGCAGTGATAAAGGAGGCTGCAGTTACAGAAAGCACTCAAGATGAAATAGCAACCATGTTTTGAGGTATGCATTTTTCTGTTCTCAACCAGGCACAGAAAAAACAAACAAACAGATAAACACATAATGTTGTTCAATAGAAATTCTCTGGAGATAACCTGTTCAGGGCCAGTCCACAGCTTGATGTAAGTGGATAGCACTGACTTCAGTAAGTCTCTGCTGTTAGGTGATCATTTTTGCCCTGAGATTTTCCTTCTAAGTTAATCTCTTTGATTGTATCTGAGACAAGAATTGGACAAAGGAACAATGAAGAATGAACGCCAAAGAAAAGTGTGGGTTTTATTTCAGATGTTATTACTCTGTTTTGTTTATTTTTTGTGAACAAAGCCATCTATATTTAACTCCTTACTTCTGCAGGGAGCATGTGAAGTAGGGTCAAGCCTTTTTTCTGTATAATTAAACATCATGTTTTGCTATGAAGATACTCAAAGACATCATGTACATACATTCTTATGATAAGAAGTTGGTTATTAAATGTCCTTAAATCTGTGTTATAGGGGAATGACACAGTTCTGTTCATCCTAAGCCCCTGTCAGGATGTCCCTGCTCTTGGTAAACATCAGAAACCTAATCTGTATCATAGTTCTTTGCTAACTAGTTAAATTAGAAACAAACTTCCATGTCTCTTGCTGTCTTGTCTGATGTAGTGTTTCTAAACCCAGCATGTACATGTGTTGCAAAGCACGTAATTGCAGTCCTGAAGTGTCTCCTTCCTTTTCATATTAGTCTTTCTGGAGATACTACTTACCTAGTTATCACTGGCAAAATGAAGGGTTACATGTAACTTTTCTTGCTTAGGAAGTTTTAAGCCAGTAGACAAAAAACTCATCTATTTATTTCCTATAGGATTAGTTTGTTTGTTCCTTGGTTGATCTCTGTTATGTTTTTCTTAACAGTACCTTGTACCTATGGCTTCCTTATTCCTTATTATGAATACTTCATTACACAATGATAGATTGTTTTTGGTGGAGTTATCTAAAAGTGATGTTTTATAGCAACTGAACCTTTACTTTTTTGATCATTTTTGTTATTATTCAGGATTATTTTTTCTAGCTTGTTCTGTACACAGAATAATATATACACCAGTGAAGGTGGTTTTTTTTTTTTGTTTTTTTTTTTGGTTGTTGTTGTTTAGAAGGACAAAGCATGTAAATATTATGAATAAATGATTAATAGTTGATATAAAATGGATTTTAGAAAATAAAATCTAATGATTAGGCATTATTATTGTTATTATTTTTAATGCTTAACAAATATATTCAGAAAAAAAATGACATTGGGTGTCCGAACTACATTTAATGCTTAATGATGTACCACATGACATAATTTAAACACCAGTCACCTATCATTAAATCAGTCTACTACGTTTTTCTTTTTACATTTCAATTTTTTACTATAATTCTTTTTTATTTTTATTTTTATTTATTTATTTAATTATTTTTGTGAAAGTACCTATTACATTGCTATGCTTTGATAACCACAGTGTTTTTTCTTCATATATAATAGTGTTTATCTGTTCAAATGGATGGAAAGGATTTATGAGTATATAAAAATCACTTGCCTGTAACAGAAAGTATCTCAGTATTGGACCATGTAATTACTGACTATGTTGAAGCTACATTATCAAACATATGAACTGGTAACAGCTGTGGTACATATTTATATGTGACAATATAAGTAGTAGGAGGGTGATGAAGAAGAAAGATGGGACAAAAGTGGAGCTTTGTGTTGAATTCAGTCATACTCATTTCAGTCTTTCATTATAATTTCAATTCCTTTAGAGTTAGCTAAGGTCAGTAACGAAAGTGATTTGTGGATTCAGAGTGATTATACCATGAATTCATCTTCAGCTGGAAACATAACCAATAAAAACTTTAGGAGGCTTTAATATGTAATTCATTCAGAAGTAAGTGGCTGAAGCACCACCCATTCCTTTTGTAGGTATTATGTGAGATTCTGTGGAAAAAAAAAAGTATCAATGTCCCTACAGAATGAGATGCCTCAAGGTCAGGACAGCAACAGGCCAGAGACTTAGTGTAGACAGAGGATGGAGAGGTGAGGCAGCCTTTCCAAGTGGGCACACAGTACAAAATCCAATAGTATCTCACTGGATGCACCTGCTGTTTGCCACTTAGCTGCATATATAGTTTGCAATACTCCAGATGATTTCCTGACAAAGTTTTTATTAAAACAGTGTCAGTATTTACAAAGCTGTCACCGCCCCTTACAAAAAGGCAGAACAAAGTTGGGAAGATGTCACCATGCTGACAGATGTCTGTCTGTCAGTACTTGAGGCCATATAATTTGATTCATGTGCAGAACCAGTTGACACAAAGCAGAACGTAAATCCCAGAGCTTTTGTAGCAGCCACTGCTGTTTGCAAATGCTAAGCCTAATTTTAAGAAGCACAGACTTACAGTTCTACTGGCATTCATTTATTTTCTTGTAAACTTTGTATCTGTTCAGAAGTTTTGGTTTTTGGTTTGTTCTCTGGAAATCTTTTACCTGTGTACAACTTCAACAATAAACATGTTGCAGCTGTGCTGGTAGAAAAGACATGAGCAAAGCAAATGTTATCCATTGGGTTCACGTTTTTTATTAGAGCAGTTGAATATATTACCTAGAACACTTGTTTGAATTCAAAGAAAACTAATGCTTTGCGAGCAGAAATTTTTTCTGCCTTCTCCATGCTGTGTAGGGAGCTGTAATAAAACTGTCATTTTTACATATTGGTTCTACCTCATCAAAAGTTTAGTACCTCCCAGATTTTGTGATGAATGGTAATATAGCTAAGATGACACAGCAACTAATGTAATTTACTCAATTTCTTAATTTCCACCCCCAAATTCTATTTCTTTTTATTTTCTTTTGATGAGCAATAAAATGGTTTTATAATTCATTTACTACAATATACAGTAACATGTATTGCTTCCTTTTTCTATTGCAATTCTACTAAGCTTGTACATATTTTTTACCTATAGTACAGTTCAAATGTCCTACTTTTGACTATGTATACTACTTATTCTTTATCTAAACATCAAGCTCATATTCCCGTTCTGTTTAGAAATAATGTGCAGCTTTAAATCATACATGAGTTACTCAGGTTCACAACAAGCTATGAAATTATGTTTAGCTTAGCACTGACAGTTTCTAGTGAAAGATGATATTACAACTCGCAATTTATTGTGTTAGATTACAGACTTATGATGTGTTGGTGTTTGGTATACTGCATGTAAATGTTTAAAAGAGACCTCAGAATGTCAGTATTTATGTGAATTTACTTGCCAAAAAAAAAAAAGCAAGTTTTTCATTTCAGCAAATAATTGTACCACATCTGTGAAAGCAAAGTGACTCCACTGGCTATCTAAAAGAATGTAATTTTATTGATTACCAGTTGTGTAATTCAGTTGACAGCTGAAGGCAGTGGAAAATTAAAATAATATAAATGAAAATTTAAACAATCACGAGTACTAAAATGGTGTGCTACAGATAAGAAGTTGTTTGAGATGATAGTGTAGAGCATGTTTCATGCAACAGAAACATCACCTTATGTCAGTAAATCTACCTTATCAAATTTTGGGTAATTGACTGAATTTATACGGCATGTTCACCCTTTTGTGATGACTTCAATTTTTGCTCTGTTTTCAAATAACTATGACAGTTTAGGTCTCCTACATTCTCTGAAACTCCTGGGATTGTTGAGAAGCCAATCCTCACCTGTATTTTATCCGTGCTGTTTAAGTGGGTCTGAGAGACATGCATCCTTCAGCCTTCCAAGGCCTGTCATCAATAGCCCGGAAGCTGTGTAGAAGCTTTGGCATAGCACTGAGCTGTAGCATGACTTATTTTTCTTTAGGTGCCCTGTTGACATGGATTCAATTGCACATCTTCTTAAATGCAGTGAGGTTTTTTTTTTTTTTTTTGCTAGAGTGGAAAGTGAACTGAGGGCTTTCTTGACTCTCAACGCTTGTTCATGTCATTATATATCCCACGTAAAGGTAACTTATTTTCATGACTTATTACTAGGATTTAGTTGAGTTAATGTAGACATTTTACACAGAATGAGGTTGCCAAGTTTGGGTAACTGAAATCATATAAGTGTGAATTTCTGGTAGAAATATAAATGACCTACATTTCTCAGATCAATCTCGTAACTGTTTCTTCAGACATAAGCAAACAAATCACTAGTGTTTAAAAAGTTATCCTTTAATATAATTAAACTTTTAGCAGGGCCCAAACATTCTGAAAGTTTTGTATAATCTACCAAATGTTTAGCAAAAGAATTAAAAACAACAAAAAAAATAATGTTAAAAGTACATGAAATTTTTGTAGTGAAAATTAGCTTTTGAAAGGAATTAAGAAGCCTTAAACGTAAGTTTTTTTTGTTTCAGAGTATTCCAAGGGGAAGTAATTATGCATAATATCTGTTCTATATTGACAATTTTTTTCTTAAGAGATCTACTTAAACATAGTTAAACAGTGGCTGCTGTTCACAAAAACATTGTAATAAAGTTCTTGTTTTTAAGGAATACATCTCTGCCTATACCTATAGGAGTCAATAGATATTTATATTATCTTTACATTTTGATGGTTAATCTCTTCAAATTCAACATCATAATAAATTGTACTTTAAATGTTTAAATCAGAAGGGTGAAATATTTATGTATATAGGTGCTGTGATGCATTAAAACAGACAAGTGACTTGCACTTCCATGAATAATATCTAGCATGCCTAGAATCTAATATGTGGAGTGGCAGATTCACCTGTATGTTGAGATGTGGTCAATTCATGTTCCATAAAGAGAAAAATGCATAAGTACATGACTGTTGAAGATGTTCTCTGCCTGATGTATGTGGCCTTTAAGAAAACAGTCATCAGGACTAAAAATTCAACTTGTGTCTTGAGGCATGTATTCCCAAGATTATACCTGTGATAGCTGATTCATGATGAGCTGTATGAAGAAGAATTGTAAGAACCACCTATAGATATCATGAAAACTATATAAAGAAAGGGTTCAAACCATGCTATGAGTTCTAGCACCTTTCTATGACCAAAATAAAGCATTTTCCATATTTCCATATTCCATATTCTGATATAACTCAAAGTGAGACAGTTATCATATGTATACATATATATGCCATAAGTATCCTGTATTTAATGGAAATAAATAAGTCAAATGTGGCACTGCAAGAGATTTTATGTTAAAAAAATGTTTGTTTTATTTGCAAAAGGTTAGATTGTTTGCTTGTTCAGAACGCACACATCGTATATAATCGTACATATTTACAATTTTGGCTTCCTTAACACTGGGCTCCATTTATAAGCATAGATTTCACCAGAAGATGGGAATGCTGCCAAAAAATCTTAATATCAAAGCTCTTTCAAGATGGAAGATAAGTATTTCAGGCCAAACAGTAGGCGGGCATTTATTGAAGATGGGAAACAGCAAATCTGACACTGTAGAGTTAAAAGAATTTTTTTTTTTTGAGCAAGTAAGCAAGGAAAAAATTGGAAAAGTAGGCATTCCTTGCTAAAGTAAGCATTTCTTTGTTGTTATATATATGTGTATACTTCTAGTTATGCACACATAAGAACAAGAATTAAGAGCTGAGGCAGTCTGTATGTTTTCACAAAAATTCTTTATGAGTTTCATACAGACCTCTCGTGCATTTCCTATGAAATAGAGATTTTAGAGTTATATTCCTTGGATATTTTGTAGCGTATTCTGGAACCTCCTCCTTTACTCATTCTTTGAATATCTGATACTATTATAGAACCAAATACATCTTTAGAGTGACCGTAAGGATTGCAACTTCCTTTGCGGTTGCACTATAGGAATAAATTCAATCCTTGGGACCTAAAAATGGAAGCTTAACAAATCCAAACAGACTCCAATTTTTACTATTATAGTGAAAACCAAACGTAATTTGAGATTATACTTCTCACCTATTGGACAAATCTCAACTGAATTTAATTTGATCAGAATCTTGCTCAGTGGAGTTTCACCAATTAAGAACAAGGAGGCCAGAAACCTAAGGAGGATTTTCTATAGTATCTATGAAATAAATAGCCAAACTTAATAAATTCAGTAGTAAACATTATCACAGTTTCTAAAGTAACCCAATTTACTAAGAATGAAGAACCTTTAAGAAAAACAAACTAAAATTATGCCAGTATCATTGAAAATGTGGACTATGCTCTCTAAACGCATATTATGATGCATTTGCAAAAAGAATGATGCCTCACAAGAGTTGAAACAAGATATTTAAATAGTCAGAATTAATTGCTCTTGTAAAAGTAAAATCTCTGTGTACAAAACTTTTAACTTACTCTTAACTCTATAGTATGTTTCACTTCTATGGCTCTAACAGTATGCCAGGCTCCTTAGAAGCATCAGAAAATCTGAATTATCTGTTCTCCTTTAAAATCTTTTAATTAATCAATATAATTTGCACTCGTATACGTCTTTCCTTATATTCAGATCTTTCTGTAACCCTGCCATTCTTAATTGCTTGAAGGTAACTTTTTGTCTGCACTTCAGGGATCACCCAGAGCAATTAAGTATCAGCAGAGCTGTGAAACTGTGCTGTGAACTGGGAAATTCAGGTGCACGAAGGAGAAAATTTTCACAGGAGTTGAGCCTGAACAATTGAATGTGGACTTTGCTACATAGTTGCACTATTATCTCGCTTTTACTGTTTTTCATACACACCGAACGTCTGTTTTTCAGGCACGAGAGGAAGGGAAAGCAATTGAATCCTCATCGAATTCATTTGCTGTACTGAAAAATCCAGAATCAACTATATTTATTTGTTTGCTGTTGGCACCCTCACTAGTTTTCTGATAAGCATACAATCATTTAATTTAAAGCCTACTTTTGTAACTTGCTAATTTAATTCAGAGATTCTAGTGCATCTCGTTGCATGTTTAAATTAGAACTTGGCTCTTACGAAAAAGAAATAGCTGGACTGACTCACTGGGATCTTCTTTAAAGCTATTAAGAGGCAACCTCAGCTAACCAGAGGTTACCAGAGAAGCTGGTAAACCATACCTGGTGCTGCTAACATCATAGCTCTAACCTAAATAGACTCTTTATATTGGAGATGGGGTGGGGACCAGGATTGGGGAAAACACAGTGGGGAGGGAATAAAATTGGCTGCGTCTAAAGCTTTTTGTCTGTCTTTGCATATTTTTTGGACAGAGAAGAAGCAGCTGAGATTGCAAAATTTAGCAGTAATTGAGTGTAAGCTAATAAATTTTTACAGTAGTAGTTAGTATGTTTGGCTTCTGTTCTCAATGAGAAGCTCTTGTTATCATAATTTTTTAAGTACCTACATAAAGAGAAGGAGACAAAATGTTTTGCTGTGACTGTTAATGTTCTGCTTCTGAACTGGTAACTGAGAACTCTGATAGCCAAGAGTCCACTCCTAACCAATAGTAACAGCTCTACTGGACTACAAGTAACTTCTGTGTCTTTCTACTTCCTTAACCCTAAATATATTTAGTAGGAAGAATTTTGGTTGTATTACAAAGGTGACAGATAACTGCCTTCCCTCTCAAAATAAGGGCGTTGCAGACACTCTCTTAATGATATGAGGAGCTGGTTCTTTAATATTTTCAGTTAATGGCTCTAATTAAGAAATAGGTTTTATGAGGTAATACTTTTAGTAATTGCACAAGTCCTTATGGAAAAAATTGCCTACCTCTGTTACAGGTATGTCATCTTTAAAATCTAGTTTTGCAAGCAAATGCTAAAACTTCCTTAAGTGACAATTGCTGTGCTTCTCCTACTGAACCTGTGCAAAACACTGTGTAACTTAGATTTAGAACTACATATTTTCTTGGCTGTACTGTTTCCACTATGAATGGATGTGTAATTTAAATGAATATATTATCATTTGTATTAACTGTGGTTACTGACTAGTTACTGCATGGTTTTCAACTTTAAAAGAGTTATTTAGGAGTAATTACATCGAACTGTAACACTGGTAAATATTTCCACCACCATAAAGATGATATGGGAGATCACAAAATTCCTGTTTGACTTCAAATTAATACACGTACCTGAACATCTACAAAATATCGTGGTATTGGTACTGTACAAGGTATATGTTTTCACTTCACCTGAATACTTATGCAGAAAATAAATTTTGGAGCTACCTGAAGGTGCTTACATCATTATGAGCCTTCAAACTCAACTATATCTGTCTCAGTCATGGGCTGATTTCTAGGTGTCCTTAGCAGAATTTTCAGCCCTACTGTTGTCTGAAATAAGTTTTTCAAATAGGGAACTTGTCTATTATTGTAACTGCATGAGGTTTGGGAGAAATTACAGAACTCAGCAGATTAAAATCACATGACAGTATCTGAGTGCAGGATTGGATCAACGAAGTTAAACTTTGAAAGGAATAACTGAATATTGTGCAACATATTTATCTCATTCATACATATCCATATATCGTGTTTTAGGCTGTGAAATAATATATATGACAAGCCTACATTCTGAGTGTTGGCATAGAGCCTCCTGAGCCCTTTTGTTAGTCAACTGCTACATATACTTCAGAGCAAAGAAATGATTGGTTTAGACTACTGTGAAGAAGAAGTATTTCTGTATTCCTACTGAAAATATTGAGAGGCATCAAATACATAGAGTGAAGTGCTAATTCTGAAGGATAGATTCTTCTACAATTCTTAATAGCATATACATATTTAACATACAGGTCTATGTTCATTTGTGACATATGTGCATATGCAGATAAATAATGGTGCTCGGAAGCCATTCTATTCTGCTATGCTTCATAAATTACCACTCAGAAATGCCACTATCTCAAGTATTCTATAAAGAAAATATATACTAAAAATGTCTGCCATGTCTGCACCCTTAAATCCCTATTGTGTCATTTACTTTCTCTTTAAGGAAAATGCATGCATTTTGTTCATTGTCCTAAAGTAGGTAGGAGACTTACACTTTGTATGATTTCTGAAATGTGTGGTTCTGTTACGAAATAAGTTTTCAGAAGTTCTGCTTTACTGAGCTGATACAGAAGTAATATGGAAGTGTAACATTAACACATATTAACATTTTCCTTTTCAGAACACCCACAAGATTTGTATATGAACCCTGTATCATTTATTAAGTACATATAACTATGAGAAGTGTACACATATCTAGGTCATGCTAATTATCCACCTTGGGAGGCAACAATGTGCCCTTACTTCTTTACCTAGTTGGCATACTCTTGAGACCAAAGTCAGAAGAGCAGGCTTTAGAAAGACTAAAAATATATTTTCTAGGATCTTAGTCACTAAAGTACTTAAAGAGGAGGTCTCTCATGTTGGCAGCCTGTAATTTGTATTATGCAGAAAATGAGACTAGATAATAAAAAACACCCCTCCTGGCCTTGCAGTCTATGAATCACATATAATGTAGAAATTACTGTGGTAACATAAGAAAATTGTTAGACATTAAAAGCTGTGGACTCGGTTTTATTTCACCGGGAATAGTTTTATCATGTTTCTTGTATAGCTGGAATTATACATCAGACCAAAAACACAAAATGCTCTTTGTGGCCTAACTGGAGCACACATTCAAAGCATTCCCTTAAGTCAGAGCCTAAAATGAAAACTGAAACATCTTCATAGAAAAGCCTCTAACACGGATGAAAGTGAGCATCAAAAGGCGATCAGTCTTTCTCAAAGTTCTACCTAGCACTTCCACAAAAAAAATTCATCATTTTGTTGTAATCATTTGTTTGGAGTACCTTAAATTGAATGCTACAGGTAAACAATCTAAATTTCAGGAATGGTGTAGCATTCAATGTTTCTATTTTATACACGTATTTACAATAGTGAATAAGTGCTTATCAGTACCATAGCAGCAAAGCTGGAGCTGTTAATTTCTGCTCTAAGAGAAAGGAAAAAATGTTTATTCAAAGATGGCAAATTCAATAAGGAATGGAAGTTGCAAACTAAGCCAGAAAATTTTACAAAGCAGAGGCTAAAGTAGTCCATAAGAATGCTTTGAGTTAGACAGCAGTAAGATACCAAATCCTAGTATACAAGGATGTAATTTAAACACTGAACCCAGTCTTCTATTATTTAATTTCTCTTTGAACCTTGTAATACAAACATGTATTCACTATGAGTTAAGTAGTTTTCTTTAGTTGCAGCATGGTCATATAAAGTGAGAGAATGGAATCACAGGTTGTTTCAGTGAAGGACTTATTATTTTTTATCAGAATGATCCTTGTAAAGATTTCAAGTACTTCTCTAACCTTCAGTTTTACTGTAGCTAAAATTCAAGAAGTCAAATGGTAGTTTGCAGTTTCTCCATGAACATTAAAAAAAAAAAAAAAGGATTTTATTAATTCAGTGAAATTAGAATAGTTCCAGCCTAAAGTTTCTTTTGAGAATATGTTGTCCATCAGACAGAATGAATGCCAACTGCCAGGGTACATCTTATCCCCATCATTTCTGTTCTTAATTTCTACACCTTGTAGGTCAGCAGACACAGAGTTTTAAACATCCTGTTATTGATTGATAATTTATTAATATACTGAATGATATATATGTACGGACAGCTGATTATGTGCCATTGGGAAGAATGTAGTATCATATTCATTTGCACTAAAAATAAAAAAAAGATGGTTACATCCTTTTTATTTTATGCTCTAATTATTCAATATGTAGTAGGAAAACAGATCTCTATGTATTGAGATGTCCTATACATCTATCCTCATCTTTTAACCCACTTCAGACCCTAACAAAACTGGAACTTAACTATAAGTGCACTTTCATTTTTGGAGAAAATGTAGCCAATGGGAAATAGGGCACTCAGTTTGCTCACTTAAGAAAAAAGCCTGGACACTGTATATTTGAATGTTTAGACTGCATTTAAACTGTACCAGTGTCACCCAGACAACCAAATTTCAAACATTTGCCATAGTTTGTTCTGTCTTCCTTTACAGCAAGTGTGCCAACTTCAGATGATCTACTGAGCAGATTCCTACTTGGGTTCAATGTCATCCCTTCTAGCTTGCGGCATCTGTTATTTTCAGATAATTAATTTAGTGGAAGTGTTTGAGAATTGTGCATATTGAAATGTCACTACAGGGATGCTATCATGTTTTTGAAAGCTGAGATAGAGAAATTGACAGTAAAATAAAACCAACCAAACAACAACAACTCTAACAACTATCATTTTGTATAATTTAAATTGGCTGGGAATATTAACTTTTATTTCAATGAGTACATGGGAAAAAAATCTGTTTTGCTTTATATTTGCAACCCATTATATATATGTATAAAATGTATAATACACATGTTTATTTCATCCTATATCAGTGTTTCTTTAGGAGAATAGATTTATCCCTTTGCTAAACTCTTACATGTCCATGATTGAAGAACATGTGCCATTGTGCTGAGGGACAGAGTGAGACGTAAATGGTGGTTAAAGCATGACTTTTCTATACCTTAAAGTATATTTTTCAGTGGCTGTCTTGCCATTTATGCATCTACTGACAGCATCAGCAGGTGTTCATGCATTGATGAGGAGTGGTCATGGCTGTTGATATTGCTAGTCATGTGGTTCATACTGAAGAAATGTTTTTCTGTACTCCAGAATTGCTGTGCCTTTGATTCAAAAGTGATGATTTTATATTTTTAAGAGCTCTGCATGGAGTTCCTTGGACTGCTTCGGTATCTAAGCTTGTTGTAGAAATTTTGTCATTAAGGAGGCATTCAGAAAAAATGGTAAATGTACAGCAGTGCCAGTCAACCTGGTTTTGAAAGAGAATTTATCAGTAGAAACACGAAAGAACAAAGGAAAACTCTGAATGCTGTTGCTGTGTACATAACAACACATGTTGTTGTCTAGATTAGCATTTCTTTTCTGGATTTTAGTTTTCTTTAGTTATATTTGGGTGGATTTTTCTTCTACCTGCTTTTGTTCCTTTTTTTTTTCCCCCAAAAATAAAGACATGAACAAGGTTTCTTTGGTACAAGAACAAAGCCACTGCTTGTGTAGAGACAATAGACAAAATATTAATTGGATTAGAGAGGTAGTTAACTATTCTGCACTAAAGGTCTTTAATTTTCTTATGATCAAGACAGCAGTGCACATATGGATGGAGAGGAGAGTTCTTTGATTGTTTTTCTTATCCTGAGTAAAAAAAAAAAAATCTCCTAGAATGAGAAAAGGGTGAGTAAAGCTGACTTGATGGAACTTTCATTCTTCCATTTTCTGAAGGACAGAGTTTTTCATTGTTATGTGATAATGTATCTTTCTTTCGTGAAGTGCTTTGTTGATTAAACGCCTGTGGCACCTGCAGGATGCTTCAGCTATGAGATGACAGGGAATTTCACCACAAGTTAGTAAGGGGAATCCTTCCTGTTCAAGACTTTACACCTAAAAGCTACTTCCTTCCCACAGTTAAGAAAAAAGGTATGGCAAATGCATCAAAATCTTTAAAACACCATAGCTATTTTCTGCAAATTTTTTTTGTTAGAACTGACTGTTCTAATGCAATTAGGGCTAGGCAGGTGTTTAATAAAGCTGATCATCTATCCATTTGGTTATTTATGTTACAATGATCTGAAATGGGTGGGGTAAGAAGTCCAGAAGAAAGAGAAGTAATGGGAAGTGAGAAGAGCTGTCAGTATAGGAGTGTGCAAAGCCCAGACCCAGCAGTCCTTCAGTATTCCAAGGACCTTGCTTGTCTTGAGAGTGTAGAGAAAAATGTTGGTGAGACCTTGAAGACTTGCTTAGTGCAAGCTATCTACTTATTCATTTAATCTTCTAAAATAATCCCACTTATTCTGTCACTTTTGATGTATGATCAAAAGAGTTCAACAATGCTGTATTTTTGTCAAAGGTATTTCAATTCTGATGCTTTCGTATCTTCAATGTTCATAATTGATTTGATAACAAAATTACTTATATTAAGTTCATGACAACATTTTTTTTTAGAAAAGAAAGCTTCTTTCAGGTGTCCTCCTCCACTCACTGCTGTAGTCTAACTCTGAAATATCTCAAAGTAATATTAAATATTTTAGTAATAGGTTTGATTTGATTATCACCAGTACACAAAAGGTCATAATAATTTAAGCAGAGCTGCATGTGCTTTAGCATACATACTTTCAAACTTGTTGAGGAGTAGAATATTTTGCTGTAGGTCCTTATCAAGACAGAAAGTTAGCGAAGACAAAAATCCAAAGCCCCCAGGTCTTATGCAGAGTTCTGTTTTGTTTGCCTAACAAGATTAAGTCCCATGGCAAGGCTGAGTAGCAGTGTCCTTATGCCAGCCAGGACTTGACAGTAATAGTAAAAGAAATCAGCAGAAGAGAAAATTTACTCTATCTGCCTCTGCAACTAATAGTGTAAAAGGGATGAGGTAAATCTGATTTAGACTTGCTTACTTTAAACAGAGCTTCTGTTTGTTTCAGCCAATATTTTCTTAAAGATCTACATAGCCTGACCTTAAATAAAGGGCAATAGTGTACTCTGGCTCTCCAAAACATAATCATTATGTATGCTATCATATAGTTACCTTCATACTTTCAGAAAGCTAATTCTGACATGTGGAACTGGGTTCCTGGGCTGTTCTGTAAGCTTATACCCAAGTCACTGTATTATAAACTTAAAGAACTAGAGTAAGAATACTTCAAATGTCAAAATGCTTACACTGGTGGAAAAGAAATAAGTGAAGAAAAAAAAGAGAATAGGTAGAGAGCATGTGTTATAATGCCCAAGCATTTATACTCCCCCTAAATCAAGATGTTAAATTTTCATATCCAATCAGAATCCAGGGGAATGCTTAAAAACAAAACAAAAACGAAACAAAACTTATTTTTTTTAATTTAAAAATGTTATGAGGAATTTGTATATATAACGTGCAAATGTTACTTACGTGCATTAAAGTGTCTACTAATCTGAATAAATTCAGGAGCAATAGGTATATAAAGTGACTCTAGAGCACAATGCAGCATGCTGAATGTGTTTAAAATTTGTCAGCAAGCTCTCTTTACTTATCAAGCTGGAGAGCAGTTATCCTATTCATTATTGACACCTCCCAGAATTCTTTCAATGGTTTTGTGCAAATAGCTTGTCAGCCTTTTGGCAAACAGGGGTGATTTTCAGTAACATTTTTCAGATTCTTCAAATTGTATTATACAACCAGAGGCAGTCAATCTTTCTTACTATTAATTTTACAGAAAAATAAATCCTTTAGTAGTGAAGACAAACTTTGCAAAGGAGACCTAAGCATTGCAATGCTAATAGAGATCTAACCTAACTACTAGAGAGATCTTGACAAACAAAATTCACAGTACTTGTCTTAGTATACAGTGTTGTTCTGCAATAAATGTAGAAATATTAAGTGCCTTTGGGTGCTAGGAGAATTTTAGTATTGGAAAATCCTGTATATGTGAAGAAGTGGATGAGCTAGGATCCCATGTGTGTCCAGCCTTTTGACTTGCCTGGGCTACCTTGAGTGAAGAGGAATTGTCTTAGTCCACATATGAAATATATAATATAATCCATGTATGTAATTATTAATTTTTATTGTCTAATATTTTATTAAAACATAAAAAAGAGAGGGTAACAAAAGCATCAAACTAACAGGTTAAGCACATTGGATTGTAAACAGTGCTTGTTACAATGTAGGTCATAAATTTGCAAAGATTCAAACTTTGGCATTGACCACGAAATCATTAAGAAGATACAGCTTTTGACAGAGACCTGAGTGTGTATGGGTAGCTTCTAGATTTTGTTCTCTTTGGATTCAAGTCTGCTAAAATATTTGATTTCAAAGTAGCTTAAAAAAAAAATACCTGTAATTTTAATGGTGCATTGTCACGGACTGTTAACCTGAGTTTTAGTAACTAGTTTGAATGTGAGATTTGTTATGATTTAGTCAGTATATAAATAGTGCACAAATTATTAGGGCTTTGATCTCTCTTTATTCATCTACTGAAAGTCTGGAAAGAATTCCTAAAATGGTGAAGATTTCAGGAACACATGTAATGTTTACATCTTGACTAACAGCAGGGAATAATGCTGTGCTGCAGCATGAACTCTTACTTGAGTATGGAGAGTCATTGCCATGCAACAGGTCGATCCACAACAGACAGCAGAACAGCCAGAGGGACTACATTATCTTGCATTCACAGTCTTTTATTAGACTGAGACACATTCAGTGAAGGTTTTTTAGGTTTTGATCAGCCTAGAATATATGGGGTGTAAAATTACTTCCAGAACTCAAAAGTTCAGAACATTTCTGCTATTATGAAAGTCAATAAAAGTGTGAAAATTGAGGTTTGCTGAATGGGGTGCAATACTTTTAGTCTGACATATCATACTGTAATGAAAAGTCTGAAATTTTATTTAAATGTCAAATGTAGCCCAGTGTAAATGGAGAAAGAGAAGCTTCTAGAATTACAGATAAACATGTAATGACATAATGATACTTTCCTGAAGAAAATCCTATTAATAATGAATTTTGATTGAGGAAAAATGCCTTAAAATCTATTGAGGGTTTCTATATGGATTATCTTATCAAATGGCAGTTAGTAATTTTTTTTAATATTGTATGTCCACTTCCTATTATCAGACTGCTTGTATCATCATCTGGTTTTCAGTGGTCTTAAATCAGACAGCTGTGAGCTGCTGGTCAATAACTGATTATATTTCACTAGTTTTTATATGTTGAAATAGGGACAGAAGATAAAGTATTGTTTTCATCATTTTACTTCTTTTGAATCTTCTGATGAAGTTCTACTCTTCTTTCTTCTATTATGAATGAAAGAAGAAAACTACTGGTGCCTTATTATCCCAGACTTACTGCTCAGATGCAGGAAATAGTATCATTTTTAAAATCAGGTATTCAACTTGCAATTGTGATGCGGAATGGAAACTGATAAATTTTTAAGTTAAAACCTATTTAAATCTGAAGCCAAATTTTCCTGTAGATATTACCTCTCTCTTCAATTGCTACGAATGGTCAGTCTAAAGTAGGAAGTGCTTAGGTGAATGCTGACAGACTCTGGTGGAAGTGTAGTCAAAGCAGCAAGTCCATTGTATTCAAGAGATGAAAGACAAGGATGAAAGATCAAGGATAATCAACGCATTTAGAGAGGCACCTTTCTTCTAAGCAGAGTTTCTCTACCTGCAGAAGTTCCATAAGAGTGCTAATGCTACCTCTGTGGTGAATTTAACTTCGGTAGAGCTGTGCTTGGGCGTCAATATTTGAAGCACAGTACCCTTATTGTGGGATTTTTTTCATACTTCATCTCTTGTGAATAACAATTATTGATCTAAATTTATATGAGAAGAGGCAGGGGAAGGCTGTTGCATTGTTTACTATAAAGGTTTTGGGTATAGTTGTATGAAAGTCTTGTGCCATGAATCCAGCTATTATATCAGCTACTAATCTGCTTTTGTGGTAAACAGTGAATGCTGTGTTTATGGTTGAATAGTTTGTAAAGAAGTGGAGGAAAGAAAAAGACAAAAATATCTACTAACCTTCAGATGGCTTTATTTACCAATGATGCATAGCATCATTTACACACAGAAGACAAAGCTTCAGACTAGGTTTTGCAACCTAGACACTTAAAATTCACACCACAGATATATCACAACTTTAAATATAGTGAATTTTTTTCTCTGAGCTTTATGGAGTAATGGTAATTCTACTTTTAATCAATAATCTGTCTGTGGTGTTGTTTGTGGGTTGAACTCTGTGAAGAGAGTATCCTACTCTTAGGGAATTCCACTGCAAAATTATTAATTAAAATCAGGTTGGTGGTTCACTCTGTATTTCTAAACACATATATATTGAAAACTAAAAATATATGTTTATTTATTTGTTCATATATGAAGTGTATTGCAAGAAAATTGCTGTTTACAAATTAGAAAACTATGCACAAACTTCCTTAGTGACAAAAGTAGAGTTTGTCACAAATCTATGGTAGAGAACAAGTTAGATGATATTATGCAGTTAACAAGTATGGCAAGTTATACAAATTATTTCTTGATCAAAGTTGCAAAGAAGTTAGTTTTAATTACTATAAAGATGAAGATGCAATAGGATATTATCTAAAATAGAATTGTAATATGGGCCATATTGAGATGAAATTGTTTTTAGAGCTGCAAGAGTGTTGTTAACACGAAGTTGCTCAGAAATAGTTGACTTGGTTCTGGCTTTTTATCGTTCAGTTTCATCCAAGTCCTGTGAAAGGGTGTATTAAAGTTGAAAAATTGCTACCTTGTGCTTACAACACATGGCATAGCATTTGTCTCAGATTTCAACACCCCCACACCCCCCCTATTTTCTACCCAGTTAAATCACCTGGAATTCAAAAAGTACTTAGATAAGGAGATGATTCCTCAGACAATTTTGATTTTCCTTTCTGCCCTCATTAGAACATTTATTACATTAATTATAAAAGTACACTTATGCCTTTAATAATCTAATTATTATCAAAACCTCAGTTCTGCTTGGGCAGGTTATTTCTGATGAATGCAAATTCTATTGCTGACATTACTATGACATTTGCTCAAGGTAATGCCTGATAGTCACACTAACACAGAAACAAAACCCTTTAAACCAAGCTACATCAGGATGTATATTTCTATTACCAAAACCATGCTTGAGTTCACATACTTACATACTAATATGATAAAGAAAGACCATATTCTTATTATAGTATAGTTTCTCGGGGTTCCTTGTGGACTTTGCTTACATTCTGTATACCTGTGCTATGTATCTTTTGACAGCCTAATATTCTTTTTCTTTTTTTTTCAAAATAAGAAATTACATTTGGGAGAAAAGAAAGAGACGGCCTCTGTTCCAATACATAAATAAAGAAAGAAATCTATTACTATTCTTTATTTTTTTTCTCCCTGTGTGCTTCATAGAGATGGGGGAAAAAGTTATTGATCCAAGCAAGAGATCAATACATGAAGTCATTCACAATTAGATACTCAGTAAAAAATAATTGGAATCAAATTAACCTGGAACACTTGAGGCAGTTTGCCTGGTAACCTTGCTCTTAACTATGTTTTAAGCTTAATAAATTATATGGCAAAAAAGACCATCTTGAGAATTGTTAAACATACACTCTCTAGGTTGCAACATAATCCCTTTGTAATCACTTATTAGTATAGCTTTTATGCTTTGAGATTACAGGGTTTTATTTCAAAAGGCCGCGGTCATACTGCTTTTATTAGTTTTACATCTAAAGGTCATACTGTAGTTGTCAAAAAGTAAGCATAGATCTTAGGTTTAATGTTTTAAATTTGTATTAAAATACAATGTGAGCAGAGCTGATATTGTTACTTTCCCTATGGTAATTTAAGGTTGGGGAATTTTACTGATTAAACCCTTCATTTTAATTTTAAACATTTGCATTTAAAGAGTAACTTCTTTGACTGGTAATAAATGAGGCATTGGTTATATTTAATAACTCCAATGCATTGTGGTGTCACAGCAGACGCAGAAGATAGTACATGCTGTCACATTTGGGATGATGGATTTTATAAAACTGTGTTGCATAAAGATGAACTCTTTTGTGCTACCTTGCAAGGTTGCCATGGTGATGGAGCATTGCTTTATGGGAATTTCACTTTTCTGGTAATGTTAGATACTGAACTCAAAGCTGCTTCTTTCAATAGTTCTTAAATCTCACTTTTAATATGATGTCATTTTTGCAGAAAATTGTGATTCATCTTTTATATCTTTATTTTCATAGAAATATCTCCTCTGGTGCTGTCAGAGCTAAAGAACTAAAGATGTTAACATATCAGATACTAAGCACAGTAGACAGTCTAAGGATTTTGTTATTTTATGTTCCAGGCCATTGTTCAATTCTCTAAGTACTTAGGATATCTTTTGTGATTCTGTACTCCCTCTGAAAGAAATGGTTCAGGTGTTTGTAGCCTATGGAAGTATTTTTGTGCTGGGGAAATCACTGAAAACAGTATGCTATACATGAATGAATACTGTCTTTTTAATGATTTTTGTTAGTAAAATCGATCTAAATCCTAAATCAGTGGAAAATAGTTATAAATGTGTTTTTAAGTCAACACAGAAAACAAACAATAATTTCGTGAAGCTGTCATGCATTTCTCTGTAATATGTGATGAACTTTTATTATCTTGCATATATAAGATATCAAATAGGAAATTCAGTTCATTCTGACATTCATGACCTAGCAATTTTCTTTATTTTTACAAATAAAAATTACTGACGTGGAAACCCTTACTTCTTGCCTTAAGCACACATTTTTGAATGTTTGGCTGTGGATTGTGCACTGTGCTGAGTCAGCTGGAACAATATTATTCTCTATATACAGCCAACTCTGGGACATATGGCAGAAAATATAAATGTGAATGCAAGTCATGCCATTTGGTACCCACTTGGAGCTATCTAGCTATGTTAATGAATGTCATGCATCAGGAATATTTTTCTGGAAGAAGGTTATCTTGCTGTTTTCAAATGAAAACGGATAAAATAAAATATTTTTCTGGAGGAAAGCACTGGAAATTATTATGCATGTTCTTTTGCCCCCATTCGTACTGAATGTTCCCCCATAGTGCTGCTGTTCACAGCAGATAGTAGAGACTGAACCAGCTGAGGGTGAGTGTTGAGAATGTTGTTGAATGTGAGAGCCTCTTCCTGCTTGTCTCTGTGTAGGGAAAGATGGCACTGTGTTCAGTGTACTAATTGAACAGACTTTCCTTTTGCTTTTGTCTCCCATCTGAAGTTATCTTGGAACAAATAGAGACTGAAATGACCAGAAAAGGGATGTCCTGGGAGGAATGAAATTAAATGAGGGAAGATTTTTTCTTCTCCCTTGCTAGCAAAGATTTAAACAGATACACTGCAGAAAAATCAATTCCTTTGAAAGTTATTGTTTAAATTCATCTAAGACTCATCCTTCTGCCATTGAAATCATTCATTGTATTTGTACTGACATATTCTCTTCATTTTGCTAAAATATGTACTGATAAGATTTGCGTGAACCCTTATGCTTGCTGTCATTCTCCCTAAAATTAAATATCACTTCAAATGTTTTCATCATTGCTTACAGGAAGAGTTAAAAGGTGTTCAGCAAGTAGCATGCTCAGTATTCTCATTTTGTAAACAAAGAATAAAAACTTTCATACAGTATTTCATTACAGGATGTGGGATTTCTTTTTTAAATTATACTAGATGTCAGAATGTGCTGTTAGCTCATCATAGTTTCAACTCATTTTGCTGTTCCCAAGTGGTTGGAAGTGTTCTTAATGATTATCTAAAAAGGAACAAATTTAAACTAAAATTTAAAAAATATCAATGTTTTTATGGAATATGTTTAACTACTGTTACTTTTATTTTTCTGTGTAGTAAACAAGTTAGCTTTCAACATTATTTTTTCCATTTTTTTTCTACTATCATTAAAAATGTAATAATATTTCAGTACATCTTTTATAAAATTCATAGTTGTTAATGAGTTTATTACTAGACTTAAAATCACTTCTTAGTTATTGACAGTGCTACTAGAGAGTGGGGTAAAAACAGTGAGAAAGGCTTTGCAAAGGTCTACCACTCATTGCTGTGCTCATGCAAAATGATGGTGACAAATTCCTACTTTATGTGAATGTTCATCTATATATAGAGCCTCATGTTCTGAAATACCTGTTCATTAAGTGAGGATTTTGTCCTTCTGGCAGTCTGCTAAATCACCAATACCAGATCTCTCTCCCTGAGAGAGTGAATGCATATGACTTTTTATCTTGAATCCAAGGTTATTTTGCCAAATGTTCCCCCAAGTAGTTCCCTTTTTTGGAGCTGCAGTGGGCTGCAGTGAGATAGGAGCCTCTTTTGTCTTCACGATATACAGGGCACTCTGGAGCAGCAGAAAATCTTCTGTTGCCATTGGCTGTTGAGTTATATCTGATAAATGGTGAGTATATAGTAAAATGTATAATACTACAAACCAGAGAGAGAAGATAAAAAGGATTTAAAAAAACAATCAGCTATTCCTTACTGTCATAAATTATTCCCTACCTAACTTTTTACAACAGTGTTTATTTATTTACATAAATCAATAGTAGAACTGTCACTACAGTTACCAGCTATGCCCTGGAGTTCTGCAATGCTATCACTGTAAATAAAATATGATGACACTTATGCAAGAGGTTAAATGCTCTAGAAGCACTAGAAAAAATTTTGTTTTGTTATGTTTTGTTTTGTTTTGCTGTGCTGAATCACTAAAATGTGGATGTGAGTTCTGCTCTTTCCCCCATCTCTGTAATAAGGATGTCATTCTTCTCAAAAACAGTGACTTTCTTCAACTCCTGCTTGATGAGGTGTGTACCAGTTTCTCTACAGTGTTTTCCCATTAGCTGGTTTTTCACTTGGAGGGCGCTGGCAGGAATCTTATGACAGGAGTGCACTGGGATATTGGAAGATACTTTTCATGTAGCACTTAATTGTAGCACTCTTTCACTGCACTTTGAGAACTCTGCTGATAATGATACATTTGTTTGTTTGAATGTATCACTTACTGTTCGATTGTAAGAAACCCAAGCTAGCGCCCTAATATCTAGAGCTTCTAGAGGAGGGGAAAAGATGAGAATCAAAAATGAGATTTAGATAACATTCTCAATAAATGAATGTCTTCTTCAAGTATGTTTCTGAGCTCAAAAAGCAAGCTGGCATTTTACAGGGGTGACAAAGCTTGTCCTTTCTCTCATGTAACCTAAACTTAACATCTGATCAATGAAGTTGAGTAGGAGGAGCTCATGTATGGAATGTATAATTGTCTTGGACATATTTTTTTTTATGGTATCTTTTATGGTTGTTGTCTTTGGATCTGAAGTGAGAAGTTTGGCAGTTGACAATCATTGATGAATTACTCTAGATAGTGACTGTATTAAAAATAAATAAATAAAGAAGCCAAGGAAAGTAGCTTTTGTTTAATATTGCTGGATATTTGTATACTCTGGTGTAAAAAGGAGTCCAAAATAATAACCATGAATAATAATAACACTGAAATAGTGTTGATGTGAGACAGACTGAATTGTAATCAAAAAAGAATACACCACTATAAATGTGAATGCAATCTTCAGTCTTCTTGAGCCAGAGCACCACATGCTTGATTTGAACATCACATTTGCCAGAATATTACCTCATTATACTGCGTTGTAGGATTCTACGTTTGTAAAATGTATTCTAGACAGAGAAATTTCCTAGTATACTGGGAAATGCAGTACCATATGACATCTCCTAGATGTTTTTTAAAGGAATATGTTGTTATTTTCTTGAAGACTCTGATCTCTTTTTTGGACTAAAAAATAAATGCTGTGGTCAAGAATAAGTCACTTAGGTATCCATGGTAACTGCTTAAGCCAGAGTCTTGAGAAGTCATTGAGAATATGCTAAACTTACTCCTGAGTCTTCATTTAAATGTTCTTGGTTTGTTTTTTTTTTTGTTTGTTTGTTTGTTTTTTTTTTTTGAGATCATTTACCTGAACATGCAGTAGGAAATGGAGAGTTATATTCTGTTTAATGCTGACCCACATTCAGGGACAATCAAAGATAGAGGAATGATATTCTTAAGTTGTTTCACTGAGTTCACCTTCAAGAGAAGGACTGTGGCTTTCCAGTGTAGTATTCTTTCTTCCCCCTTGAAAGATATTTATTTACATTTGTTATTATACTTCTGCTGTATTGTTTTGCATATTATTTATATTTTTAGTAGTTATTAAGTCATGCTTAATCATATTAGTGTATATTTAGATGTATTTTATTACTATTCATAGCAGCAGAGTAACAGAGAAATTCTTCATCTCTTTTCATGGCTATAGAAAGATGAGTAGTTTCCTTCCTGCAGTGAAAAAAGTATGTGCACTATTTGACCTGTCTGCAAATGTGAGTGTTGTGACACAGCAGTCCTAACTGTGAAGTAGAATTCATTGTAAGCACTAAATGTGTGTGCTGCAATCTATTTAGAATAGCACGAGACTGACTTTTTATTGGTATAGCAATAACAAAAGCAGTAGATTAATGTGATGCTGCCTCTCAATTAACAGCAAACGAGAACTTTGGCCTAACTACAACCAATATTCTGTTGTCCTCTGGTTGCTTGTAATGGCTTATTATTGTAATTTTTTATTTTATGTGCTATGATGCTGAAGGAAACTTGCAGTGATATAGTCAGCTGCAGAGCTACTTCTAATGAAATGAATTTGAAATGACCATGACATCTGAGTACATTGTTCAACTGTCTAAAAGTCTGTTTGCATTAATATTTACATCAGTAAATGGCCTTTGCTGTATTTCTTAGTATATATTAGCATCTAAAATATAACTTTTCATTTCTTATTTTTGGACTAAATGACTGTTTTGAGGAAGCAATTCACACTTAAAGGACAGCTGGATTTTTATTTTTTATTTTTTATTTTTTTTTGCATGCTCTTGCTGACAATCCTTCAGTAATGTGTACTGCTATACAAGATTTTACATTTTTGGAGGTCTTTTTAAGATCATTCAGTTTCAGGCAGACTGTAAGACATTCCACCCCATAATGACCTATCTCCTTTATCTCCCTTTGTTATAACAATATTCTCATTTTCCTAATAAATGTCTAGCCTTCTTAGTATGGACTTCTGGAAAACAGCTATATGTATAGTGTTATATGATATTGTTTCAAGTCATGCATATTTATATCTCCCCTAACTTGAAGATCCGTGGCCATATGCTTCAGCCATGTATCAGCAGGGCTGAGCATCTGTTCTCTAAAAAGATGAGGTAGTTTTGGGGAAGCTGTAAGTGATAGAACCATATTCAAATCCAAGCTCTCTACATCTCAAAAGTCCACACACTTACTGAATATAACTGACAGCAGAATTTGCTCTTCTTAGTTCCCTACTTGAAACTTCCATGGTAGCTTGCAGGGCTGGAATGAGTCTGATCTCAGATGTGGTTCTGCAGTGATTGACGAAGTGTGTTAGAGTTAACGGAATGTTCCAGATCTAAGTAAGATGCTGCTACAATTCTGTTGCTCAGACATCTATTCAGTTGTCACTTGGAATCTGGGTAATTTCAGGGCTTTGTGACCAAACTGCAAGATCATTGTATTGTTATTTCTTAGAGCTGTACCCAAACTCTATCTAAATATGCAGTTAGCTATTATATTATGAACATAAAGAAAAAACAAAACATAAAGCATTTTATGCTTTCTTAGTCCCATATCTGGGATATGCATGTATCTTTCTATGACTCAGCTAAAGAGGAGACAAAGTCATCATGTGCAGGGGCAGAGAGAAAGATAAAATACCATGTGTCACTGTAAGTAATAAGTGGTAGAACAAACAAAGATTCCCTGAGATTTCATGATTCAGTCCCTGTACAACTGGCAGGGCAAGATAGCCAAGTACTCTCTCTTCAGATTTTTAATTCAATGCTAAAGATGTTTTTTGCAAACATGAGCCAGATGGTTTCTATAAAATGTGTATCTACCTTAGTATAATTTTTTTATATACATATATAAAACTTTAGTTTTTAAAGACTTCAGTTTTTAAATACACTGTCTGACTGCATGTATGATTATTTTCATTTGCATCAGTTATTTGGTTGATAGGAATGCATTACTCGGATTTTTTTGACTCATGGTAAAGATGCATTCTGAAGAAAAACTTGTACGTTAGAGTTTACGTTTGTCTCATTTCCTGGACTTCAAAGGTGCTCCCTTTCATGATAGGTGCTGTCAGCTCAGCATCATTTTTTTCATAAATTTATAAATCCTTCATGACCTATTCTTCAGGGAAAGAGGGATTAGAAATCACAAAGACAACATATTGAATGGTACTTTTCAAACAGACTGCCTTTTGCAAGAGCAGACCTTGAGCAGCACAGGAGACAGGAGCCATGCAGTGTAGCAGTTTACTAGATGATGTATTACAGGGAAAGGCCTCACTATCTGATTCATTTGTTGTCTAGATTATTCTAGCTATGTAAGTTCTCAGTTTAGACCTTCAGAATATTGAGGTTGTTCTTTTAATGCATTCTGAAGTATTAGTCACAAGCATTACTCTTTAAGCAATTTGTAATGAAAAGGAAGTTTTCCAGGGAAGAACTTCCAGTGCAAGAGGTCAGCATCAGTTGAAGCACTGTTGCTTATGACTGTAACTGTGCGTGTGTGTGCCCAAACATACAATGTTTTCATTCCTCATCAAAAGCAACTTGTTTCCAAATGCAGCATGGCACAGGAGAACAAAAATGATGCAATGTGAAAAAAAAAAAAAAAAAGAGGACAAAGGTTGAAATATTTGCGCTGAAAAATAAGAAATCTTGTCACAAAGACACCCACCTAAGTCCTTTTGCATACAAGTATGGACACAATTCTATTTTTGGGGCATTGATGTGCGTTGGTTACTCGATTCAATAAAAGAGAATAAGGGAACAGTAAATGTAGTATGTTCTTCAACAGAAAATTTGAACAATCTGTTCTTTTTCATGATAAAAGGATAAACTTGTTCTTTAATCCTGTGAGCCCAATGTTTGGATACAATTTATAGCTTTATAACTCAATAGTAAGAGAATATAACATGGAATATAAAATCCTGAAAGATGGATGTAATACCGGAACTGTTCACAACAGAACGTGTTTCTTCTTTCTATCCTTTTTTTTACTGAATTTTCAGGGGAGTATGTAAACTTTTCCCACTGAAAATATTGCTAGTCCTCATAAGTACTTTTCAGAATTGGATTACGTTATCCTTTTCATTAAATATTGTGAACAGAAAAGAAAAGTGAACTACTAAGGAATATTCTTTTTGCCAGGAGGATTTTGGTTGTTTGCTTTAAACCAGTTTTTTCCTTATTTTAAGGACTATTTTGGGAGAATATTTATCCCCTTTTCCAGTTTATCTGGTATAGTAACTTCTAAAAATACAGCCCTTTGTCTTGTATAATTATTGATATGTATAAGAACTGAAATGGGTACCTGACTTAAAAAGTAAATTCAAGAACTGTGGTACAAAAAGCTATTGTTTTCATCAATAGTATTTCAAACCAGAATTTAATGCCTAAATACCTCCAGGCATTTCTGCAGATTTGTAAGTTTTCTAAAACAAAACATAACTAAAAACAACAACTTTTTGTGTGCAGCATGCATCTGCCAAGTAACTTCCAGAAGTAAATTTTAGAAAAGCAAACTTCATTTTAATAATTTCATTTCAATGGTGAATGTGAAATGCTATACCACAGCAGCAATTCCGAAGCATAGAATTGCTTCTGATTCAGGTGCTTGTCAAGACCTCCAGTTGATAACTCTGGGATATAAGATTGAAGAAGATATATTAAAAATTCTGTTGTTGTGGGCAAACATAATAAAATAGAAATCATTACTTTCAGAGAAACCCTCATACATAACTTTCTACCACCTCAAAAATCTTCCATTCGGTGAGGTTGGCTAATCCCAGGTGCTCTTTATCCTCAGTGCTTCCACATAGACTCCACATAGCGCTTTCCCCAAACTATGCAATATTCAACACGCACCACCTCTCCAATTCGTTGTCTGTGTGTTATGATTTCAGTAGGAACTTCTTCCTACTTTGTTTTGACAATGACCAGAATAGCACAGAGAATATCCTAAATGCTAGCATTGCAATTACAATTGTAATTAATGAAATTGCTTCTATTTCCAATATTACCTGTATTTTTGTGTGCTTTCTCATATTTATTTCCAAATGTGGAAGTTCAATTTTATTTATTTTAGTGGAAGATTAGCATGTCAAAAGATAGAACAAATTACTCTTTCCTCTTGAACGTATGAGTTGTCTTATTTTTTATTTTGTTTAAATCCCTTGGACAGTAATTTTTATCTTCAGAGTGTAAAATAATTGCTGTAAATCAGTGTTTGTTCTGTAGACAGGAAGCTGTGACAAGACCTCTGACTGGTTTGGGACTTCTATTAATGGCTTTTTTATTGAACTCTGAAGACATACGTTATTCAGATGAGGCCAAGTGTTAGTAAAAGAACAAGACCTCATGCTGCTTGATGACAAAGTCAAAATTATTATATTTTTATCTGCAATATGTGTTGTAGCTAAGAAAGAACAGGAATAAGAATCACTGTTTTTAATTGTACCTAACAAAAAAAAAAAAAAAAAGTCTTTTTCTTTTTTAAAGTAAAAAATTTTTTGGTCTTTTTT
>VXAB01011120.1:274557-297394 GCA_013399175.1 Odontophorus gujanensis
GTACAAAAAAAAAAAAAAAAAAAAAAAGTCTTTTTCTTGTTTAGAGGAAAGAATGTTGTTGTGCTTTTTGAAATTACTATGATGTTTGGACTGGGTGTATAAATGCCATCAGGAAATGGAAATGCTTCAGTGGATGAGCAGACTTGTACCTTTTTTAGTAATGATGATTTCAGCTGGAGTCAGTGGGTCTGACCCAGTTCACTCTAGCCAAATCCAGGTTATAAATATGTTACAGCTTTGTTGGTTCCTATTGCAGATTCATTGACC
Organism: Odontophorus gujanensis; assembly: GCA_013399175.1. NCBI lineage: Eukaryota > Metazoa > Chordata > Aves > Galliformes > Odontophoridae > Odontophorus > Odontophorus gujanensis. Next base: position 274,825 of record VXAB01011120.1, read on the forward strand.
TTTATCTCAATAGAAAACCTTTTTTAACTGAGGCTTTTTCTGCTTTCTAATTAGACATATTTGGCAGTTTTCCCTTTATATATGATTGTGTGACTGCAAGTTGTTTTTTAATTTCTTTAGGTATAAAATTGCTGTAAAGCTCTGCCAGCTGCATAAATGGAAAATGAAGATTCCAGTTAAAGAAATGTTAAACTGAAATGACCATTAACATAAGACAGTCAAACTTCTTAAAATGTGATGTTTCTCTTCCTTAAGTGAATATGGTCTTGCTGTAGTGATCAATTATTTCTTCGTAGTGACCATTTCATTGGATGTTGACAATTAATTAAATGCACAAAAAGAAAAGCTTTAGTAAACTGTACACAAACAACAATAATTAGGTTCAGATCATTCTAAAAACAAGACTTAATTAGATTTTAACCTTGTTTTTTTTCATTTAATATATGAACTTCATATAAATGCATATTAGCATGTTTGCCATATAACAACTACGTTGTTCCTTTTAATAGTCGCAGTTCAACAGATGAAATGATTAATGGCCATTTTCCCCCCTCTTTCTTGTAGCAAAGAAATTCAATTTTAGACTAAAGCAAAATACAAATCAGTGGAGAAAACAATACGGTTTCTGGATTTCAGTTATATAAAGTAACGTAACTTAAGCTTTTCTCACAAAACAGGGACTGCAATTCTCTCTATAGAATCTGTTAGGTAGATATAAATTTTAAACTGTACACTGTAAGCTCATAAATCTATTAAACGTTGTGTGTTAGTCACCCTTACTTGCCTTAAATCATATACTTGATTTTTTTGTTTTTAATATATACTAAGTTACTGACCTACATTTTCTAGACTTCAGCTGAGGATGGATTTGTTTACAACCTTTAGAAATTTGTCATAATATTATATAAAAGGTTGTTACCTTCTCTACTATGGTGCTGAAATAATGACTTAAGGGTTATGGACCATGTGACACGGTAGGACCATGTTAATGATCTTACTGAGCTAAAAAAAAAAAAAGAAAAATAAAAGTTACCCAGTATCCTAACCTGAGCAGTAAAACTGACTTGAATAAGGAATACAAACTGGTCGTTCAGCAAGTAGACAGATCTCTCAATAAAATCTGGAAAACTACATTTTTTTGTAATATGCGTGATTTTTTATGCCAGTATTTTTGTGTAAGAAGTATATGTTTCAGGTCTAAACAAATAATATATTTGTTATACTTCCACATGCTGAATGCAAATTTATTTAACGTTCTGAGCACCTGAGTCAATCTGCTCTATGGTCCCACTGGGGAAGTGGCACAGCTTGTGAGAGGCAATGGGAGGACAAAAGCAACCTGTTCTTTATCTTACTGATGTGATTTAGCAACATTGTTTGGGTTTTTTTTTCATGCTTTTTAAAAGAGTAGGTCATACATTTTTTTAATTTTCTCTTTCTTACTCCAAGTCATTTTTACCATTGATGTATCCAGAAACCATTGGAAAAAAATGTTTAAATTGTTTAAATTGTTTTTGGAGCTGTTACTTTGAAAATAAAGGAATGAACACTGCAATCATTATAAACAGTTTATCATTGTGGGAGGTCTGCTCTGATCTTCAAAGCATGTGAATTATACCTCTTTAAATTCCATTCTTTTTATGATGTCATGTGAATTAAAGAATGTAACTAAGTGAAACCATTTCCTAGAATAGGAATAAAAAAGTTTTATAAAATTGATATTCACAAAATCTACAAAATTTAGGGAGGAGCTGATGTGCTATAGGGACAGACTTTGGCCACTCAATAACAATAGCTGTATCAAAAACAGTAAAAATATGGCAATGGATGTGTTTCATTGTTACATGGTAAAAATAATGGTTTAGTGACTCAAATACTCGTAGGAAATGATTTGTCAATTAAATACACTCCTCACGTTGCTTCACTGTTACTTTAAAATGTCATTGGTTTTACTCGAAGTATTAACCCTTCAATGTGCATTCTTTAATCAATGAAATCTGGAAGATCATGCCTGGAGGTTCTTTGCTTTGCTCCAATCTGTCTAGTTGACCATCACATCTTTAGGAAATACACCTAGTGTATTAAACGTGACTCATGAGGTTGTAGAGTTTAACATTCAGCAGCTCTAAGCAATTATGAACATGTTCAAGGAAAAAAGTTTTAATAAAATATTTCAAATGTATACAATTCTGACAGTCTTTTGTGAAGTTAAAGAAAAAAATTTGGAAAATCTTTACAAAATTTATGTAAGGCAATAATGTTTGAAACAGATTAGCCACTTCTAAATTCATAAAATATCAAAAGTAATATTACTTAGATTTTTTAGAGAAAAGCAGGCCACACCTGAAGTACTGGAATTTTTAATTCAGGTTAGTACAAATGTGGTTTTCTCTTTACATTGCTATTTACATAAATGTTCCATATATCTTGCAGTTGACTATAGAATTTACAATGAAATAAGGATTTATATATATATATATATGTATTTCTTATCCTGACTGACGTTTCACTTTACAGCTATATATACTGTCCTCAATTTTTTTTTTTTTTTGAGATTCTTTTTCATTTATTATTCACTTATATTAAGATTTAATAACCTTTTTCATTTCATTTTTCGGCTTTTTTTTTCCTAAAAGTAATGCAAGGAGGCTGTTTTAGACAGAGCAAGATGTTCTCTTAAACATTGTTTTTTAACTAGCTGCTGTTCACACCAGTGAAAATAACTTTTATATAATATTCATCATGTTCCAAAGAATACATGTTGAATATACAATCTAGAAAGTGAAACATATTTCTATCTGCTTTATTCAGTTTATTAAGCTAAAGAAAGATTAAATTTCTGTTATGCTCTTCAGAGCTGAAATTAACAGATATCAGTTGAGATCTCTTCTGTCTCACCTGGAAGAGTGTGACAAAGACATAGATTTAAGTTCTGAATTCAAGACAAGTAGGGTATTTTCTTAAGTTAACATGAGCATAAATTACTCACATACTAACTCATCAACAGTCAGCTAGCATCAATGTCTGAAAATGAAGTCCTGTGATATTTACTTCAGATTCCATCATTTTACAGGAGATGAAGTTAGACATTATGCTGAAAAAAATGCAACTATTGACCAAAAATGTTGTGACTTGATTACTGATTATTGTGTGGTTGTACAATTCCCTCACTGTTTTTGAGAGTAAAAAAACAAACAAACAAACAAACAGCTGTTAAGAAAACTGCAGGCTAAAACATGACATTCATTGCAGGTAGACATTATCCTTCATTGCTGAGATTATTTAATCAGAATTCACATCTTCAGTACAAAATAGTAAAGTGTTTGTGAACAGTTTAGGAAAACCTTCTCCTGTCCTGATTACTCCAATGATCTGATACCCTGTGTCTTTATCTGTATATTAAAAAAAACCAAACAAATAAACAAAAATTGGTTCTGAGATTATATGAGTAGAAAAGTATACCACTGAGCTAAGGAATCACAGAAAATAGGCTGCATTTACGTTTGGTAACAGTACATCAGCTAGAACTGAATGTAGCTTTAATATAATTGCTGGTTGCATTTATTCCTCCGAAATAAGCTCTCAAGCTCTGTCATTTAGGTGGCGTTGACCAGCTAAATGCATAATTACTATAATCAATCAGGTTGTTAAAAAATTAAAAAATGTCCTCTCCGTGTATATATTTGGAGTATGCTTTTTCACATTGTGTAATTACTGTGAGTGGGTCCAAACTACCTCCTCCATCTGCACAAAAACATTCTCTTAGAAAAACTTACAACAGATAAAACAAGTACCCTAATTTTAAATAGGTGCAGACCACTTCACAAATTCTGTACACTGATTAATAATGTGGTGGGTTGTATTTTTTTATTTTTTTATTTTTTTGTTAAGTAAATTCTGAATAGCTTGAAGTATTTTTTAAGAGTCAGACATAGGATGAGCTAGAAATACCAATAGAGCTGGGAGAGTCCTTTGCCTCTGCTGGAAAAGGAGATCTGGTCAGAGCCATGAAGCAGTGGTGGGTACTTATGAGGAGCCACAGCAACTGAGAAAAGTGGGAGAAAAGAGGGAGGGAAGGAAGTAGAGGTGGAAAGGAGGAAGTAGAGAGGGAAGGAAGGATGGAAAGAAATAGAGTTTATTTCCTGATACCTTTGTATTCATCTTGCTGATGTCCTTCTGGGAGCCTGAAAAACAGTTAGAACAATATCTTGAAGGACAGATGGCATAGCATAACTCTGCACAAAATCTGTTCTTATTTTTCTGATTCACCCTTTGCCCAGTATGTGTAATCCTGAGAAGTTAAGGACTGTAGCTTGATTTACATATTATTCCCTACTCATTGTGTCATGCTCATGCATTTCCAAGTGTTTTCTGAAGAAATTACGGCCAACTCAAGTTTAAATTTCAAATTACTTTGATAACCACTGAATAGTCATTTATACTTCTGGCCAGGAATGGCCTATATATATACATATATATATATATATACATGTATATATATAGGTATAGTCAATTTAAACTTAAACGTTTTTCATATATTAAATTTCAAAGGATGAACTTCAGAATTCAGCTATGCAAACTTAATTCAAAATAGATATGGTTTTTGATGACTATGAGGAGTTTTTAGTGCTACTTAGTCCCAAATTATTTGATACAATTTGCTAAGAATGTTCTCCAGGGAAGGAACATCCAGCTAAGGGAAAGAACAACCAGGAAACCAGACCAGCAAAATGTTTTCTCAGCAGTGCTGAATAAGAAGAGGGCATTTTTATGTGTCGAGTTCAGAGAATAATTATTCTTTTTCAGGGTGGCCAGAGGCATCAATCATATTATATGCTGTACCATTAAAATGTCATGTTTTTCTTGTCTAAATCTACTTAAAACTGCTGCTCCAATTCATTCAGTACTGTGGAAAACACAGATCTGAGACCAAATTTTTGTCCAACCAAATTTGTTTTTGTTATGATAAGTTCCTTAATGTTACATTTTTCAGAATAGTTAAGAACTAGAACAGCTTGTCTGGTAGTAAGCCAAAGTAAATCATGTAAATACTTTATCTGTAATTGAATTTTATTAGCTTTAATTCATATTCTCTGTAATCAAGCAATTTTTTTTTTTATATAGTGTATCAATTAAAACCATTTATGAGTTTCAAAGCAAAATGAACCTAACTGTGCAGTTATATAACTTGGCAAATAGTTTTATTTTGTTTTGTCATAGTCACTTCCTCTTGTTGTTGTTGTTTTAAAGGGGATTTATCTTATCTGAAAAATATTAGTTTGGAAGTGTTGCTTTCACATGACTGCAAGTGTTTTTTTTCTGACAATAAGGAAAATACTTTCCTATACTGAAAGCCACTAGCAGTAATGATTGTCTGAACTGGAGAAACACTTGGATTCCTTCCTTAAAAATCCAAATTTTTGTTTTGTTTAACAGTGTTTATCCTTTTCTCTCTGTCTTTCCTGTCTCACCATCTCAGATTTCATTTAAACTCAAAATCATTCTAGTTATTCAATCCACTGAAGAAATCTGCATTTAAGCATTTGTGACTCTAAAGCTGGTAATAGTAGAGTCAGTTTAGTGCTTTAGGTATTCACTAAAGGCATTCAATTTGCAAGTTCGGTATTTTAATTACCAAAATCTTTCTTTGGAATATATGACTTTTTTTTATTTTTTATTTTTTTGTCCAGGAACCAGCTCAAAAGAGAACAGTCTGTGTTCAACATTAAGTAAAAAATAATGGGATCACAGTGTTCTCTAGAAACGTGTTTGTGAACAATGCATTTAGAACTTAGCAGGGATTTGGGGTGAATTTCATTTTTGTGCTTCTGTAAATCCAGGGACTTGAACATCGATCTCGTGTAGAACATGGAGTAAATCTTGCATGTATCAGAGCTCTTCCACTTTCCAGTCCCTGGGGAATTCCAGAGGCTACTTTTCAACAAAACACCAACTGAGTACATTTCAGTAATTTCTGAAATAGAGCACAACAACATTTCACTTAAAAATCCATTTAACATTTTAGCCTTTCATTATTTATCTGGGATGATACATACTTCTAACTATGCACTGTATTTTAAGAATCAACTTTTAGCTGAGACTTGAAATCCATTTTTTTAGCCAGTTCTCATCTCCACTCTTTTTTCTTAAACCAATCAAGAAGAAGTTTTACTATGGTGAGATATTTAAAACATCTACACAAAGTACTATGAATGTCATTTTAGCATGGGTCTTTAAATGCACAGAGCTTGGCTATATGACATGAAGCATAACAAACATTGCCCTGAAACCTTTTTGACGTGGTATCTTACCATATGGAAATTCTAGAGTTTAACATGTTTAGAGATGGCAGGCAATTCTTCATTAATACGCCTACACAGGAACAGTGCATACTAAACATTCTGACTTGCTAACAGGGCTATATTAATACCGAATAGGAGTCTTGAGATAATTACAGTTTTTCAGTCTGGAAAAGAGAAGTGTGTGAAATAGATCTTTACTTAGACAGCCAGAGAAAAAAACAATTTTCTCCTTTAAATGTGTATTTAATCTTAGTAAAACACTAGCCAATCAATTGGAGATGGTCTGCTATACTATAACTACATACAGCTTTTAAAATGTGTGCAATTTGTCTGTTGCCAGTGTAGGAACGTATTTTTTCCTGGTTACATGACTGAGGTTTTCAAAGGAAAATGTAAAGATTTAGCAGTTGGAAGAGTTACATAGAAAACTCTGTCTATGTATTTATATATTTATCTGTCTATATATCTATTTACCTGTATATTTTGTTAGGAGGTAAAAGCAAAACAAAACAAAACAACTGAAATTTTAGTACAAAGATGGAAGCAAAAGCTAAGCAAACTTGTTGTAAAATCAGCAGAGTTCAAGTTGTCAAGAATTTCTTGATGCTTTTCCCTTTTAAGTATGGAATTATTTTATTGTTACACTTCTCAATTTAAAGCTACTATAATAGGCTTGTGCATTAAATAAAGTGACAAACACAGATTAGAATTCATGATTGTATGGATAAGTGTTTAGCAACCAAAGTTCTTGCAGGAATTAGCTCAGCAGGGAATAACTGAGCCACCTTTACTATACGTAAAGATCAAAACCACTTTGTTTCTTCTCACAGTCTGGAAAAGCATACCTAGGTATTGCTAAGGTCCCAGGACTGCAGTATGAAATGAAGATGTTTGGTAGAGTAGTTTTACTTCTGGAAATGGCTATTGATTTTTTGGTTTTGGCTCTAAGAAAAGTTATGCAAAGCAGGTCTGCTCTTTTCCCTGTCACCTTCCCAGCCCTCAGTTTCTCACTGTCCAAGACAGATCCTTCCTGCTGCTGATTAAGTCCCTGGCTTTAAAGTGGCCTCATGGCCCTTTCTCTTTACCAATTTCTTGGTGGTGTGTGTCAAACACACCAGGATGATGTCTAATTCTAGGCTCTTCTGTTGGTTTATCATCCCTTGCTGTCCTGTAGGTGGTTTAGGCAATTGTGAAGGATGCCTGAGTGGGAATTATTTAATAATTTGCCTGCGTCAAGGCTGTCGGTTGAATTCACCATGACTTCCTAAAGGTACCACACTCTTTCTCTAGAGTTTGTCCATCTTTCTTTCTTTCTTTTTTTCTTTTTTTCCTATCTCTCACATGTAAAAGAAACAACTGCAAAGAAAACTCTTGATATCTACTGCACCTACTCTTTACAGACAGTACCAGAAAGACTTCTAAGGTATTTAAATCCTAATAGGTGCCTAAAATTTCATTCCTTTCCCTGGTAGATAGGGGCTGAAGTAGGAGGAATGCTACCGAATATCTTTGTAGCTCTGCCCCTCTTCGTTTAAATATAGCTAATGGTCAGTGGTGCAGGAACAAACTTTCTATTTAAAATGGGCCACTTGCATTTAGTCTTTTAATAGCTGTCTGCCTCTATTGATTTGTTTATGCAAGTAACTATATTTGTGTTGCTTTGCAGTATTTTTTTTTTAAATTGTGTTTCCCTTGATTATGATGGGTAATACTGGTTTGAGAATAACTGTGAAACCATGTATTAGCAATTTATCTCATGCACTTACTCGTTCAACCACCCACATGGAACTTTTTGCCCAGGGAAATAATTCAGCATGTTTACCAAGATTTTCTTTAAAATAAATAAATATTTATGAGTAGCTGAGAGTACAAAGACATTGGCTATATATATATTTTTTTATACAAAATCTTTAAAACCCCAAAATACATTTCAGAAGTAATGAAAGATTTCAAGAAGCAAACATAGTGTTTGCCAGAAGCATCACTCATAGAGTGCTGCAATAATGTCCTAATTCTCACTCAATCTGCAAACTGAATATATAATTTGTATGCATAAAAAAACATATTTCATCAGAACAATCTAAATCAGCAGTGAGTCATAGTTAAAAGTATAATTGCAGTTTTGATGTTAGTATCAAAATATTCATAGTATTTATTACGTGAGAAGTATCAGCAAACAGCTATTTAGATTGGAGGCTCACTGACTGTTTAAAATAAAGCAGTGTAGGTAACACTTTTGGTATCCCTAGGGAAAATAGGAGAATATTGAATATTACTAATTTCACATTTAAAATAAATTTGTGTATATATTTGTTCTGTTGTTTTGTTGTTGTTGTTGTTTGTTTTTGAATGATCTTTTTTCTTAGAATACAAATAATGACTGGATACATCTTTATACTTTATGAATGACAGTTGTTAATAGAGATGTTGGGAGGATAATGCAGATATAGGTAGTAACAAAATCAGTGCAATGGGAAAGGGCCTGCAACCTTTTATTTAATAAGAACACACCTACTGAAAACTGCTGCAGAGATACAGTATGTTGAACATCTTAAATGTGAGCTTCAACTCCCTAAGCCTAATGGCATTAACTGTAGCAATATACTTTGATATTTCAAACCACAAATGACCTACTTCTGGACACATTCTTTTTTAATAATTGCATTGATCTGCATTTCCTGTTTGTTTGTGGGTGCTCAGACTGATACATCTACACTCCAGTTTTCAGAAAAGCAAAGTCATTGCGGGTGCCTTGAAAGACAAGAAAGACCTGAGCAACTCTGTACTGAGCTGTTACCAATGCTGACATTGCAGCCAGGGCCCTGTGGGCTCCTAGGTTTGTTACTTTTACCGACATTGTGTTCTGAATTCCTTTCTCTACCCCATGTACTTGGATTCAAACATAGCCAAATCAGGGATGTTCTATAGGGCTTAAACATATGGAAAGCTTACACAAATAAATCTTCATATTCTTTTACACTAAGTGATAGCAATGAATATTACATTTTTAAATAACCCCAACTGATTTGTATAAAGTTTTTCACAGTATGTTGAAATAGACAGGCAGATGGACGGAAAGAATGAATGAAAGGTGAATGATTTTGGTGGCTAGTTCTCTAAATACAGAAAAGCTCAGCAAGGAAATATATTAAATCAAGGAATAGCAGTAAGGAGTGAAACCAGAGCTGTGGTGATAGGACAAGGGGAAATGGCCACCAACTGATGCACAGGAAGTTCCGCACAGATGTGTGTGGGAACTTCTCCACCGTGCAGTGATGGAGCGCTGGCACAGGCTGCACAGAGAGGTGGTGGAGTCTCCTTCTCTGGAGATATTCAAGACCCACCTGGATGACTACCTGTGCAATCTGGGCTAGGGAGCTGCTTTGGCAGGGGGTTGGACTGAATGATCTCTAGAGGTCCCTTCAGACACCTACAACTCTGTGATTCTGTGATTCTGTAAGTTATCTCTCTTGTCTTTCTGGCACCTTACAGACTTGTGGAAACTTGTGATTTATTTATTGACGAGTACTTAGCTGCAGGTAACTGACAAAAAATAATGGCGAATTCAAAGCCATTCTGTAGCAGAGAATCGTTACACCATTAAATTAAAATCCTCACTGCTAAGAGATATCAGTTTAATTTTGTATAAAGGTTACTGCCAGGCTTGTTCAGCTTTGTCTTTTTAAATTCGTTTAAAAGATCAGTACTTTCATGGTTTGTCCTTTCTCAGATATTTTTTTTTTCTCCATAGAAGTTTTGAGTTTAGCTCCAGTATACTGTTAATTTCAGTTTTTCATTGAGTTTCCTCACAGTTTTCAAAAAGCTCTCTATCAGTTTGCACATTCAGTAAAATTAAATAGGTTTTTAGGACACTGGAAAACAACTATCTGTGAAGGAGGTCTGAGTGGGTGTATTTTTTATATTGGTTTGTTGTTAAATAGGATGAATATGAGTTGTCAGCCCCAAATGTGATGTTAACTATAAAAAGTATCATCTAACTATACTGAATTCTTAAAATGTACGACCTTTGGATTCAAACTCATAAAAGTATATCCTCCAAGACAGTAAGCTAGATTGCCAGCAGGGCAGGGAATGGCTTCCCGTGGTTATCTGTCCCAAAGAAGAACAGGTTATGAACAGAAGTCAGTTTAATTAGGTTTGTTACAGGACTAATCCCTGAACAGTGGCAGGAATGCAAGAATCAGGAGTGCTACAAGTCATTATTTGTAACACATATCCCTCTACTTAACAAACCTTGAATACAAACATTACTAGTACCCATGCTCTCCTTCAGCTGGCTGGCTTCCAGAGCCATCCTGTTGCATCTCGGAACACATGCTTGTCAAGAGCCTAATTTAAAGATTTTCTGGTTAGTTTTATTGTAATAGGTATGCTCCATTACTACTCAGCAGTTTTCTGATGATTCTGAAAACAAACCTTTAAGATTTTTAAAATTTCAATGGCTTCCTACCCTAATACACCAGTGGGAGGATAGAATGCATCACCTTTGAATCAGGAAAATCCTTTGTTAGAATGAATGATTATGGCTTTAATGCACTATAAATCTGAGGATAAAATAGAGTTTTGGCTTAATGTTGTTTTGAAATCCTCATCGCTAACCAACCACTTCTCCATGGGAAGGAAAGGAAAAGTCTGTAAATGTTTCACCCTTTTTAGAATAGGAGAGGAAATAACTGAAAGATTTTTGAAGTCTGAGAAGCTGAGCTGCAATGAAAACTGCCATTAGTGCTTTCACACCTGGTTGCAACCCACTGAAGTCAGCGCTGTTCTATTGACAAAGTAGCATCAGCCTGTCGGTTCAGGATTTAACTCCAGCCTTTCAGAGCTGCTGTCCTGGAAGCATGAAGAAGTTAAATAAGAAACACAGACTCTGTTCCAAGTTTCCTACATTTACAATGAAAGATTTCTAATGCTGCTGTAGCTAGTGAAGGGAAGCTTGTGTGTTTCATCTTTTGCTATGATTCCTGGATGCTTCAACGATTTCTGTAGTTATGAATTGCTCTCTGTGTTTATCAGGTCCATTCACTGCTGCCAGGAAGAGAGCCAGCTTGGGACTGCAAAATTCTTTACTCTGTTTGTTTTGCTAAACAAACAAATAAATAAATAAATCTGTATTAAGACTATCAACTAATTTGTAGCTTCTCTGGCAGACTGTGATGGTTTTTTTGGGCATTGTTGATAGGAAGCAGAGTGAAGCAACTAATGCTGAGCAACATGAGAATTTTCAAGTCTCACTGAGTGTGGGTAGGCTGCCAATATGTGAATTAGACAATTTCTCTCAAATATATTCATCTCTGTTGTCAACTAGGGTAAGATTTCCTCCATAAGACATACTTCCTTCTCTCCAATCTGCGCTCTATCTCATGGCTTTATCCTTTTATTCTGGGCAATGTTCTGTCCATCAATTCCATATTCCTTCTTAAATATTAGTCTAGAAGCTATTTCTAGACCAGTGCTTCTCTCTCTAGCTGCTCATGGAGTTTCTCTAAATGTACTGATGTGGTGAAAATTTGTATTTTCAGCAACAGTTTGCTAGTCAGTGGTGGTGCTGCTGCCAGGTAGATGCAGGACTCTCAGTGTGAGAAGTGCTTTTCTGTGCAAGGTGTCTGTGGCCCAGGGAAAAGAGACCACCATTTTGTTCAAAGACCAATTCATTTTGTGTTATCTGGATTGTTTTTCTAGCAGTAACATAACAGCACTTCGCATTACAGATTTGTATTTGTTGAGAACATGAATGCATGATGAGAACTGAAAGTTTGCCCCAGAGTTTATTTTTTTTCTCAGTAATACTGTTATAACTTTCAGTTCATACCTGGTTTATCATCTAAAAAACTAGGTACAAGAAAGAAAATATACATCACAAATTATTTTTTTTTAATTCTACCCAGAATGAAGAAGGTAGATTAAACAGTAAAGCCACACTACAGACTCTATAACAAGAATCTTACAAGACCCAAACTTGCATGATCATTCCTACAAATTAGTATTCATGTGAAAGGTGTACCATTAGTGATCACTGCATTAGGTGGAGTCTCACAGTATGTGGTAATGAAGACAATAATAATAATAATACATGGGAATATTGACCATGAGGGGAAAACTCTTTCCAAAAGATGGAAGTAATTCTTTGCTGGCACCATTAAAATTACTTCTGAAATACACTAAATTCAAATTTCCTATTTCTAGTTGTACTGGAAATGCTGCAGTCTGAGCCCAAATGACACTCAGGGGATATAATGAAGTTAGGTCACCAAAAGAGATATAAAATAACTCTAAATCATAAAAGAAAGGACTCCGAGACTAAAGGCGGTGGAAATAGAATGTAATTCTCTGCGCAGCTCAATAATTAGGCTACCATTGATCATGACAATAAGTCTTTGGCTTCTAAAATTTCCTGCACATATCTCCATTTTAAATGGGAGATCAGACCTTTGGCTGAGGTTTTGAAAGAAGTAGTGAATGAATGAGAGGTATTTGGAGTCCATGTCCTATTTACACACATTCTGCTGATTTAAAGTTTACAATTTGTGATGCTACTTAGTGATTTATTTTCCCTCTGGTATTAATTTTGGTTACTTTCAGTGTGTATTTCTTCTCACTGGATGACATTGGGAAAATATAATTGAAATCTCGTTTTTCCTCTACTCATGGGATTCTGTGCCTAATATTTTGTCCTGAGAATAGTAACGAAGACATGAAAACAAGGCAATAAAAATAATGTATTTAAAGATATCTCATCTGTAAGTCTTCCAGCAACTGTTTGTACACATAAGAAACCTTCTGGTTGTTGGTGTTGGTATGGTTGGTGTTGTTTTTCCCCAGATTACTTTATTGGACCCTTACTTTTTATTCCAAATACATTTATTGTTGTTCTTTCATAGTTCCACAAAATAATGATGCATTAAATGCTAAGCCATCATTCCTTGATGTAAAAACAAACAAACAAACAAGCAGAAAAAATTAAGATACAGGATGGATTTCATCAGTCCTGTTATATATATGACTGTCCAGTGAGAACAGGGGATACCTTATGAAAACTATTTTGAAGAGAAAGAAAGCAAGACTGCACAAACACCATCTTAAACATCTTAAATTTTGATTGTGATTCTTTCATGTGCTAGGAGTTTAATTCTATAGGCTTGAAATAAAGGTGAATGGGAAGTGGCAAAAATTAATCTGCAACTGGCAGAGATTTGGACATGTGTAGAATATTTTTGCTTTGATTGTTAAAATAAAATTAAAAAATCAGGGGGTCTGTGTTTTGCATGCTTTTAGACAATTTAAGTGTAGAAAAGGATTGCTATTTGAACAGACTTAGAGATGAAACTCAGAGAAAAATCCTCCTTATATCTTAAGGGAATAATCTTAAAGAACACTGTTATGTTTACCTTAATATAACAGATTTTGATGAGACGTGAAACAATGTTAAAATATCAGATACCTAAAATTTAAGTCCCTAGGTTACACAGGCTGAAATTCTTGTGTTGGCTCACCTATGTCTTTTCTGACATGCCTGTAAGTGCTTTTAATAGTAGCCATAAAAATAATGATATTAACTCTTTTCCATCACTTATTTTGTTCCCATTCAATTTCTTTCTTTTTTTTTTTTTCTTCACCTAATGATTATGGGATGATCTTCGGTTTCTTTAGAAATGTATATATATATATTTTTTAACCTAAGGTACACTTTCTTAATAAATCTATTTATTGAGTGGTTGGTGCTAAGTCCCCCTCCATCTTTTTTTCTCTGTAATTAGCCATATTTGGAATAATTAGGATGAAAGCATTATCTCCCAGTTTCTTGAGGAAGATTAATATGAGCTGGGATCAGTTGTATGAAAGTAAATTTGCAATGAAGCTCGTTTTTCAAAACTGCTCATATTCATAAACCATCTGCCAGTTCCTTCTTAACTTACCAATGCTTCTAGGACAAACTCTCTTTTATGGCAACACAAGGAAAAACAATTATGGGAAGTTTTGATCTGGCAGGAAAATTGAAATAAAAACCTCTGTGGTGAATGATTTTTTCAACAGTATCAACAATTTTATGAAATTAGTTCAGTGTTTAGACACAGACTTTTGACAGTTTGATTATTTTTCTATTTCAAATGGAAGCTTATTTTCATGTTTTCAATAGAAGGAATGTTCAGCTGTGAGTGTGTATATGGATCTTTGCCTGTGTCTTTCTTACTTTATTTTTGTTTTCCCTACCTACTGTTTTTCTAATCTGTGCTTTAATTTAGCCCTGAATATGATTCTTCCATAGTGGAATGGGGGAAGAAAGTTATCTAGAAGCAGACAGCAAATGTTGAAAGTGACTTCTTAAGTAGTCTGGAGTAGAAGTGAACCCATTCATCACCTCTAGGACAAGATAAGATAAATGCAACAGTATTGTGTGTGGAAAAAGGTGCATCCCTAAGTATTGTAAATCAATTATTTATTCTTTTTCCAACATTAAATGTACATTAATGTACCTTCTATTTCAGGTGAAAAACAAAACAACTTTATATTCTTTGCTCTGTTCTGCCAATCCTCAACTTACTTGCACCTTCACTCACTTCTAATCAGCATGGTTCTTTATGAGCTGTTGTTTTCAATCATGTAGAATACATCCCATGAGAACATTTCTATCAGTGCATTATCCTTCCTGGATTATCTCTCTATTCACTATTAATTCATGAGATTGATTTACCCCCTTCCTTGTACAGAAATATTAACATATAATTAAGATACAAATCCAAATGTGAGACTATAATAACAGGAAAGCCATCTGAGGGAAACAAAATCACAGCAGTGACATGTTCTAGAAGAGGGATACAGCTGAAGATTAATTGGTAAGCACTCATGCCAACAGCAGATAACTCATGTGCTGCATTCACAGAGGGAATCTGCAGACTCCTTGCCATAAATAAAGGAGACGGCTTTCTGCAGAGCAATTCCTAAATCTGCTTACATTTAAAATGATTCCTCATGTTGAAGATAATTTGCTGCATCCTTTGTGAAATCTGTGTAGCTCCACTGCGGTACAGCCAATTTACACTCTCCTGGGATATGGCTCTTCTATGTCAGTTGCAGTGTCAATCAGCAGCTGTGAATTCAAACATGAGCAAACTTTTATTAAGGTCAAGCTACTGGAGCAGCAAAAGAGCTAATGGCATTCTGAATTTGTACTTGGCATTTACTGCTCAAATCTTATGAGATGAATAAACACACAGGGCAACATCTTGTAGATTTGGAGTTATATTGTATATTTGCGTGCCTGTGTGTGAGTGTGTGTATACATGTGATCCTCAGCAAAACAAAATTTCTTGAGGCACTGATCATATTTACCGAAAGAAAGGCAAATGATTTTTTTAATACATTTCTACACTGTTGAAAAACAGGTGAGGAGTTTTAAGTGGGAATATTGTTACAGGTGATTTGTGAAGAGAGGGAGAAAATTCGGTTGTACTTGCAAGGTTAAAAAGGAAACAGCTTTAAGTCATGTGTCTACAAATTACTTTCTCTTTTTTGAAGACTTTATTGCACTGAAAGTTGCTTGCACTGAGAATACACAGGAATTTAGAGCACAATTCCAGTAATACCTTCAGAAAGTATTATTAATAAATAAAAATTCAGATATAATTAGATGCTAAAATATTTGTATCATTGTGAAAATTCAATGGTTAAAATATGAAGTAAGTAGGAAAGCAGATGATGAAACTTTAATAGCTAAGCCTAATATAAGATACAACTAAATCTGATGGACATAAGATATAACCCATATATTGGATATTGATTTTAGTTTACTAAAAATTATCACAGAAAATATACATTCCAACTAAACTTGATTTCTAAGGGTTTCAGAAATTCAGGAAGGAGTGAGGAGAGCTTGCAGAATACAGAACTAACAATACAGTGTACCAATAACTTGGTACATCCCAGTCAATATTTCACTGATGTCAAATTGAGGCTCTTCAGCACACACACACAAACACACAGATGTCAGAAATGGTCTGCAAATAAGGCTTATGAGCAGTGTGGTTTTTTGACTCCTTTTTTTTTTCCTCTTCCGTGCGAAGATTGATAGGTACTTTTGAGATTCAGAGTCTTCCAAAGAAACTTCACAGGATAGTGGTTGATGTTTACCACATAGAGGTGGTTTGAATATTTGAATTCAGTGTTTAGAATTGTGTATTCCATGCAGTCTTCTTAGGGATCCGTAATAGAAATATGATCAATGTGCCTCTCTCTTCCACTCCTATTCTCCGTTCTCAGACAGAAGATAACCCTGACCCACACTGAAAAACAGTGTACAGTACCAGAATACATGTATCAAAACTCAGCTACTGTCATTTGTGATTAAAGGGTGCAAAATATGGCCAGACATTTTGTGATTACGTAGTGATCTGCTACAACATTGCAGTCATTAAAAAAACAAGCATATAAATAAATAAATAGAGTTACTCATTCACGTAGGTGAAGAGAGCTAGTAGTTATGATCTCGGGCATGAGTTTCAGACATCGCTGTTTATCTATTTACTATTTATTTATTAAATTTTAACCTTATATTTAGTACTGTAGAGCTCACTACACTGAAAACTGCTGTTCTCAATAATAAAACAATAATCCAAACACTATCATTCTAAATCCTGCCCTGGCTTTTCACTAGGGATATACTATAATGATCTCAGATATTCAGTCCTGTCTTTGTAGGTGGGTTATGTGAAACATGTATGGTATGTCCTACATAGTGAAAAACAGTTAAGGTTGCCCATGAACACACTTGTTCTTTGTTCCTTCCCATCATTATCACGTTTCAAATCTTACCAACAAACGTAAAGTTAGACACAATGCCAGTTTGGACTGGAGGCTGTATTTCACTTTTGATGGATTGTGTAATTATACAAAAAATAATTAGGGTCGGCTAGAAAAAGTGTGAATTCTGCCAGCCCTTTTTAACCATCCTTTTTACGATCATCCTGTCTGAGCTAATAGAAAGTAAATAATGGTTAAAAGGTAATGAGAGGTAATGGACCTTAAACAGATTGACTGTTGATCGGGTACCACCAATTTGCAGCATTTTTGTTTCCTTCAGGGCCCTTGAGCAGTACAGCTACCTAGCAACCATGAAATCTGCTATGAGATATTCTCATACAGAAAAAGCTTGCTTGCCAGCACTGTACTGTGATAATCGAGCTGGCAATATAGTTGAAAATGCTGTGCAACAAATACCCTTACATTCCAAAAGGCATTAAGCTTTGTACTGTGCATCACAGCTAAGATTATAAACCCTTGCCACTCAAGAAAATATTTTCATACTTCAGTGAAGTATGCAGAAGTTGTGACGAGGGGGTGTTATCTCATGTTTTCGCTGCCAGAACACTGTAGGTATTAATATTCTGGTTTGTTAATGTGCAGTACTATTCACACCTAGATTTGGAAAAATTTGAATCTGGGCCTCAGCTTCTTCAAAATATTTCTGTTGTAATTCTTCAGTACATATTTGAGTTCAGAGGCATTTCTTCCACCAAATCTTTTTTTCTCTTATCTAAAAGAAGATAATATTATTGACATACATCACTGGGTAGAATCAGTGGAGAGGAAGTTATTTCAGTGATGGTAATCTTCATTATTTCCTTGATATTTTGTTCCCAGGCTCTAGATTTGGTGTTACATCTCATTCTAGTCACACAGGGGAACAGCGTCAAAAGTGCAGCATCCCAACCATCTGGTGAACTGCCTGTTGAAAATGTGACTAACAATCTAACCTGTGTTGTTAATCTCCTTTTTTGAGCATAGACACCAAAAACATTTTTGTAGCTTTGATTTGAAGGTTTTCATCACAATGAATACATCACATCTGATTTGAACATTAAAATAATTATAAACAAAGCTAATATGGTTCTTCTTTATTTATTTATTTATCAAATCTATACTAGTATTGCTTCATCATGTATGACTAAGGACTGCGTTACTGTCCTGTTTTGAGTAGTGTTCTTGTGTATTAACATTGTAAATTACTCTGATTTTTTTTCAGTACAGTTCTGTCTCCTAAAGATAGAGCTTTTGGAATTTTGGCCTTTAACCATCTTCAGGGTTGTACTGTGATCAATTTGTTATGCTTGATTAAGAAGTGTTAATGTATGGATACTTTATCTTAAATTACTGTCTAAGCACAATATGAGGCAGCAATCCTGTGATTAGGGTAATAGGAATGTGAAGTGGAGCAAAGAGCATGTCCACCTCCTCCAGCTGCTCTGGCCCAGTGCTTCTTCTGTCTGGCTGCAGGACACTGTGGGGTCTGCACTCACTTTAATCGCATTGACCTCCCTAGTCACAGGTTTGAGAACACACAGTGCTTCCACCCCAAGGCTGGGAATAAGGAACCCACTTGCTCTAACAGGTGATGCTGGTACCCCTGCACTTGCTCCTGTAGCTGGTACCACAGATTAGAGGCATAGGAAGATTTGCACCTCCTGGTTGCTTCCATCTCTCTTGTAAGATCTGTGTCTCTTCCTCCCAGTTTAAAAATCCTCAGTGAGGTAATCCTGCTGGAATACCCTTCCTATGTTCTGTCTCTCCCTTCATTAATTAGTACAGCTGTTTTTGATCATTGTCTTTCACTTTTACCAACTGATCAAGATTTCTGTTTGTTAATGTTTCTTCTCCATTTTCATTTTTTTTCCCTGTGAACTCCTTAGCGATATAATTTATCCAGGAAATAAACCATCCCAAAACTCTGCACGTGCTTCAAGAGAGGAGTAATAATATTCACAGCTTGGTCATTGCTATATTCACAGCTTGGTCATTGCTACAACAAATAATTCAGGAAAATTTATCAGGTTGAAAATGGCATAACTAATCTGACAGCATTTGTGACTTTTTTTTTTTTTTTTTTTTAACCATCTGTATCTTTTTTCTTAACAAATGTGATTGCAAACCCCCCACAAATGTGCATGCATGTTCTGATTTCTTCTCTGGATCACACGGCTTGGATGCAGTCAGGGGGAAGATAACCTTTGCATGATTTATCTGACAAATTGTGAACATGAGCAGCTCAACGAATGGTTCATCAAATCAGCTAAACATTGAAGTGTAAACATAAATGTAATATCTGACCATTCTGAATACCCAACTCCTTGTAAAACTAGCTTGTCCAAGAGTAATCTTGAAAAAAACAATATTGGATTAATTTGTTATTTATCAGTAAGCCGGTTCCACTTAAAATATATGTGGAAAGCAAAATGAGCATTTTATAGCAAATTTTATCTGTGATTGCTGCCTTACTCTGGAGATAGTGCTCTTAGTGCTGCATCTTTATTTAATGTATTTTCTTCAGATTGAAGTATTGTTGTAATTAATAGTGTTGTTACAATGGCTTTGTAATGTATTTTGATCAAATAACGTAAGACTTGAAACAATGCTGAGTGAAATTGATAATGCGTGTGCTAAAAACCTTGAGAAACTAATTGTGAATAGGGAATTGATTTAAGTAGGTGTACTTACAAGGGATTTATGCAGAGCTTGTAACATAAGCAATGATTTCCTTGTGAAACTGTTGTCCATACAATCTCTATGCAAAACACTGTTCTGTCAGTAGCAGGGGTTCTTGATTACACAGGCAGAGCATGCAACTCCTTGACCTTAGAGATACTACTCTCAGAACAGTTCATCAAGCTCTGGGCCAACAGCACAAGGAAGATAAATGGGAGGCATGGGATTAAGGAACAGCAGGTCAATCAGAGGGGGTGGAAATTTGCATCGAAGTGTGCTGCCTTGCTGAGTGCCAGTGAGGGGTGATGACTATGGAGGAACAAAGAAGGGAGTTTGATGTTGTCATCAAAAATCTAGGAGGAAAACTCTTTAATTCCAACGTGGTGTTAGAAAGCAGCATCCCTTTATTCCTCATGATATGCACTGGATAACTTGACAAGCAAGTGCATCCCCTCAGAGTTCATGTTCTATGTTTGAACAGTTGACGTGCATATGCAGTACATTGACATACATATTAATTCCTTTTCAAGGACTCAGGAATATATGTTGATGTCCCATTGGGCATGGTCAGTGGCATCTAGGGTGGTCGAGTGCCCACCTATTCTTTCTTATTTTTCAACATTAGCTCAATCACTGAGGACTTTGACACACTTTCATCTGCTTTGGAAAATTTCCATTGCTTATTAGGCCATAGCGAGCAGCTTTTTAAAACAATGTATGTGGAATCTGAGGAAGATGTCTTTGCTCTTATCGGGTGGAAAAGATAAAAGCATTCTATTATGACTCCTGTGCTTCTTATGAGGCAAAATCATTGAGGCTAAAGATAAAAGTATTCTATTATGTCCCCAGTGCAAAATTATTGGGGAAAATCCCTATTAAAGCCGAAATGGAGAGTTTTTGAACTATCACTAATGGATTCCTTTCGCTAAACTAATATTTTAGTTCTTAAAACTAATCCCTATTGCTAAACACACCAGCCTACATCAGTACCTCAGGTGGAGACAGGGTGTGATAGCTGCACACCTCCAATGAGCGGCTGTGAATCCCCGGGTCTGCTGGCAGTCAATGGGCCAATCAATGTGAACTGGTTCCCTGAGGGCGCCTCGGGGCTTTTGCACAGGCAGGAAAAGGTTTTGCAGGAGGCACGTGCCAGCGCTGTGCTGAAGCAAAAGCCTGAAAACGAGCCTTAACCTCTGCAGCAAACAGCCTCAGACAATCCTGTTCCTCTTGAAGCATTAATAAGGATTAAAGCTAACAATGGGCGCTATCTGGTCTTCGACCTGTGTGGCAGCAGGGCTTTTCCTCAGGCATCGCGTGCACAGGCCGCGGGTTTCCGCTGGGCACTGCCCCGCTGCCACGCCCTGAGGAGCGGGCTGGCTGTGCGGGATGAGCCGCTCTCGGCGGCCGGATGGACACCGACACTTCAGGTTAGTCGATACAAGTTCTCACTTCATGTTGAAACAAAATTTAAAGTACACGCGGCTGCACTTTTCCTGCCTTTGCTACTTTGTTTGAAGGCTTTTCCGCCCGCAGACGTTGCCGCAGGCTCAGGGAGGCAGTGGCCCCGTGCCTCTGAGCTACCCGTGAGTGCAAATGCAAACGTACAGCCTCAAAAATGATTACAAGAAAATACCTTGTGCTGTTAGCATTCGTTTGGAGTTAACCTTACTAGCTGTTCCAAGTGTTTGTGCAATTTAATGTAATGCATTCCAGATACACAATTTTAAGGATAACTCGAAGTGTTAACTTCTGGGTTTTCCACCTACTTCTGTGGACTATGAATGGGAGAATAAAATCTGGCATTTGCTTTCCTTTGAGATAAATTTGCTTGGCACAGTTCTACTGTTCTTTATTTAATTTACCCTTGTGTGAATAATGATACTTTTACAAACTGCTGCTTTTCCAAGACTTCTGGAGTTCTGTCTTTATGTGTTTTGATAGAAACTGAAATTTAGAGTTTTTTTTTCTTTTCCCTTTCTTATTTTATTTTATTTTTTATTTTTTATTTTTGCTATTTCTTTTAAACCAAAATCATCTTGATAGAGCAGTCTTGATTTGCTGTGTACCCAATTCCCATTTTTAATGATGAACAAAACTTGTCTCAGTATCAAGAGTTTGGTCTGTATTGAAAACTGCCCTGGGGGCCAGAAACCTAAGCAGAGCTCATTCTCAGTAAGATGCTTCTACTGGTGCAAATTTATGCAGACTTCACCGATATGGTTTAAAACAAACAAACAAACAACAACAACAACAACAACAACAAAGTCAGAATGCTTCTTTACTTGAGAACACCAAATTGCAGCATGGTTTGGCAGAGCCCTTGTATCTTGGTGCCTATGTCTTTCATGTAGTGAAGTGTTTGACTTACAGTAATGGTGTTTTTTTTTGTTTGTTTGTTTGTTTGTTTTTTTGAATATAGTTTTATTCTGAAACAATAAACAGGAGGATTAAATTATTTTTATTTTTTTTTTCCTCTATTTGAATGTTAAAACATTATTTCCCTTCCCGGCCCACCCCTCCCCTCCAACCAATAGGGCCGTAATAATATCTCGTAGATGAATTTCATTTAATAGTACGTCTCTGAATTTTCTTTTTTGAGATGACCTAAATTGGACTTGTCAGGTGGATTGAAATGTTAATAATGAAAAAGCCTTTGGACTGTATGTGATAGATTGAAGAAAAAATAAAACACTGATATTGACTGAAGATATCTGAAGATTTCAAAAATTATTTTTTTGGCAGAGTTGGTGGTAGATAAAAAAAAAAAAAAA
>VXAB01011120.1:297407-311145 GCA_013399175.1 Odontophorus gujanensis
AAAAAAAAAAAAAAAAAAAGTTATGTAGTGATTAATATAGCAATATGTTGCTTCCATGGGTCTCCCTGTCTGACTCCTCTTGTTCCCACAACAGTCATACAAAAATATAATATGAAACTACTCCCTCTTCCACCCCCAAATAAATAAATTTACACAGATGTTTTCTACCTATTCTCAAGGTATAGCACAATATGTGGTACTTAAGTATAACAACTAGGACAAAAGTAGGTAAATGATTCTGTTTTCTCATGTCTTCATGTGCTTCCTTATTTGCCTTTTGTAAGCCTAGTACTAGTTGTAACTATTCCATGAGTAGATAGTGCTCAGCTGGGAATACAAAATTTCTAGCAAAAAGCATGCTTTTATGGTGATTGAACTTATGAGATTCATTATCAGGTGTCAATTACGCAAGTAGTTCTCAGTAATGTCACTTGGTGAAACAAATCAGGTGTTTCATAAATGGTTACAGTTGTGTTTTTTGCTAATTAACATTATTTATGTGTTATAAGAATCAATGCCTGGTGGGATTTCTTATTCTCTTCTGCCATGTACCTGCTTTGCACACTCTCAGAAAGGATATACTAGAGGTAAGAATGTAATAATAATTATAGAATGGCTTGGGCTGGAAGGGACTCTGAAGTTCACTCACCTGCCATGAGCAGGGCTGCCTCCTATGAGCTCAGGATGCAGTTGGCCTTGAAGGATGCAAGCACTCTGTTGGCTTGCTTAAATAATGATGCTTCAGAATACTCTGAACATTTGCGGCCTGTGGCTTCCTGAGTAATCACCGATATCTGCTTTTAATGACTATTGGTAGACTCTTTATTACACACAATTGTCTAATCCTGCTTTGAAATAAGCAGCACCTGCAGCTCAGTTGGCCAATGTGAACCTTGCATGGTCTTCTGCTTTGTTCTGTTTCTGCTTTCAAGGCTCCTGTGCCCTTGTATTGGTCAACAGTTTGGCATTACTTGCCCACCTTCCGTTTTTGAATGTGGGTTTTCTAGTCTTCTGTTATGTCCTGCTGTGGTCAGCTCTTTTTCAATTGAACAGTCCTAGTCTATTAAGTTCTTCCTTTCAGAAAATACATTTTGTGGTTTTCATTGTCCTAGTTGCCCTCCTCCTTTCTCTTCTGAGATGAAAGGGTGAGCTGCATGTAGTATTACATTTACGTGAGTAGAATGAATTTGAGCAGTAACTTTCTCTTTCCTGGTAGGGCAGAAAGCATGTTATGGTAATACACTTAGCACAAAACAGTTTCTTCTTTCTAGTCTATCTGGAGTATGAAACTAGAGGCATTTGTAGTCTATACCATAAGAGCATTTAAAACTAAATGGTGGTGATAGGAGGAGGAGGGATGAACTTCTGCTATGAACAGGTGCTAGCAGGTTCAATCCCTACCACCTGAAGTTTTGGGGCTATTGTTGTAGCTTGTCTTGCTGCCTAAAATATCAGTATTTGATCAGTATTAGGTTTTAATTAATAAGGTTTGCTTTGGTGAAAATTAAGTATCCATGCTGATAGTACTCTTAGATACATTATGTTAGGGAAGTAAAGGAACCTGAAACTGAGGGAAAAGCCCCCGGAGGTATTTAGAACAACAAAAATTCTCGGAAAACTGAAAGACTAGAGTGTTTTTTCTAACTTCAGTCACAATAGAGTGAAATATACATTTAAAAAAAAAAAATTACAATGGACTTTATGCATAAGGAAATTCATTTGTCTTGGTTGGACTATCTCTGTATTCAGTTTTGTCAGAAGTCCAAAGCAAAGTTTCTCAAGCTCAGTGGAAATTCTGCTGTAATTCTGGTGTTGATCATTAGACTGTGAATAATTTGTGTTGAACTTTAACAGCATATGAATCTGAGCATTTTAATCCCCGTATGATATTTTGTATGAAATCTTGAGTCAGTATATGCCTGAGAGAGTAAGTTTTGTACCAGCTGCAAGTATTTCAAGAGTAGATCTTATTCAGCTGGTAATACAGAACGGTGAGCAAATATCTGCATTTGTAAGTCAAAGAAGCTGCATGTTTCAACCAGGAATGGGGGTGGCAAGGAAGATGGAGGCCAAGTAAGGTGGTTTTCAATAGAAGTGAAGAGTGGGATTATGAGGGAGAAAATACTATTGTTTGCTTTAGCTTTGTGGGTTTTTGTTTGTTTGGAGTTAGTGTACAACAAAAATGCAGCATTTGTTAAAAGCAGAACCTGAGATGAAAAGAACCCTCTATACACAAAGCTTCATGAATACTAAAGGTGGTGTCACTGACCTATCAGCCTCTGCCATATTTTCAGAAATAAGTACAGTAGCTTTTCAGCGTTTGTGTTCTGATGTTGATTTGCTGTAAGCCTGGATCTGCATCTGATGCCTTTTGTAGATTTGCAGGCTTGCTTCTGTTGAGAAAACAAAGCGATGAAGAGCAGGTATCTAAAAAGCAAAAACTAGTCAGAGGAAAATAATGTTTTCTTCTAGTACAATGACCACACTTCAGTGAGTGGGAACCAGATTAATATTAGAGGGCTTCTATGTCCCTGAATTACTCTGATTTAAAGTAATGAAGAATATTTTATCCAGAAGTAATCTTATTTTATCTTGAATTTATATATAACGTAATCAACAGAGGTGGCCCTTCACTTTTCATCTTTACTGTAAGGGTAAAATATAGTAT
Organism: Odontophorus gujanensis; assembly: GCA_013399175.1. NCBI lineage: Eukaryota > Metazoa > Chordata > Aves > Galliformes > Odontophoridae > Odontophorus > Odontophorus gujanensis. The sequence goes on from VXAB01011120.1 coordinate 300,076, forward strand.
TTAGGCAGTTATTTATGAGTAAATGGGCTATAAAAATTAACTACTGGCCACTTGCAAGCACAAGTGGCATATATAGGTTCCTTCACTGGAGAAAGCTTTCTTAGCTGAAATTGTAATGTTGTGCCAAGGGATAGCACAACCTCTGTGATATTGGTATATTCTACTCAGTGAGCAAAACACTTGAGTCAGCAGATAACATCATCTTGCCGTTAAGCTTTTGAATGCTGTGTGTTTATAAATATGTATTTGCAGTACACTTTCTAATGCCAATTTATGCTAGTTTAATGTATGCATAAAACATTAATCTTGGAGATTAAACAGGAGCTTCTCATGTATCAGCAAAAAGTTATTTCCATCAAAGGTCATTAATTTTAGATGTGAAAAATCAACAATTATTGTAGTGTTATTTCAAAAATTATTTCAAAGGATTTGTTACCACCAGTGTGTGTGTATGTCTTTTATAGTTGGAAGGCTGTAGTTTCAGCCTTTTAGCAGCATTCAGTTTTCTGTTATGACTATCAAATTGGTTATTACTTGTGTGCAGTGACCACATGTATCATCTTAAAGCTCTGGTAGATTGTATTCTTCTTTACTACTTTTATTCCTAATAAAATCATATTGTTGATTGCATTGTAACACAGTAAGCAAACAGTCCAGCTTAAGTTTTGTGTTTTTCAGGAGTAAAGTAGAAATAAAACAACAAGCTGGCAATGATAAAATGCGTTGGGACTGCTTCTTTAATGTGAGTTTTTATCATGTTGTATGCGGGTATAAAAATGATCCTGTGTTGGATCCTGACCCATCGTTGTTAGGCCATGGCTCCACCTGCAGGCAGTGCAGACAATTAAATGCAGGTTCGTAGAGCAGCGCAGCTGGACCTGTCACTGTGGTTTCAGCCTCTTTGCTATAAATTAAGCCCTGGTATTTACACTTGTTAAGTCTAGGAGGAGTTTCTCTGCACGTTGACCACTGCATACAGTAATTGTGCAGTGTGGTTGTGTAAATGTCAGCTTTTATATATGCATATAGACTTAATTACATTTTCAAGTGATCAAAGAAAGTATCCTATTTTCTTATATTTGAATAACTGCAGATTTGAGTCTCATTTTTTCAGATGATTTTTTCACTTGTTAGCAATAGCATATTGTAATGTGAAGGAACTGCAACTAGTAGAAGTTTTAAATACATTTCATAGAGTTAACGTACTGATTGCAATTCTCCTGTTAATCAACAGCTTATATAGAAGATAATTTGTAAATGGGCTAGCTGAGAAAAAAATTGTGGAGACATTCTTTCAACTGATGCAAGTACATGGAACAGTAAGACACATGAGTCTTAGTCCAGGATGTGCACTTCAACAAATACAGACTATACGGGATTTTAAAATGTCTTTTTTTAAGTTATAATAGCAGTGAGGATGTTGACTAGCAATGTTTTTAGCTTCTCCAGGATGACTGATGCAATTTCTTCCTGATGTTTTGATTTAATTTATGGGCTCCTAAAGGTGCAGATTTTGTAGTTTGTACAATAAGCATTCAAGCACCCAGTGGGAGCAGCCAGACTGCGAAATAATATTCCAGTTATGCAGAGTGATTTTAACAGTTGGCAGGCTTCACTAATTCAGTTTCTCGTATGTGCCCTTGATAAGCCAACCAAATATAAATAAATAAAATCCTTAACCTGTACCACTTAATTTCCCATAGGTAGCTTTGCATGTCTGTTTAAACGCTGTCCAAATTTTATAGCTGTAACCAGTGATGGCTATCAAGAGCTGAGCAGAGTCCTTTGCTTCTTTAACACCTTTTATGTAGGTGTATTTAACTACTGGCCAGCAGTGACCAGACCTGTTTCTTAACTTGCTTGTGGCTGTGAAATTAGGGCACATTCTTAAATGTTGTCAGGTTCACTGGTCAGTAAGTAGCTGTGAGGTTTTTCTTTCCACATCCTTTGAACAGACATAAACTCAGCATGCTAGAATAGAAAACAGGAAAACATAGGAACTCTGTCAGTTGTTTTTTCTTTCTTCTTGATTATGGTGCTTTTATGACATTTCATTTGTGTTTGAAATGTAGTACTAGTGATAGTTATTTCTATATCTAATATGCATTTTTAAGATTAGTATGGTTTATAACAGTGGAGGAGAAAATGTTTCCTTGGTTCATGTGTGGAAGCTTTGTTTAAAACTGAGTTGCTGGGTTCTTGAACTTTGATTTGAAGTCAGGTATCTTACTTGGCAGATGTCACTCCAGGTTAGTGTTTATTGCTGATCTTGTCTGGAATGGAAACCTTTAATCTAAATGGGAGCAGACCTTCAACTACAGTGATATTAGTAAGTAACAATTATGCAAAGTTATAATTATATTAGGTGGCTCATGCAGTAAACTTGAAGTGAGGAGTAAGGATGAGGATTTAATGTCTGAAGGTCCAAGTTAATAAGATCACTAATTACATGAACTTATTAATTGAACTTTCAATTTTCAAGCAAGTTGTCTGAATAACTTGAGGCTTTTGAATCTGCTGTTAGTGGAAGCTTTAGAACAGTGTTTTCAGCTAGTGATGACAGAGATGATTTCTGTGATGCATGTTGAAGTTTCTGGAAACTTAAATGACAATATTGGTTCTGGAAATAGGAGTGTCTGCCACTGGATAGTGAGGAGGCTCTACGCCAAGGGCTGTATGGAGGAAACTAAAATTGATCCTAAAAACCCAGTCTCAAACACAGAAAAGTCTCACTCCAAGTACTTACAAGATCATGATCATATAATTTGATTTCTACAATGTCATTACTATTCAAAGAGTTAGCTGGCATCATCTGTGATTCATTCTCTTGTGGGGTGGCAAGCGTTTGTGGAGTTAGGAATCACAAAACGAAATAAAAGTTTCTCTAGGCACTGCCCTTTGAGGTGAGCTTTCTGTTCCAGTCAGAATCCTGGCATTTGTTCTGTTTAATTCTTGAGACCCTGCTTTGCATTTCAGGACTTCTTTAGGATCTCAAGCTTCATGCTCCTCTGCAGGTACGGATGGGTCTCCTGATGTTCTGTACCTAGCCAAGGGTTTTCCCTGTTTCTGCATGCTGAAGATTCATCCAATTTATCTTGAATCTCCTGGGTGGCGGGCCTTCCTCTAAAGGCTTTATTATTTGAAAGATAGTCTATTAAGATTTTATTTATGAAATAATTAAACAGCCTTGGAAAATCACAGTATTTAAAGAATAATCTTACTGTGTGAAACGTCTTTTTTTTTTTTTTTTTTGCCCAGAATATCATTAAGAGGATTCAAAACCTGAATATATGATATCAACTATAAATACTTGGCATGTATTTTGATAGGAATTGTGATACAATTTGTTTTGCCAGTTTAGTTTTATGCCTTTAGATTGTCTTCAAGTAGTTACTTTTTGTAAAGATGAAAAAAACCACAACCTACTTTTGTTTTAGTAGGACACCTCTGCCTGATAGTGTGAAAATCTAAATTTAAATTGGGCTTACGAGTGGAATAACATCCTGATTGTTTCCAGCTCATCCATCTCTAAATTTTGTACCTCATGATGTCTGTTTCTTTAATGTGGGTATTGATACTTGGAGAATTTTTAAGGGGAAAAATGCACATAATTTATTTTTAGATGTGCATGTCTGGCAGCCAGTGGAATATGTTAATTGCTGTCTAATATTTAACTTCCAAACATTTATTCTTTTGTCTATTGTCTTCCACAGTCCAACTACTTGTCTGATGGCAGATCTGTAGCACAGATGCCAGCTTTACTCCCACACTGCTCAGTGTATCCAAAAAAAAAAAAAAAAAAAAAAAAAAAAAAAAAAAAAAAAAAAAAAAAAAAAAAAAAAAAAAAAAAAAAAAAAAAAAAAAAAAAAAAAAAAAAAAAAAAAAAAAAAAAAAAAAAAAAAAAAAAAAAAAAAAAAAAAAAAAAAAAAAAAAAAAAAAAAAAAAAAAAAAAAAAAAAAAAAAAAAAAAAAAAAAAAAAAAAAAAAAAAAAAAAAAAAAAAAAAAAAAAAAAAAAAAAAAAAAAAAAAAAAAAAAAAAAAAAAAAAAAAAAAAAAAAAAAAAAAAAAAAAAAAAAAAAAAAAAAAAAAAAAAAAAAAAAAAAAAAAAAAAAAAAAAAAAAAAAAAAAAAAAAAAAAAAAAAAAAAAAAAAAAAAAAAAAAAAAAAAAAAAAAAAAAAAAAAAAAAAAAAAAAAAAAAAAAAAAAAAAAAAAAAAAAAAAAAAAAAAAAAAAAAAAAAAAAAAAAAAAAAAAAAAAAAAAAAAAAAAAAAAAAAAAAAAAAAAAAAAAAAAAAAAAAAAAAAAAAAAAAAAAAAAAAAAAAAAAAAAAAAAACAAAAAAACAACACAGCAACAACAAAAAATCCATGAACTTTCTGAAAACCAGGAGCTGAATTGTGTTGTTTTAATACTGACAGAAGCTCCGGTAGACTGCTGCTCTTAATAGTGTTGATTGTAGTGAACTACTTTTCTTTTAGCAATCTTGGTGTCTGTGTTAAAGGAGGGCAGTGGGGAGGGAGGCTTGTAGTTGTCCTCATCGTGTGGAACAAGGGTGAACTGTAAATATACTCCTCAGTTCAGCCTGTGAAGTTGTATCACATTTTGAAATGTTGATGTTCCTTCTTCTGTTAAATAAATGCAAAAGAACACTTCATTTAGCTGTATCTTACTTGGAATAGCTATTGGAATTCTTTCATTTAAATCCTGGCTAAAAACTCTGAATCTGGCTTAGGATGTATAGGCAAATTAATTTCTGGTGCTAATGCTGAAGACTCAATGCACTTTTTTCTTGATTCAGGGCAGCTCTGCCAAATACAAAGTTGTTGATACTGAAGTATCAGCATCAGCTTCAGTTTTGTGTTGATTCAGAAATCAAATTTGCTGATTTGTCTAAATTTACCTGGGATGTAGCAAAGTGGAGGTAGACATCTGTTTGAAGAATCATCTTTGTTTGGCTCAGTAAACCGTATGTTCTACAAACTGATTTTAAAAGAAGTTAGCAGACCCTGAAATTGTATTTAGGAGTTAGGAAACACGAAGTGTTGTAGTTGCCTTCAGTACAGAAACAATTTGGGGTAGCATAAAGTTGAACAAAGCCACAGCATCACTGCAGTTCTGCATACTAATTTGCTATTACTGTATTCTGAAGTCTCAGCTTGTGTTCTGGGAGGAGGTTTCAAAGATGGTAACCTTTTATAAAAGTCAATATTAACACAGTCTGCTACAGTATGTAGATATAATGTGGAAAATGAAATTCCAGCTTTAGTGTTGTGTTGTCTTTGTTTGAATATAATATATTGTTAGTGGGAAAGAAACAGGTTTTTTATTTTTATTTTTATTTTTTTATTTTTTAAGTAAGAAAATTGGGGGTAAGGGGAGTTGTTTTCTTTGTTCTCTTTTGAGAAGGGGGAGTGTTTTTGTAGCATCAAGAATTCCTTGAGTTTTATAAATTTTGATAACAGTACATGATGATACATATTATTTATGCAGTAAGATGTAAAACTAAACAAGCCTAGGAAACAAACTACATTTCTTGAGCTTTTTATAGCTGATGCACCTTTGGTTTTGTGGTGCAATTGTCTCACAGAGAAGTCTAGTTTTTAAATGCTTAACCATGTTCAGATTTGAAGAGTTATAGCAAGCTGTAAAGCAATGAATGCATACTTTAAATAAATAATAGCCTGGGAGGAAAAAAAAAAAAAAGCAGCCAGAAAGTTTGGTATGTACATGTAAAATATAGGGTCTGGTCCAGATATGGGGAAAAGTTCAGCTAGAAGTAATTTTTTTGAGGTCAGGTTATAAAATGCTTGAGCAAGAAGTCAGATGAAGGTGTGTTATAGTGATATAAATCCACCAGAGTCATTCTGGCTTAAAATGGTGATGCTGAGTTTTGATGTTTTTAGCCCAGAGCTTTACTGTGATAACACAGGTATTAATTCACACATCTAGAAAAACACCTTCTTTACCCTACCTTGCTCTCTCTCCTCCCCACGACACTTCCAGTCCGATGTGCTTATTTTTGTGACGTTGAGATATAGAAATGTTATTTATCAAGAAATTAATGTGTGACAGATTCACTGTATGCAGCAGGGAAGAGGTGGTGACATTTCTTCTCTGACAGAGAAGAATTGACCATGCAAGCGTTATCTTAGTTTGTACCTAGTTATGAAATATACTTCATTTTACATTGATTAAAAATTTGTGGAGAATGACTGATGCTGTATTAATGTTGATGAAGAGCATGCCTGCTACATTTTGCATGCAGTTGTCATAGCAACTGTACTGGAGAGTGACCCAAATTAATTTTCCACCAGTCACTAAGTGCCCTGTCAGTGGTTGTTTTTCTTTTTTTCTTGTGCTAGGGAGAAACAGGCTGGAACATACGTGGTTTTTTTTTTTTTTTTGAAGATGCTTGCCTTATGATTTATTTCTTTATTCTTGAAAGCAATGGCCAAAGTATGGTAATCAACTAAAATTTACCTCCTCCTTATTTCTGAAGACAAATGTGTGATATTTAAAAATCACCATTGCACAAAGAAAGTAATTTCAATTAATAACTAGTGATTGGATGGAAGTAAACTTTGTGTATAATCTCCAGAGTAATTGAAGTAGAGAATAAAATATGGTTATTTAAGACCTCAGACTTTATGGTGTTATGCCTCTTTAATATATGTAGGTCGCTCTGAAAATGATGCCTCCAATTTATTTCCATGGAAACTACAACAGACACAAAGAGCATGATAATGCTATCTGATAGAGAAAATTCTCAGCTACAGAAAGGTATTTTTCAACAGCCACCACTGTTAGGTCTGCGTTTTCATCTGTAATGAACAAGACCCTGCATGATGTGCTTTTATAAATCTGCACCAGTGGAGGTGACCCATTGTCAATGTTGCCATTACTGAAATGCACCCCCACCCTGCACTGTGCTTACAGCCACTGTTTGGTCTCTGTAAACATACAGCATGTGTTGGTAAATGTCAGTGGGTGCCATTTTTTCTGCATGGAGGAATTCAATCACGTCCCTTTGCTTCACATGCACTTCCATGTCAGAGTGCCCCTCTGCTGCCATCTGCCACACAGCAACAAAATGTAATGGGATGTTGCTGGGGGTGTTCAACTACTGCCATACCATCACCATCTACCTCTGACATAATAGGCCAACAAAACAGGAGGCATTGCTTTTGAAGCAGCCCTTGTATAATAGCAAGAATGCTGCGGTACTTCGTGCTTTCTACCACACAGCAGTAAAAACAATTGCAAAACTTGAAAGAAGTTATTGAAGAGGGAGGAGAAGGCATTGAAATAGTACCTGGGCAAGAGAGATGGGGCAGTCTTTAGCTTTGCCAGGTTTCTGTATTCTCTCCTCCAAAAGTGGATGCCACTGTTCCAGACCTTTCGTAATTACTTACAAAGGAGTGACGCTCATTACTAGGCTTGTTTTAGTTTGACAAAGACAAATACAGCAAACACATGCAATGCATCAGAAATCAGTGATGGAAGTGGAGAAGGTTAATGTTCTTGAAATCAAATTGCTACCATTCAGGACAGCAAGGCTTGTGGAGTTGGATGGATGACTTGAAGGTTAGTCACTGACAGAATGGAGTGAGACTGAGCAGGAGAGTTGTTAGTGATTTGTTTGGAGATTGCTGCTATTTCAATTACCTGAGCTTGTAGTTTGGGGAGAAAGGTGCTATTTATGGGAGAAGTACACACCCGTCACCACTCGGTTCAGCTGGTAACCATTTTGTTTGCTTGAGTTTGGTTATAGTAATCTGAAGTTGCTACATGCTCTGTAGACTGATGGACAAGAAACATGATACATCTTGGGAGCTTTATTTTAAATACTGAAGCTGGTGGTGAAAGGGTCTGTCCTACAAGACAGCTGTACATATTTTTTTCTTGTCAAGTGTGGTCTAGTACAGGTGCTCATGAGCTACCATTTTGTCTCTTACCAGAATTAACAGGTTGTCTTTATGTGATTCATGAAGCTAGATATCACCTCGATCGCTCACCTCTGTAAAAATTTCCCTTAGGAAAAATGAGTCATCTTTCGCACGTGATCTGTTTAGGTAATTTGTTTTCTTGAGTTGCTCAGTCAACTGTCCTGGTAAAGAAAAAAATAAAATAAAAATAATAATAAAAAGATAGCAAACAGATGGGTAGAGGCAGTCCTTTAAGTAGTGTTGTTGTGGTGATTGTTGCAGAATTTGGATGCTGTTGCACAGAGATAAATCACTTAATGAACCTTTGCAACTGTCTATGACAGAGCTACAAACTGAATACAGGGTTCAAGAATTTTGGTACCCAGACTGTAACAGTGTCCTTCCATAGAGGCATAAATGCCATCTCACTTCAGAAAAGCTCTTGCTACCATTGTGCTGTCCACGTGAATTAAAAATAATCACAATGGTGGAAAGCTATGGGTGTCTTACCAAGAAGCAATCCTATATCTCCATGTGCAGTGGCAGCAGGTCCCTGACTCTTCTGTGTAGTATTGAGCTTTGGAAGCAGATCTTCATCCTCAAGGCATTTTCAGAGCTTTTTAAACCCTTTCTACCCTCCCTTTATCTGATCAACGTTTTTATTGATCTGGATTGCCATGGAATAAGATGAGAATTTAGGAGATGAAGTGAATGTATGGCTAAGGCAGATTGGAAGGTCGGTTATCCTCTTTTTCAGAAACCCTAGAGTTCACTTAGGGAGCTCATGAAACCTTCACCTGTGCTTTGTGAGAGTATGATAATGAACTTGTTTGATGAATGTCTTCTAAAAGCTGGATTTGCTGGTTTAAACTGCATTTTATCCACAGAAATAATGCTACCCACCTGAAAGCAATGAGAGTCTTGATCTGTTACGGCTTGTTTTTATGCAAATCGAATGAAATTTGTATTCACTATTACTCAAAGTGACTAGCTTAGATCACTTGTAATTCTTTAGCATATATCCTAGCTTAACTGCATTAGCCATTGATTTCTGTGGTCTCCACTGTAAATGTACTGGGTGTGGAATGTTGTACTGATGGTTGTGGTTCTTCTGGAGAATGTTTGCAAATGGTTTACTTTGATCACTAGGTGACCAGGAATGCAATACAAACACCAAACGTTGGTTTTTGATTTTTGGTTGTTTTTCTGAATTTGGAAAAGAGTGAAAAAATGATTTACCTGTAAGTAAACAGCTTGCTACTTGGAATTATGTAAGAAAGAGAACATGATATTAGCCTTGAGGAGTCATACTTAGGAAGTGGTGGTGACTGGTGCTTCAAGCCAAAATGAATTACTTTTGCAGTTTGTAGTTTATTAACTTGAATGGAGTAGCAGGAATGCTAAGTCACAGCTTGAACCAGTGATTGAGCACTGGGTGGGAAGACAGGGCCAACCCAGGGGAGCTCAGCTGCATGCAACGTACCTGAGTGACCAGAAGGGCTGGAACAAGGATGAATCATTCCCAGACCTCATTTAAAGGTTGGTGGTGGAGGCAAGGGGATTTTGCCGCAGACCCCTGGTTATTAGAGGTCTTCCAAAGGTAAGCAATTTTTCTTCCTCTGTCTCTGTGTCCACAGTTGCTTTACTTGGGCTTATTCTCATTTGCTGCAGCCTAGGATTGTGCCACTCAGCTATTGTTCTCATACTTTCCATCATATTACAGCATTGCAAATGGTTTTTCAGAATGATTCAAAGTAGAATTGTATCATGGATGGATTTGGCACCTGTGTTTTTCTTGGCAAATGGTACCTCACTTTAGTATTTTGACCAATGCTGTGTTGTGTTTTTTTGTTTGTTTTATTTTTTTAATGTAGGTTTGTTTGTTTATTTATTTATTTAAATCACTATTGTGTGAGCAGTTGTAGAAGATAAAATAATTACTAGGTTCACCTATGCACTTACAACAGTACTGATATTTAACTCTCAGGGATATAAGGTTTATTATGCAACTGAGTTCTAATTCTTGTCTTCCAAACTTTACAGCAGAAGCTGGCATTGCTGTTTAGTATAGAACAATTATACCATGCTATGTGGTTCAGTGAGTGAAATTTTCTGCTAAAGTAATCAAATGAAAATTTATTATCAGAGTATGAAATCTGCACATTTCCTTCACTGAAAGCCATCATTAATTCATAAAATGCTGTCTTAACTGGAACATAAACTAAAATCAAACAATTTTCTTCTGATGTCAATAAGTCTGAAAGTCCTGTATCCTTATTTTTAAGTTTATTTGGCACAATGCAATGTAATAAAACATTTTTTCTTGTTCAGTTGTCTAAATGTATATTGCACAAAAGTTGTTGCCTTCCATGTTTTATGCATTTGTGTGTGTATATATATGCACACTTGTGAATAAATTTTGTTGTTGTGTAGTGTCAAGATACAGTTCTCTGTTGATGAATGATAGGGAATTTTACAGTAGTCCCAGTTTGGGTTTGTTATCATGCTAGATCTTACAATAAACCACAGGAGATGAGACTGTAGGCTCTTGCAAGATCTACTTTGGTACTTAACCGTTCTTCAGAAGTCATAAATTTATAGGCAAAAATGTAATATTGTCCCTCATTTATAGTGGTGTTTTCCATGTGCATGAATAAGAGTTGTTCTAAAATTGATACTCAGGCACATGAATGCAGAAATATTTATGTATTTTTCAATAACTAGGAGAACGGCTTTAGCTTTTTGACAGCTGTGATTCTGTAGTGAAATTTCTGTTGTTCACAATCAATTTTTGAACACAAAGAGGGATTTTCAGGGGAAGTGTGCAAAGGTCTTCATTCTTGCTTGCATGTCTCCTTTAGCAGTATCTATTCCAAGATAATTCCTCGTATCTATGGAGCAAGTAATACTGGAAAGAAATAGTGTTAATGGGTTGGCCTTTCATTACTGTTAAATGTGTTATCGCATTTGAAAGTAAGGGTAAGTGAGAAATTGCTTGGGTTCTGGAGGGTAGGTAGGAGTAGTAGGTAAAAAGGCTAAGATGAGCCGTCTAAATCTGAAAGTGTAGGGAACAATCGCTTGGAATACTGTTATGGGATCATCGATTGGAGAGGCTGGTTTTTCTTTTTCTTTTTTTTTTTTTTTTTTTT
>VXAB01011120.1:311183-323242 GCA_013399175.1 Odontophorus gujanensis
GGCAACCTACTTGAGTCTTGGGATTTATTTCTTTATTTAAACTGTATTCCTTAAGCTTTGTACTTTGGTTATCTCTTGAAGTCTTTGTGAAATCCTTTTCTTCTGCTCTGCTTGTATCAGGTATGATTAGAAGGCCTAAACAAAGTAACTTTTGGGCTAACTGTGAATGACTCGGCAATATGAAAAAGTAGGGGGGGAAGGAGGGGAGATGGGGAAAATAGCTGTTTTCTATTAGTCTAAAACACTCCTAGACCTGAGTTAGTGCCAAGAATTTGTGCGTTCTTTTTGGCACATGGCTATTATGTGAATTTTAACTACTCTGGGGCATTGTCACAGGGTGGACAACTGAGGTTACTGAGCTGTTTAAGTGGCTTGTATTCATCGTTTGGAAAGGGGATGTAGAGGTAAAGAAATGGAATTTGTTTTGTGCTCTGCAGTTTGTCTGTTGCCTGAATTCTGGTCTCTGGGATGTGACTCTACTGAGGAAAATGCAGATAGGGATATTTTCAAGCAGTGTTTAGTTTACTGGAAATTAGATTTAATGTGTGCTTGCAACTTCCAAAAATTCTTCAAATATTTCTTACTTTGTCTTGATAGTCACTATCTATGGACATGCAGTGTTAGTTTTCTAGTGTTCCATGGAGAAACATAGGCTTGATTCCCAATTTATGCAGATCAGCTGAGGTCAAGTGTCTGATTCAAGCCATTGTTATCTTCAAATGTATGTTCTCTACTCCTCAACAGTAAAACTAGTCAATGTATGTGACTTTGAAGGTCAGGGGGGAAAAAAAAAACAAAACACTGCAACAAAACTGACCCAAAGGCTGAAGGATAATTGGTAGTGTATTTAAATAGTATTAATTTTATAATAGGGAAAATCTCAGGAATTCTGTCCATCTCCCTAGGGTCTCACTAATGTCAAAGTATTTACAGGTGTGTTTAGAAAGAGAAGAAAAATTTGCTTTTTGTGTAAGGTCTGTCTAACGATGGACTTTTTAATTTTTTCTTTCTAAAAAAAATCTGGGCAACAAATTTGCTCGTAATGAATTGCTTAATAGAAATGCAAATCCCTTCAAGTAGGTTGTCACAGATTCAACTCCCTGGAACTAATACGTTCAATTGGATGTTATTTTGAAGAGTACCACAGTACCAAGTAGCTTTCTTTTAAGAGATGCCCAGTTGAAAATGTTTTCATTGAATATATATGAGACATTTCTGTTTCTGTTTTCCAATCTGTCTTCCTTGTAGTTTTGTTTCTGGTTGGTTTTCTTGGTGGTTGTTGCATTAGTGTCTCACTTTTTTCCTTTCTTTATGTATTCTCTGGCTGAGCCTTTTTTTCCTCACTCTGCTTAATCTTGTTTCTGTTTATTCCTCGTGTATGTTTTTCCTGGTATGATGATTAGCTGAACAGAGAACTGAACAATAGGAGAGATACTTCATACCTCTTTCATTGCACACGTGAGTACAGGAACAAGGGATTATGGTGAGAGGAGGTGAATGACTGCCAGGTTCTACTTTTTCTTTACTTCAGCTTGCTGGGTTTTTCAGGTTCCCTTCTTGACTTCTGGGTGGAAAGTGGTGAACTGCTGCACCCATGTGAAATAAAATTGGCAGGAGTTGCTCTTTTACTGAGAGAACAGGAAAGGCATGTGAAGAGAAGCTACTACGGAGAGGGAGAAATCAGCTGAAGGTGAAGGATAAAAATAGTAAACTGAAGGAACTTGTATGAGTGAACAATAATAATGCGTACAGTGGAGGTGAATTGAGGAGAGAGACATGTTGGCCATGTCTGAGTGTTCCCTAGGATACAAGATTGATATTTCCTATCTTCTTATAGAGTTCCTTTTTCAAGACTGCAGCATGTATATCATAGTTTTGAAGTGAATCTTGTTAACCAAAGACTTCCTGCATTCATTCACACAGTGCATCCAACTTCTTCTATTTTCTTCCTAATTTAAGGCTTGTTCTGCCTTTACTCATGATGCTATCATGTGCATCTGAAATGAATTTATTTCTCAGCATCTCTCCTAGGACTTGATGATTTCATGTTGTGATAGATTTGTTTCATAATTCACTAGTACAATGATGGGACCTTCATCACAAGAATGAGTGAGTGAACAGGTCCAGAGGAGGATTACACAATTTATCTGGAAGTTGGAGTGCCTCTCCTATGAAGAAAGGGTCAACTTCTTCAGCCAGGAGAAGAGAAGGCTTCAGGAAGACCTTACTGCAGCCTTCCAATACCTAATAGGTGCTTGTATGGGGAGAGACCCTTTACCAGGACAGGACAAAAACTGATGGCTTTAAACTGGAAGGAGGTTACACTTAGGTTAGATATTAAAAGGGAATTCTTTACTCAGAGAGTGGTGAGCAGTGGCACATGCTGCCCAGAAAGCTGTGAGTGCCCCATCCCTACAGACATCTGGAAAATGACTGGATTGGATGTGGACCTGGGCAGCCTGATCCAGTGGGAGGTGTCCCTGGCCATGAGAGGGGACTTTGGAACGAAGTAGTCTTGAAGAGCTCTTATGATTAAAAATGTTCTATGTAGATAAGGTAGCTGTTATGCATCATAAAGAGTAAAGCAGAAGTATGAATGTGTTTGAACCGTTGTGCTAGTCTAGTGCCTATTGAATAGTGACTCTGCAGCTTACCTTTTCAAGCATTCCATTTGGAATGCTGCTGTAATGTATTACACAGTTAATGCAATTGCAGCTTGCGATTTAACACACTCATTGCTGTTTACAGCAGTCAGGAAGGCAAGCTCCTTGTTTGCATCTTATGTTCTTCAGTTGGGGGAAACAAATTATGCTGTTTTTAAAAATAGGGAATTGCTGCTTTTGCCTAATTGATTTATAAGAAATTACAATACAGATTTGTTTGAAGAAAGCTCACGTGTGAAGCTGCAGTTGGTTTCCCAAGATGCTTCTATCAAGTAGAACAGCATATAAATTATATCATCAGTTAATGAGGTCTTGGAAAATAAATATTTGTAGCTATTCCATAGCATCTGAGCTTTGCAGTATACACTGTTGGATATTTTTTTAATAGCTCTGAGTGAAAGTTTTGTTTGTCTGTTGGAGGAAGAGTTGGTGTGAGAGTAATGGACAGAAGAAATACATTGGGTCAAATAATAAATCCCAAATAGCATTTTAAAATTTAATTGAATGGTCATGTTTTTAAATAAATAAAAGTGGAGACATTTTAAATATATAGTTATTTTTCAGATTGTGGACAGTTACATTTGAAAAAATGTCATTGCCTTTTTGTTTGTTTTTATCGACAGTTTGGAAAAGCTGAAATGAACTTGTAAAAATTTGCCTTCAAATATTTACTTCTTTGAAAACATTTTGAGTAAGAAACCCATTCTTTTTATGCAATAATACAGTTACAGCTGCATGTCACCTGTTGCATAATTATTAAATTGAGTTGCTTTTTCAGGCAGATATTCTGTCTTCACACTAGAAGCAGTGAGATGTTTAGCAAACAAATAGCAAATGCTGAAAAATGAAATCCTTCTTGAGTACATGGTGTTGTACCGGGATCATGTAGAATTGTTCATTTCAGAGCTTGCCTTATTTCTAAACAAATTAAGGCTATATTCTTGACTCCCTGTACTATTCTTCTAAAACAACGATTGATTGGAGAAGATTCTAGAACACAGTAATTCTTCTAGTAATAATACGACTGCAGTACCTGTTTTTCTTTTCCTGTCAGTTCTGAGAAATGGCCAGAACTCCCAGTTATACCTTAATACTGAGTGCCTCATTTAAACTAGAAAAGGAAGAAACAGAGGACAAAATTATTTTTAGAAACTGGAAATTGCCAGTGTTTTCTTCAGATTCTTGATTTGTCTCATTTCTTTTCTCAAATTCCTGCTGTACTTGTTTAAAATTCCCTGTTTACTTCTACTGTTTCTAATTGTAAGAGCTATATATAATCTTTAATGATACATACTTGTGTCAGTAGAAGAAAACAGTCACTCTTATGGGTCTGCTTGCTTTCCTTCTACTGGTGGTGGACAAGTTTTAGTCTATATCTGTCCTCCTTCAGGAAAAAAAAAATTGATAATTTGTCACATAATTGTCACATGAGAGGAGCATGGTAGAACTGATCACTGAATTTCCGTGGAGTTTTGCTCTCATAATGCTGTATTACTTCATATAAATTTTCATATAAATTTGGTTGTGGAAATTGTTTTGCTCTCTCTGGATGTTCCCCCACCTCTCCTATCGTCAGACCTTGGGGGGGGTGGGGGGTGACATTCTTGGTTATGTGACCTTTGTGTTTTGTGCATCTCAGCTGTCAGTTTTTTTTTCTCTTGTTTTACTCATCTTCTTGCAGAATAAGTGCTTGTTTCTCAAGTATAATCTGAAATGTATCTTGTTTCTGCAACTATTCTTCTTCTTCTTGCCCCTTAAATTTCTTTTTTTTCCTTTCCTTTTTTTTTTCTGTTTGAGCTTTGTTCTTAGCAGGTGTGCTGCTGTCAATCCATTGTCTTTTTCCAAAACACGATTTACAACTGTTAATCAATCTTGATTAGCTTAGAAAAGCTGCTGCTCTGTCAGAGTCAATACAGAGTAGATCTAATGTGATGAGTAGCAGTGTTTCCCAGGCATTCATGTCTGCTTTCCTCAGAAGTGTGCCTTCATAGTACCTTAAAAACAAAAACCCAACAAAGCCCTAGGTCTGGTAGCAACCAGTAAAATACATGCAAATTGAGAAGTTGTTTTGCATTTGGTATTATTTATTAGCCATTGCATAACTAAATAACCAAGGGCTACAAACTGATACAAGTGGCTTGAATGCACTGTGAGCAGGCTTGTTTAGGAGAGTTTCAAATCTTCTCTAACAGGTGTGATCAACCAAGAATTTCATCTTTCTAGGTATTTAATATTAGCTTAGCAGCTGCTGTAAGGCTGGTTTCAGGCATCCCAGGTTACAGTGAGCTACAACAATGGAAAAAATGTTATTCTCATTCTGTAAATTAAAAAGGGATTCTTCATTTTAAGTAGCATGATTATTACTTTCTTCAAACTTCAGTGATGAGAACAAGTTCATTTTGGATGTTAGTGAAAGGATTAGCCTCTCCACAGTGTCAGAAATATAATTGAACTTACTGTAACCCATACATATGAAATGTTTTTAAGTCAATATTTTGTGGTCAGGCTTGTGAATTTCAAGAATCTGATCTGAGACTCATGTTGTAAGGTTTAATTGACTAAAGTGCTAAGATTTAAGAATGGCTTGGATTTTTCATTCCTTTAGTGTGGGATTATATGTACTTAATTTCCAAAGCAGTAGAGGCAAAAGTATAAACACACTAAGAGGTTCTTGAGGAAAAGCTAACTTCATTGAGACTAGTAGATTTCTTGAAAGAGTGATATAGTCAGCTGTGTACAGATAAATATTATGCATCTTATTGTATTAGAAATCATTGGTACATTTAGAGTAAACTTTGTCTAGCATGCCTGAAAGGTGTACTGACTTACAATAATTTTCTCTTAGTATCTTTATTTGTTTATGGTATTAGGAAGGCATGCTCAGTTTTCCAAGACAGTTTTCGCTTATTTCAAGGAACAAGATATAATGGAGGCAGATGGAGAAAGCAGACTGTTTGTGATGAGGTATCTAGAAAAACTATTAGACTGTCTTCCAGCTGAGCCTTCTTGCTCCCTGCAGTCCTTCAACCAAAGGAACTTAAACTTTGGAGTTACTGTGAGGTAGTTCTTGAAGTAAAAAAATAAACAATACAGGTGGGCACAATACTGTGTAGATTAAAACCAGAAGGCCACAAGTATTCTAAAGAACCCTTTTGTTCTCATGCAGAATGGAGGCTAATTTTGCCCTTGCCCTAGGAAGCTGACCCACACTAGCTACATAGGTCTCCCATGAATGCATGTGGCATAATGTTGAGCAATTACACAACAGAAGTTGGCTAGGAGAGGAGAAGGGCTGATGTTACTTGGGTACTGTCTGGACTTCAGCCAGCAGTTACATTGTGTATCACTTTGTTTTTATTTATTATTATTTTTAATTAAACTATTCTTATCTCAACCCATGTGTTCTCTCACTTTTTTTTTTTCTTATTCCTATTCACTGTGCTTGGAGGAGGAAAGAGCAGAGAGCTGTGCGATGCTTAGCAGCTGTCTGCTGGGTTAAACAGCAATAATACCAAGTGAGTTACTTCCTTTTAGAATATGTGATTATTTTTTTTTTTTTAGTGGAAAAAAAGATCATCTGATGCAAATTGTCATGAGTATTTCAGTTGCTTGATTTACTGGGTTTGGTATCCATTGTTTGGGCTTTTTGGATATTAAACAGATTTTAGCTTTTCTAGCACCACAGAATGCCACCACACATCTTCCACAGAGTGCAGAGTTAAGTAAATTACTTCACTGAACAATGTCAGAATCATTGTCGGAAGGGCAAATAGAGGTTTTAGCACTGCTGTCATTGTGAAGTGTTAGGGTATGTGAGATAAAATTCATAAACAAAATAAGAGAGGTATGAGCTACTTATGGAGTATGCTTCTCTGTCTCAAAAACTACAGGTTATACTGTCAGTAGCTGTGCTGTAGTGTGGTTTGTGCAGATGTTTCCTTGGTATCATGTGGACTGTGTTAAGTTTTTCCCTTTTCCCTTTCCTAATGAACTGTCATCCTGATGACCTGTCCATCAATCACTGTGGTGATACTTGTTTCCACTTAGCTCAATAACAGTTTTGATTCAGTGTTGATATTACATAGTTAGCAGCTTAAAAGTTTCCTTTGAAGAGTGATTCAATTCATATAGCTTTCTTAAAGCTTCTTATGATATCTTCTGTAATATCAATAGTTCAAACACTGCAAGTTATCTAAACTAACTGGATTGGGAACAGAAGGAAAGAGCAGACTCTTGGAGTGGTGATCTAGTGGTCTTTTGTTTTTTCTTTTCTTCATAGGAAAGCTGCTGACAGGATGATGAAATTTCTTGCTAGTAAAAGGTGATACTGTTTAACTAATGCTCCTGCATAATAGTCTGTAGCTACTGTTACAGTTCAGTGGAAAGAGATGGTGAAGATATCTTTTAGAGAGGTCTATGGGGAAGTGGTCAGAGTGATGTATTATGAAAACTAGACAAACTATTACCTAGGATGTATAACAGCTTTTTTTTTTTTTTTCAATGCAAGCAAAACATATGCAAGTGGGAAAACAAGTAATATTAATACATCAGTTTTTCATCTTTTATAGAGTTGGAATTAAACTCTATTCCTCTTACAGCTAGATTTAATTTGGAGTAATAAGCAAAGAGAAAAGGTACAAATCAGTGAAATAATCATTTCTGATGGGTTTTATATTGTCCTTTGAGATCTCTTAATTAAATATCAAAAAGGATCTGAGTTTGGAAGAGTCTTGAGCTAAAACAAGATGAAATGAGCCCTCTGGTTTGCTGTTGAAGGGTGTCTGTGTATATGTGTACAGGCAAAGAGAACAGAAGTACTTGGAGCTGTTCAGGAAGATGGAGAATTCTGTAATCTCTTCCACCTCCTATTAACAGCACAGGAAGAAAAACTGATCTGCTATCAGATAATTTCCTGTGAAGTTTTGGGACAATTTGACATGGTAGAGGATTTGTGAGTGTAAAATCAAGGGTTTTTCTGCTCGTGTTGAAGTATTGAGGACCTCACAAGGTCATCCACCTCAAGGCACAGCTCAAAGCAGGATCAGCTAGATCACATTATCTTAACAGTTGGATAAGTAGAGACCTTGTGGATAAATCCCAATCCACTGCTGAACTGCAGTTGCCTCTTTTCTGTAAATGAAATGTTTATTCCTTATTTCACCCTTTAAATAAGAAGTGATCATCTGTTTTTGCTTGTTTTGTGCTTTTTCCAGGCTTAAATTAGTAGATTTTAGGTAAAATAAAGCATTTCACACTCCTGCAAAAATGGTTCTATAATGTTTACTCTGAATCAAAGGATCTTTGTGTTTTTACACTGTATGCATTTTTCAACTGTTACTACTAAATGCATTCTGGAAATAGGTTTGCTTTGCATCACGGACTTTTTATCACTGTAGAGTTACTTTTTCTGCCATTAAGTAGTTTTAAATGTTTTCCAATATTTGATGACTGTAAAGGAAAGATAAACTAGGTTGTTCTGAGAATGTCCTGCTAAAATGAGCAAATGAATCAGATGGCACTGTGGCTAGCTTTTGTGGATTCACATTTTTCCTTGAAAAAAAAATTATTTCTGTAAGGTAAAGCTTCTTCAAATTTTTCCTTGCTTCGTTTTAATCTTTTCAAGGTGTCATTGCTTCAAGCCAACTCTTTTTCCCTTTTTACTAAGGTGAATAATTGAAAAGTTTTTCCAAATCACACTAGAAAAATACCAGATAAATGAACAATGTCTCCTCGTATTTAGTAAGTAAATACTAATAATCTGAATATAAATTGTCATTAGTTGAAATTGTGGATTTGTTGGGAGTATTAATGATCTGCTAGCATTCAAACTTACTTCTAAGGTAGGGAAAATTTCTCTGGAATTGTTCAAATTATGAGATAAAATCAAGTGTGTTCCTTATCTTCAACACGCTTCCTTCTGGCAGTAGGATGCAATTCCACTGTAGTTTACTGGCTTTACTGAATGTGAAGCTCATTCCAACAGCCTTCTGCTTAGTGATGGTATTACCTCTGTCCATGCAGTAGCTATAATTTATTACTGTACATTAAATAGCCATATGGCACTTTTCTTTCAGTTTCTACCAGAATTCATCTGTGTGCTTTCAAGAGAGTGATTCTTTAAAATTAGGTATTTTAATAGCTTAATAGTTAACCATTGTATGAGACACTGACAAAAGTTGTGTTTTGCATTCTATTAGAATTGTTATCTGAAGATCTGTTTATAGGATTCCTGATAGATGTATCTGTTCATCCTGTAAAGCATCTGTTAGACTTCCGTATGAAATCTTGATTTAACAATGACGAAAAATCTGGCACCAGAAAGCTAAGTAGGCTTTAGTTTTCTATTAAGGCAGATTTAAGAATAGTACGAGAACTTTCCTATGATGCTTGTCTGTCCCATGCAGCTATAGCCCTGGCTCTCTTAATCCTTCACTTTGATAAATGCTAGGAGTAACAGTCCCTGCATGTTTGAATCAAAATGATTATATTAAGTCTAGCCATATAAAGGGGTTTTCACATATATCTGTCCAATGCTTTCCTTAATTTAATTAAAATGAGAAGATAAAAACGTGAACGGGTGTACTGTGGAGAGTGGTACCAGAACCTAGAAAAGAACCACTGCTGAAGTTGTGACTTTGGCTTGTGCCTGATGTTCATTATTGATAGGCTATGGAACAACAGAGCAGAAGAAATGAAGAAAATGAAATGGTAACTAATCTCTGCACCTCAAAAGGAAGGATTTAGAAAAATTCCTTAGGCTTGGAGTTGTAGAGTGTATGCCTTTACATATTTGCAGTGCAAATCCAACACTAATCATTTCTATTCTTTGTCCAGGGTGAAAACTGGGAAGAGAGTGAGTATCTTACCTGTAGTTATTTGGTTACTGAAAACCATCAACTGGAAACTTGGTTAACAGTGGTTTTGCTAGTCTGAGAATCATTTCAGTTTTGTGTGTATTCTAGGTGACTCAGATCTATTGTGCCTTGAGGCAAGTCATCATGCTGTGCTTTGTCTCCATACCCATACTTGTACAGTAGAAATTGATTTTTAAACAGAGAGGATAATTTGGCTGGTGTTCTGAAGTGATGGACAGTAACTAATGTAGGAACTAATGTGTTTGCAGGGATGTATACAGATTGTGCTACAGAGAAGTATTTCAAAACAACTGTTAGGTAGTTTCATCTCAGAATTTGTGTTTTGTACTATGTACATCCACAATAAAGGAGGCATGGAAAACGTAGTGTTGGTTCTGTTTCATTGTTTAGCTGCTACTAGTTTGTGTTTTTTGAGACTTCTGTGCATAGTAAGAAGAGGGTAATATATTTCTAGAACTGCAAATATGTGATAAAAATTTCCACATTAAGCTAGTTCTTGCCTATTTCATTTTTTTCTTTTTTGAAACAACTCAAAGGTGACTGATGGATCGAAGAAGCTTTGTTATCAAAGACAGCACTATAACTAAATGTACTAGGATTATAAATCTCTGCTGTTAGTGGGAGATTTTTGAGTATTAAAATGGATATGAGAGAAGGTAGAACTTGTGGAAAAGATCAAGAATGAAAAGACACTTCATCCAGAATCTGGAATAAAGTGCATTTGGTGTTTCTTTGAAATTCTGAGAAGCTGCGGTCGTAAGAGTTTTAGAAAGGTGTGGAGGAGCTTAGCAGAGAATAGTGGAATAGGCAATTAGCGGTTATCCTTTGATTTTTGTGTATATTAAAAAGGAGATTAATTCACTTAGAACTAAAGCCCAAATGAATAGAAAGTTGAAGCAGAGCTGAAGCATTTAAAAAAAAAAAAAATATCTGTTTAGAGTCTTGCTGGAGAGACAAAAATTAAAATTTAACTATGTTAAATTGGGTAACTTGCCCATGCTGCTGCAGCAGTAGAGGCCAGTGGCACTTCTTCAGATTCCTTCTGGTATTATCTCATGGTGACAATTGCCTTGCTCTGAATTTAGCAAGGATGCTTTTGTTGAGTTGCATGTTCCTCCAGCCCTATGCCACAGCTCAGTGGCACTGAGAGACTTATTCTTCCTCCTTTCCCTTGTTCCTTGAGAGAAAGTAACCTAGGAGCACCTTCTCCTCCATGTACTGAGATCAGACAGTTTTTGGCTCCTGCGAAGCAAGAGTGAAGGGATTTAGTCTCAGGATACAGGATTAAATCACTCACTCCCATGTCTGAAAGTTGCACTGCAAATACAAGTTTTGTGATTATGTATTCTTCAGGCTTTACTTATTGCGTTACTGGGAGATAGCTTTTTCTAAAAACATTATTCTAGCCGGACTGATGAATGCTTAAATCAGTAATGTTTGATGCTCAGTGCTACTATGGGAAGAAAACACCTATCCCAAAATGGTCAACAGCAGAAGACAAACAGCATCTACTGAACTGCATTCAACGTAAGACATTAAAAGCATTCAGCTTTCATGTTATCATTTGCTGGATTGTTAGAGTATGCCACCTGTAAAACTTTCTGGCAAATAGAACTTGTTTCTCATTAATTGTTCAGAAAATGTGGAAATAAGAGCAATTCCATCACTTAAAAAAAAATAAGAAGAAGAAGAATGGGGAAAAAAGATGGCCCTTTTTCAAAATGATCAGTAATACAGTGTTTATGACATGTTGAGGGAAATTCTGGTAAACCAAGAGAGAATTTGTTCTGCCTCATTCAGAACAGGGCTGTGAATCTGAGTATTCTGCAGACGCATCTGTAGTTGCAATGGGAACTGGATTATGTACCTTTAACAGATCCCTGCTGAAACACTTTGAAACAAAAGATAGTCACTGGGCTTTGTGACTGTAAGAAACATAACAGCCTGAATGACATCAATTTTAAATAAAGTAGTGAAGAGTCTGAGATGGTGGGAGCAATTTTTCTTTCCTTTATGAAGAACAAGTAAGTATCTTATTTTAATTCCACAACTTTTCAGAATTTTTTTGTTCTACTACACCTGTGATTTACTGGCTGAATTGCTTCTTTTTGACAGGCTAGGGAGAAATAAACTGGTGTTCATTTCAAAGTAGCTGTTAATACTTATGTCTGATTGGAAGCAGTACTTCAAATGTGCATGTAGCTGCAAACTGAGAGTGCTGCAGCGGGATATAGATACCAGTTATTAGTTCATCTCTTTTCAGGCACTGTCAGCATGTGGGCCATGATATTAGTTTCTGTAGATTTTCCAGCAAATCATATACATGTTCTCTCTGTGCCCTGATTTCCACCTCATCACAGTGGAGAAGCATTTTCCTCTGCTTGTATGGTTTGGTAAATATGGTTTCTTGCAGTTCTGTATTTATTATGAGCCTTTTTTTTTTTCTTCATGAGCAACATAAAATACTAATTTGTGGAAAAGACTTAACCGAAGTTTACATTTTCTTTCTTTCTTTTTTTTT
>VXAB01011120.1:323253-378253 GCA_013399175.1 Odontophorus gujanensis
TTTTTTTTTTTTTTTTTGTCCTGGTTGGCTTGGCATGTGATCTTGAAGGACCAGGCAGAATTTTGTTGTGACCTGCAGAGGTTGGTTGTAATGAGGCTGTTTCCAGGCAACTGGGTCCTGTGGTACTGGCTTTTTAGTATCTGCATTGCTGAGGATTCGTTCAGCTTAGCATGGGAAGCATTCTGAATTACGAAGAGAGAGAAGGCAGCTTTCTGTTTATCAGATGCTTGATTTTTGTACTGAAGTACAAATTTCTTGAAATTATTTGCTTTGAAGTTGGCTAGTGATATCTGGTTTTCGCTAAGAAGAAGCACTTATCTTGAACCTATGTGAAAGTTGCATATGTTCATATCCATACATACATACTCATAGTTTCTTGATAAGATTTCCTATTAGGCCAGCCAATTAGCTTGTTTTCTCTTCTCTCTGGATAAACAGATCAAGTCAATGTTTGGTTATTGAAACTAAATCTGCAAAGGAAGACAAAAATGCAAATGTACAGGAGTAGTAAACAGTGCATCAAAAACACTGAAGTTTTTACAAGCTGCTTACTGTTTTAGGATACATGTGTGTCTGTATATAGACCTTAAAATAAGTAGGAAATAGAAGCAATTTTGTTGTATATTTGCAGAAACAACTTGGATTATCAGTCATATAATGCATCTCTAGACTTCCTAGGATTTTCAGTAACTGTACTGTATAGTTGAATATTGTTATTGATTTTCTGGATGAACAATGACAAAAATAAATTGAGATAGTAGTTAACGTGTGTTACAACATGATTTTCAAATAGAATAGTGACAAAAATGTATGGAAGCCTTAAATCATATTTTGGAATCTGATGAAAATAAGAGAAAACATCTATTGCATACATCCCTTCTATGCTATTTCAGGTCATATGCTGTGTAAGTCTTGATTGTTATATTTCTAAATCTTGAAATGTAAGAATTTCACTTTAAGGAATACTCAAGGTTCCACTAGAACTGGTAACAATACACTGAAGGAGGCATGGTTCTTAATGGACTTTTGTCCGTGAGAAATACTGGAAGCAAGTAAAGAAAATTGTTCCAGTGGAAAACATATGATAGGACAAAGGGGAATGGTTTTAAACTAAGACAAGGGAGATTTAGGTTAGATATTAGGAGGAAGGTTTTCATTCAGAGAGTGGTGACCCACTGGAACACATTGCCTGGAGAGGCTGTGGATGCCCCAACCCTGGAGGCGTTCAAGGCAAGGCTGGATGTGGCTCTGAGCTGCCTGGTCTAGTGGTTGTCTACTCTGTCCCTGGCAGGAGGTTTGAAATTAGATGATCTTTGAGGTCCTCTTCAACCCAGGCTGATCTATGATTCTCTAAAACCTCATCCTTTTTTCTCTCTTTTTAAGCCTGTAATTGGTTTAGAAATCACTCAGGCTGTTAAATTTAAAAACACTGTGAGTTAGTCTATTTCTAGGTTTAAAAAAAACATCAAACAATCTGAAGCCAGATTTTTGGATTGATTTGCGTACTATCCCTACCCCATGAGTCCTGTGAGAGCAGAGTTGAAATTGGGTCAACATTTGGACTAGATTTTGATAGTTCATCAGTTAATGACCGATCTTATCAGCCTTTACTTGGAAACCCTAGTGTTGGATTTTACATGCCTCTGAAAAAGCTGAAAAGTCTGAATGCAG
Organism: Odontophorus gujanensis; assembly: GCA_013399175.1. Taxonomy (NCBI): domain Eukaryota; kingdom Metazoa; phylum Chordata; class Aves; order Galliformes; family Odontophoridae; genus Odontophorus; species Odontophorus gujanensis. The sequence continues at coordinate 324,925 of VXAB01011120.1, forward strand.
AGCTAAATGCAGTGAGCATCTGTAACACAAAAACCTGAACATGTATTTGAAGCTATTACAAGATATGGCTGTATCTTGACGTTCTTGTACAATAGAACAAACAAGGAGTGTGCTTTTAATGAGTACATGAACCAGAGTCTCACTGGACTGCAAGGAATGGACAGTACTCAAAGGAACAAATGGCAGTGTGTGGTGGAGCTGATGGCAGTGTTATCTCTTGATCCCAGAAGGGTGAATTTGAGGTGAACTTTGTAAATGTTCATCTTTGGTAAATACCAGTCTGAAATCTTAATGGAAAACAAAGTCACTTTTTTTTTTTTTAATACAAAAACAACTTGACATTTTTCAGTATACTTTTTAATGAGCATTGCTGTGAGCTATTTTATAATGAAATTTGCTTAAAGGGAGAACAGGCTGGTGATACTTGGCAGAATGATGTGGCATATGGTAAAACAGTTGTGATCTATCGGCAAGCACTCATTTTTTGGAAAGAGTTCGACTTTCAGCACAGTGGATTGTATCTTGATATTCAGGACTTAAAAGGAAAAAAGCAGCTGAGCAGCATACATGGACAAAGCCTTTCAATAAGGGTAGAACAGAAACCCTTTTATTATTCATTCTTTGTTTTACATGGGGCATCTGGCTTTTGTCGATCTTTCTCCTGCTTTTTTTTTCCTCTTAAAATATGTGTATTTGGTAGTTTGAAGGTAAGTGGGCATTCTTAATTTATGCAAACGAGGATTTCTATGAGTGACTATCCACATATTTACCATTATAGGAGAACAGGGTAGGTCAGTTGAAAGAAACCATCAAAGATATCAAGTCCAACTGCCTGACCAATTCAGGGCTAGCCAGAATTTAAAGCATATTATGAAGGGCATTTTCTAAATGCCTCTGATCTTAAAGATTAACTCCGTTTTGAGAGAGACCTGGTTATAAATGCCAGTGTTGCCTGCAAACGCTAGGCAGTACCATTACTACTGCCTTCAAGCAGATAAAGGAGATTAATTTGTAGTCGTTCCTCTAGATTTGTAACAGAATGTAAGTAGATGACATGACCTTGCTTGATGATCATGGAAGAGTATGCCTATGTTATTGTACTATTCAGATTAAAGTTTTATAAGCACCTGATCAGTAGCTTCTTATCCTTGTATTCAATTACGTTAAGATAATGTAAGCCTTGAAGTGTTATGTGTGTGTCTAGATATGGAGCTGGAAGATGGAGTAAATGCCAAAGCACTGAAGATAAAAGAAAAAAACAACAAAGCAACTAAACTGTTTATATTTTGTTTGAAGTTTTGATAACAAATCGAAGTATCTGTCAGCTGACCATCTTATGTCTCAAGTATATGTTTTTATCTAATAAAAGGTAGGAGGGCACCTGAAACATGTGGGTTTTGATGAATCTACTGACTTAAGCAAAATAAATAAATAAATGAAATCCAGAAAAAACAATAAATGGCTGGATTCAGGTTCTGTTTAGTATGACTTTTTGTATGTGCAACCATAGGTGAAAATTCCTGCCAGTAGACAAAGGATTGCAGTGCTCTCATCCTTTCTTGCTCTTGATGATTGGAGGGAATAATCAGATACAACTTACTGTGGTTGAAGGGGAGTTTTAAATACCAAATAGTCCTTAAAGCACAGATACTATTTTTTTTTTAGAAGTCACTGTAGTAACACACAGGAACTGTCAAATGGATTACACAAATCTATTGAATTTGAGGAAAAATAAAAGGTATAACTAGGTATGACAAAGCTGAAATGCCACATTCCTCTTGAAGATGTCTGTTGCTAGTGTGGCATATGTTCCAGGTCATACTGGGAAGGGATGGAGCTACTGTTCAGGAGAAGTAGCAATTACTTTCGTAGTTTGGTCAGATGCTAACCCATATTGCAGACCTTTGGCTGTGTCCCAGGCTCATGGGCTCATGAGTTATTAGCCTATTTTTTTAATGAAAGATTCTTGTCCTTAAAATGGCAGAACTTGAAATAGTGCTCTAAAGAGTAACTTGCAAAAGGAAGAGTTGCGATGAAGTCAGTGTCCTTTGAATTAGTGGACTCAGACACAAGCTGGGTCAGTTGTACTGGTGTGCAGTCATGTGTAGAGGAGGGACCTGATGAGAGTCAAGACAAAGACGCAGTACGCATCTGAATTATCCTCATTTGAACTGGTTGCTTTTTAACTAATTGCTAACTCTGGACCAGGAACAGATGATATAGAAAAAACAAGCTTTCAATACTGTAGGCTTTGAGTCAACTCTTTTTTTTTTTTTTTTTTGTACTAAACTAAGAATGATTGATCCTGGTTTTGTGAATACTGACTTGGTATTACACAGGACAGTATTTGTTATTCTTATTTAAGAAATTATTTCATGTTATAACATACTAAATGAGCAGTTATTGAAGGCCCTGATACATAAAATCAAGTTGTGTCATACAAATTGTACGAATATTTTCTATTAAAGCAGAATTCAACACTTCAAACAGTATGAAGACTTGATATGACTCCATCTCCACCCCAAATTTGTCTTAATAAATCTGAGTAAACATATTAAAACATGATTAATAGTGCTTTCTTAGATTTCTTTGAGAAGAATAGGTTATCTAACAGTTGTAACCTAATTCATTTGAAAGTTGTTAAGAAAAGGGTGGTGTTTAAACTGAAATGAAATACATCTAGGTAAGGCCTACTATACTGCATTTTGTGGGACAGCTTACAAAACAATCTGTTTGTATGAATTAAGGCAAAGCTCAAAGCTGAGTTGTCCTAAATGCTGTTACTACTACATCCTTTAAAGCCATCTTTACTATGAAAATGCTTTACAACTTTGTTTTCAAAGGAAATACTTTCTTTTTGCTTTAGGAAGCCTGCAATTTTTCTTTTTGTTGTGTGTATATGTTTATGTATACTGCTGATCTTTGTGTTGTGTAGATACAGTTGAGAGGTGTCTGTTCCAAGAAGCCAAGTAATAATCACTGTATATGCATTTTTGGCCAGAATGCTGAAGGAAGTGTCCTTTTTCTTTGAGCGTGGGTGTTGAAAGGTTTCCAATTAATGAAGTTTGTAGGTTAGTTATGACTCATCTCCTGGTATCAGCTACTTAGATTTATGTAGTTAGTACTGGGTGTTTTCCAATAAAAAATTGATTTTATACTTACTATTTAGCAAGGATGTTATATTTGGTGCCCTGATAAAATTTTCCAAGGTAGATATAGGGTTCTGTTGCATAGTATGTCAAGGTAGATAATGGTATTATAGACAAAATATAAAGCAAAGATATTTCATTGACAGTTAAAAAGGCAATTAAGTATATAGTTTTGGTGGTTGTTTGTTTTTTTTTTAATCTGGAGTAAGTGTTATTTGACTTAGTTTGAATATGATTACATCATTTTGTCCCTTTGTCTTAGCATGCACAGTAGGAAATGTAGGCACAATATACTGAGTATTGCATGAGTAAGAGGTACCATGTAGCTTCTGCCTTAATTAATTTCTGATCTGTAGTGGATCTCCTGGTCCTGATACTTGCACTCAAAGTTAAATGATCAATCTCTTGGCAGTGATAATGCTTAGGTAAAATGAAGTTTCTGATGCTATAATGGCAACATATGCTTTTTTTTTGTTGTGGGTTTTCTTTCTTTTTTTTTTTTTTTGAAGCATATGTTAGATATATTTGCTTTTTTAAAAATGTTAATAGTTGTTCATTTTTTTTTTAATTGGCTTAAAGAAAAGTTATAACTAATAGCTTTTTACTGGGCTGTGTTTTTAGGGAAGATTTATGCGTAATATATACGAAGTAAAATAATATGTTGTTTTTTCTTTCATACTTTCTTTGTAGTTAAAAGTAATTTGCGGATTTTCAGTTGGGATCAATAAGGAAACTGAAATATGAAAAAACTAATGTTATGAATGTGGGTATGATAAAAGTTCTAATTCATAATACTAAGAGCACACAGTTGTGTAATCCTGGTAATAATCTTTACCCATGTGGAATCAGTGAGTATTCTGCTGAGTGAGCTTTGAGCTGTCTGGAGAGTACACAAGACGGTGCTTTTAAGAGCCCTCTGCAAGCAACATTCCCTCATTCTTCATGTTCAATTCCTGCAAATCCTGTAAAACACTTAGGCTCTGAGACAATGAGCGGGATAGAAATGCTCTTGGTGTTCTTGTATTGAGGGCCATAGTTCAAGTCCTAGCTTCCTCTAGTAAGTTCTAATTTTTGCAAAATTAGTACTGTATACTTTAGGAGAAATGGTAGATTATACACAAGTCTACCATATTAGGATAGTCTTTGAGTTAGGACAACTTTCTCACTATCCTAAGACATGATTTTAGCTTTTTGATAATGAGTAAAATCTCAAATATATATTATATTATATTATATATATTATATTATATCATATATTTAAATAACTGAGTTTTCAAATTAATTGAGAAGGTTTCTTCTTTTTCTTTACCATCCCATGTCTGTTTCGATCGAAACAAACCTTGACTTTCCTTTGTGTTTTTTGTTCTGTTACAAGATCTAACATTAATTCTATCTAAAGTACAATCCAACTTTTCTGTTTAGAGATGGGGGTTGCATTTGCACCTTCATCTATTTCAGAAAAAAAATAACTGTAATGAGATGCAAAGGAAGAGACAATTCTGTGATGGGTTTGTGGGATTGTCAAGACTTTTCTAATTTACTCCATCTTTGTATCTCTGCTGTGGAAAGGTGGTTTGGTAAGTTAAATGTTTAATTACACTTCTACATTTTTAATGACAGTAAAATACTTAGCATATGCCACTGTTCTGGTTTGTTTTTGGCTGTCTTTGTTAGATTCCCTTCACTTGACAAGCATCACCTCTGCTCTCTCAAAGCAGACTTTAAACATGGCAAGGCAGCTGATGAAGACAGAACATTCAAATTACTGAAGTGTTTGGAGCTGAGAACAGATTCATGATAGGAAATCAAACTACAGAAGAGAACACGCTCTTGTTCCTGATGGGCAGAAATAATGTGAAACCGGTTTTTGTATTTCAAAATGTGAATCTGCAGAGGGATGTAACTTTGTTACTGACTTTCAGAAGAAATTATGACTGAGTTGGAGGGACTGAGTGTGCATTCTGAGTAATTTATGCAGAATGCTTCTAGCTTACCATAATGCTGGCTGAGAAATGGACCCAGGAAGAAAGATTCTGAAGCTTATAACTGTCTTTTTTAAAGTGATGTTAGGCACTGTACAGTTATGGTGCCAAAATAAGTGTTTGATAACCAAGGAATTATCGTGATCCTTCAGTTCTGACCACTTGAAGTGAGGTTGTTGTAGTTGTGCAGTGTACAGAATCTACATTGAGTCTGTCATTTCCATTTATCTGCTATCAGACTCATTGTATATGAAAGTTATTTTGGGGAGTATATGAAGAAAGGTATTCTTACCTTTTATTTTTTTAAACTTTTTTCAAATGTTCTTTTGAGTCCATTTTCTTTAATTGTTGTGTTAGATGAGTACTCTGTCACTGTGGAAAACCTCAAGTTGTTAGAATGTTGGGAAGTATAAATGTACAAGAGCTGAATGGATAGAAAAGCATGCCTTCCTTTTGATGTGTGGAAGGGCAAGATATCCCAGAGAGTCTATTTTGAAGAGTCAATGTCTTTAAAAGTCTAGGCCTTGCTGTGTAATCTTCCCTTCTTTTCTATCTTCCTTCTGAAAGGAAAGGAAGATTAGCCCAAATGAAAATGTGCTGGACTTTGGTGTAATGCACCATCATTCTGTTCACACTTAACCATGATGAACTTCTTAGTACAGAGAGAGGCGGCTTAATAAGAGAATTTCTGATATTTTTAAAAATCACAGGGCTTTCTACTTGCAGGCTGAAACGTCAAGTATTACACTGAGGCTATAAAGCCATTTTCCTTATCTTGTAGGTCAGCTCTGAGCGTTTAATATATGGTAGAAATGGTGATCTATTACTATTTCTTGGTAAGCAGGTCTATTGAAGGAGGCTGAATGGAGAAAGTGTGTAGCAGGATGAGACATGTAGAGCTACTGTAGTCCCAATTTGTTTTATGTATCACTTGAAAAGCTGGTATTTACAAGTGTGACTATAATGAATACCTTTGCAGGATCTTACAAATCATGGAATGGTTGAGTTTTGAAGGGACATTTGGAGGTCATCTGATCCAACTCTGAACTCGAGCAGAGTTATACAAAGATTGTCCATGACCATGTCTACTTGTGTTTTGTATATCTCCAAAGATGGAGATTCCTCAGACTCTGAGCAACCTGTTACAGTGCTCAGACATCCTTATAGTAAAGCTCAGAAAGAACCTCTCGTATTTCCACCTGCACAGTGCCCCTTGTTCTATCACTGGGCATCACTGAAGAGTATGGCTCTGCTTTCTTTTTGTCAGGTATTTATATATGTTTGATAAGATCCCCATAGAACCTTCTGTAGGCTAAACAGCCCCAACTCTCTAAGCCTTTGCTCTTATGTGAGATGCTTGAGGTCCTTGATGATCTTCATGGTCTTCATCAGTAAATCAGTGCCCCATGTGTACTGAGGAGCCCAACAATGGAAAGAAGCATTCCAGATGATGTCACTATACTCTGTAAGGCTCATAAACTCTTTATTTACAAACAAACAGCAGTTCTACACTTATTTTAACTAGAAAGTTAAAGAAAAATATTTGCTCAATGGTATGGCAACATTTGAAATCTGAAATGCAAGAGGTAGAATATAAGGAATTGAGCATATTCTCTTCTTGAATGGCTTGTAATACTCTCACTAATTACATCTTGAATTCATATAAAATAAAACCTAAAATGTAGTGATATAACCAAACTTTTTAATGCCATGAAAACAGCATCCAGCAGCTTCATTCGGGTCTGACTGTGAAACTTGCAGCTGCAATGCTGAACATTTATCTGTGCATAATTTAGTAAATCACATTGAATATACCTTTTTTTCTGCCCACCACTGAACGATAGTTGCACAGAATACTTCATTGCTGGGTAGGTGACTTTGCTTCAGCCAATATCATACTTGAAGTTCTAATCCACAGATTAATTCATTCATTAAAAATCAAATACTCCCTATGCTATCTGTAGCTCCTGATTACTGTTCTATACTTACTGATTTCTTTCATCATCATATTGGTTCTATCTAATGAGGGAATCTTGTTTAATGTTAGGCATCTTGGTATTATTTATGGGATTGCTGTATTAAAGAACATTTGCTTGTGTTTGTGGTAATAGTCACTGTTGGATTTTTTTTTTAGTGTTTATCAAGAGTTAATTTTAGAACTAGGTAAGCAGGTTACAGTGATCACTTTAATGTACAGAATGAATTTGTTGTGAATACTAGTCTTGATGGGGGAAAATGTGCTGCATTTCTTAACAGGTGTATAAATGTATCATCTGTTACACAGTTGTATTTAACAGCACTTACTCTACCTCTACTTATGAGTTGACCAGTGCTTCAGTAATTTGTGGTACAGTGGCATTACTGCAGACTTTAAGGGCAAATCAAAATCGGTGCTCAGTCTTTTATATTAATACAGTTTTACATTGTTACTATTTATTATTATTATTATTCTGCTGATGTTGTTAGTTATTCCAGTGACTGATAAGTCTGGACTTTTAATAATTATTGATAAATATAACCTGGTTTATTTGGTCTATAATAGCTGCTTCTTGGGTCGTCAGCTCAAGAAAATGAGAAGTGCTCCTGAAAATTGGTAGTTGTTACAGTAGTGTTCATTTGTCGTTATAAAAAAAAAAAAACTACCTCAATATGCCTGTACTCCTTATCTGTCCTTTCTAAGAAACTGCATACCTTTTGTGGAAAGTTTTGTAGTTGTTTTTTTTGTTTTGTTTTGTTTTCATAAATTAGATGTTACCCTTCATATAGTAAAAAAAAAAACATTTATCTTAGAGGTATGAGTCTAAATAGCAAATCACTTAGTAATAAACATGCAATATTTCTTTCTTACAATGCCTGTGGCTTTCAAGGGATGGTAGGAGATATACGTAATATTTTGATGTTTCCTCTCCCCTCTCTCAAATTGTACGTTAAAGGGAATCTGTGTCAAAGACTGAGTCTGTGCATATATTATAAAGCTGAACAAGTTGGGTAGAGAACTCAAGTATTAGTGTTTTTGTTTAGACTTGTTTTGGGGAAGAGAACTCTTAGACCTTGAAAAGGAACAACGTGACTGAAGATATAGCACATCTCCCTGTCTTGCCTCTGCCAGTGCTCTATTGCTGTGGTCCAGAAAACTTTTTTTTTTGTGTAAGATGTGGATCATTAAAGAATAATTGCTTTTAAGATAATTTCAGTAAAGCTCAAATTTTTCAGCATTGGAAGTTTGAATTTTGCATGTTAGCTGTAAACTTGATTCCTGTTTTCCAGCGAACAAATCATTGCTGCCTTGATATTTGCAGTCTTGATGAGGAAGAATAATAGTTTCTGAAGAGCTGTAAATTATAACTATGCTAGCAGGAGTGGCTAGGTTTGTGTGTATGTTCAACAGAAGATGTTAAAAAAAAAGGCTCTTGCAAATGATACCAATGAGGAGAGGGAAACAAGCAGAATAATTTCATCCTCCTGAGAATTACAGGAGGATGAAATTATGTGGTACATCTGGAGTTTGCTTAGGCTGAAATATAGCTCTGAAGAAGTAGCAAATCTAGGGGGAAAAATATATATATAAAAGACTTGCAGTAGATGTAGGACTGGACTGTAAATTAGATTTGAGTGCCTATGATAGGACAGATTATAGAAGGAATTTTGAGATGTTGAGGGGAGATGACTATTAGTGTGTATTATACTTGTAAACATAAGGTACTGAAGTTTTGATCCCATTTCTAACTTCGTATCAGATACGTTTTTTAAAATATAATGGGAAGATTCTGCTAGTGATTGTAGAGCAGGTTTTGATTTGGATTCTGGTGTAGTGGAGTCAGTGAGTGATTGTCTTCTCCAGTTGGTTATCCTAATTAGGGGGAGTTCTTCAAAGCAGTCTTTGATTATTAAAGAAGTGTTCTTTTTAAACGGTGCTGATATTCAGAACATGAAGAAAACTCAATTCTATTTGATGCTTAGTAGTCTTGCGGTTTCAACTCTGTGCTTGTTGCAAAATTTGGCTGAGTTCATTACACTGCTGGTTTTCTTGGAGTCTTTGGAACTGATTCGTTGGTGTAAGTTGGCACAAATATAAATGGCTAGTTTTGAATATCAACCTTCACCTATCTCTGTCAGTGGAGTAAGATAGACTTTTCCAATGAAATATTTAAAATAACTTGTACTCACAGTCATGGGGAGTGTTTCTTCACAGCTCATTTATTTTATGTAGGCTGCTACAAATGAATTACAGCGCTTTCATTGACAGAGTCTGTTGGACCTTATAGCTGAAGCAGCTGGAGAGTGAATGGAGGTATTTTTGCTGTGTTTTTTGTGAGAAAAATATTTTGGATCAAAAGCAAACTGAAGTACCATATCTGCAAATCAATGTAGAACTAATTTTTAGTAGAATTTTCTCTGACCATAATAAAGACTTGTATTTACAGGAAATTAATTGACCGTACGTATTGTCTTCTCTTCATGGGAAAAGCCTTAAAGCTGCTTCAAACAGTACCTTTTGTATGGGGTATGAAGGAGGGCTTTAGCCTACGAGCCTGGGTTACTATTGAGTTGTTAGAGTAGGAAAGAAAGAACAAAAAAAACACCTTAGTTTCTCATAAAACCTTAGTTTCTCATCCTGCTGGGGGGGCATGTTGGTAGCGAGCCTACTGCAATAAGTTCATTAGCTATGTATTTCCAGAAAGGATTAGATACTGAGAATAGCAGTAACTGGCAACATGATATTGATATAATTCTGTTTTAAAGTTTAACTTTCTCTTCCAACTTTCTCCTACATTTGTTGGACATAATTCCTATACTTTTCAGGTTGTCATTAGGTACTGTGCTTAGTATTTGCCATTTTGTTTTAGTATTGCTTGAGGAGACCATCCTGCAATTTGGTAATTGCTTTTATTAAAACCCTTTTCAGACCATACTGTCTTCAAACAGCCTCATTAAAAATATGAATTTCTTTTAAATAGTTCTTTTGTCATGTTTAATTATACATTTGTGGTGTCTTTATGGAAATTAACTTGACTGGGGTATCAGAGCTAAAAGATTATCCTCAAAAACTTAAAAAAACAAAAACAAAAAAAAAAAGACAGTAAAATAACTTTTTAACTGAATGCAGGAATTGCAGATTAGTGCTTCGTCCAGTTTCAATTGAAAAATATTAACATCCTCAGATAAAGTTGATGGAAAAGTGTTTTTATAAAAAACAGGATTTATTGGCAAGTAATTAACTATTATTATTATTTTTGCATAGGATTAAAGGTAATGAACTGTTACTTACCAAAGTCACTCTTTGTTTCATAAACAAGATCTGCAACAACCAAATCTGGAAGGAAACAAAGCTTCCTCCCTGAGTCAGTCGTTCAGATCTATTCAGTTAAGTTGGTTGTGTTTTCTGAGGAATGGTAAATGTATTGTCACATTAACTTAGTAGTAGCCCCTAGTGCAGGTATGTCCAAATAGAATACATGTCTAGATTGATGAAAAAAGCTATTTTTTTTGTATATTTGTCTTCCTTTTTTAGTTGATGTAAATATATTACCTGCAAATTTTCAAACGGAACGTATAGAGTTGTGATAAAATACTCGACTTAAAAATCTGATTGTATCTCTCTCCTAGACTTCTATAACTGTATCTTATCAGAGAAAATATCCCTTACTTCACAGTCACACCTTACTCATGTCATTCATGTTTTTGGTAGTATGCACATTTGTGAGCAACAGCTTCCAAGAATAAAGTACAGGAAGAGTAAAACTTAAAATTGTTTGTGCACATTGAGAACTCATGAAGTATTTCAACTGCTGCAATTGGACCAAAGTAACGCATTAGCTTCACTTAAACAAGCTCAAATATCCTACTAGTTTATTCCTATGATGCACTCTTTTCTTTTTTATTAAAATATATAAAAAATTGTTACTTATAATACAGCTCATGTAAGTTTCATGAGGGCTGCTCCAAAAGTAATGTCTCATGTTTTACATTGGCTCATGATGTCAGAGACAAATGTTGGTGGTACGGCAGTAGGAGTTGAACCTTCCCACCAATATCCTGTTACATGTTGTTCCTGTGTGACAGATGGCAGTAAAGGGGCAGTCTGACTGTCTCACCTTCTCTGGTGAGGGTATGGACCAGCAGAGCATGCAGGCTCTTCCTAATTTCTGACAAAAATGCATAGCTAATGACGGTGTCTGTGTTGAAAAACAGCATTTTGTAGCTGAGAATTTGCTCTATTGCTGTTATTGTGCTCATTGTACTGTTGTACCTGTTGTACTCATTGTATCTATTGTAGTTTATATAGAAATAGATAAGGAGATGTTACTTCTGAAGCAGCATGCATATATACACAGAATTCCTTTTCACTCAGTGCAACCTAGGCAAGCCAGAAGGTTGGACACCTGTGCTCTAGTGTTAGTTCAGACCAGGAAAGGATATTGATCTGCTGGGAATCCCAGAGAGCTGATTAGAAACTGGGAAGTGTTTAATGGCGAGAATTACATCTGTGTGGTCAGACCTCCTTCCTAAATTATATTAGGAGTAATTATGGACCATTCCAGTTATTCAGGTCATGCATAATCTACCTATCTATATTGTACTCAAGTAGTGTAATCAGTAGTGTGATGAGCAGTAATCCTTTCTTCACTTTTTTTTTTTTTAGAATTGTGTCTTTGAAATTGTGGAGGTTTCAATTTGAGGTTATTTTTATGGGTAGTTTATAATAGTTTTGTCTGTGAGTACTAATTTTTCTCTCCCCTTTTCTTTCTCCCTCTTTCCCTTCTCCCTTTCCTTTGACACTTAGAATGTGTTCTTTTAGTTGAAATCCTTAGAGAAGAAGCCCCTAGTTTCTTTACAAGTAGACAGAGAAAGAAAACAAAATTAATTGGGGTAATAGGTGTGCACTCCCATCCATAAAAATTGCAACATCTCCAGTGACCAGAAACTGGCTTAGATGTGCAGAATGCTTTATGTAGCAATCAATTAGTGTTGCAGGTAGACTTCATTTCAGTTCTGAGCTTTTTTTGCTGACCTGAGTAGCTTAATGTCTTTGCATCCTCTTATGATTCCTTTCTATAATTTTTTTTTTTACTGTGTCTTGGTGTGCTTAGAACAGTGTAGCATGGAAATGCCCTAACTAGTTATAATTGACCCACCTCAGGTACTAAAAGCTTCTAGCCATGACAGCATGGATCTCTGCATGATTAATTTATTTCTACCCTCAAAATATCTGCAGTGCTGCAGCCAGACTTGTGTGCCAGTTTCACACTGATGGACAGCTAAATATTCCACTACATCACTCTTATTCTCCCTCCTCAAAAGAACAGGAGGAGAAAATATTTTTTGGGGGGGATGGAGGGGCAGAGGAAGGGAGCTCATGGGTTGAGACTGGCGAAGTTTAATTAAAGGGAAGCAAAGCAAGATCAATGAAGGCTGTGTGGAAGCAGACAGTAAGCCATTATTCTCTGCTTCCCACTAGCATCCAGTATTCTGCTGTGTCCTGGAAAACATGGCCATGAGACACGCAGTTATTTGGGAGGACAGCTGTTTTCATAACTAGACTCCCACATTCTACTTCCTCTTCCCTAGCTTTTGTTGCTGAGTGTGATGCCATACAGTTTGGAGTATCCTTTGACTGGTTGAAGTCAGCTGCCTTGATAAGAGCATTATGTCCTTATGATATTGTGATACTCCAAACTGCATACAGTGCTTGAAGTGAGAGCAGCAGAGCAGAATATGCAAGTCCCTTACCACTGCTGGTTAACAGTGGTCTGCTTGATGCACCCCAGTTTAGAGTTAGTGCTTCATGTACTAAAATATCATCCAGAATATTTTTGGTCTAGCAAATCTTGTGTAATATGCATATGTAAATTATAAGCATGCAAATTTGTGTACGGAAAGATAGTGTTGGATATCTTTTCTCAATTTTTTTCCTTCCAAATCTAATCATGTAGGAGCCTGAAGTGAGCTTTAGTCTGGTTGATTTGGTGAAACTGAAAGAAGAAAATTTACAATAGCTGTAACAAAAGAAAAGTTAATGCTTCCCAAAGGGTAAAAACTCTGCATTTCTGCAACTTTCTTTACTTGTTGGTAAACTTGACTTAAAAATAATGGGGTTGAAACAAAATACTAACAAAGATTTTTCATGTCATGAATGGGAAATGATATTCAAGTGCTAAAATAAGCTTGTATTGACTAAGGAGTTAAAGCTTAATATAAACTATGCACTAAGATGTTTTGAGTACTATTTTGTACTATCATGTTTTGAGTACTCCACAGTCACATTGTAGTCACTGAACGCTGCTGTACTTCCTTGATTTGGAAAATGAGAGCACAACGTCCTTTGGTATGGAAGGACCATGGTATTATTCACAAAGCATGGACTGCTGATTCAACTGTGAACGCGATATGCTTCTTTAAAGCCAAGTTGCTTCAAATTATTTTGCTGAAATGAATCAGAGAGTCATCATTATGGGTATATTCAAATTCTTTATAACAGTGTAATTAATATAGGCCTGGTTTTTAATCGTGTTTTTGTCTATCTATTCAAGCTTTTCTGGATTGCAGTACAGTAGCTTGTATGACTTGCTGTTTTGGGTTCTGAATTTATAAATGCTAGCTGTATCCCTTTTTGAAGTGATGGCAAAATGTTTACAAATCACGTCTGAGTATAGATGCTAATGAGGGGGGAAAAAAACGGTTCCAATACATGATTTCAATGAAGTTTGATAGAAGTTCAATGTTGTATGAAATTACAACATACTAAAAGTCTATTTCTGCTATGCTGCATCTTACAGTGTTTCAGAGAATTCAAGTATCATTGAGGATGCAGTAAGGATAATCTAGCTGATACTGTAAATTACCATTAAGACTAAAAATAAAAATCCCAGTAGTTTAGTTATGATTATAAAAGAACTTCTTTTTTTCTGTAACATGTTAAAATGGTGAGTAGATGATGAAGAGGCAAAAAATGATACTCCATAAATAATGCTTATAGGTAATCAGATTGGGATAGTATGAATATAGATCCATCAAGGAAGGTAGGTCTTATGTCTCTGAATTTGCTTGGACATGACAGGATTTATACATATTCCAAGTTAGGTTGGGAAGAAAAAAGGTAAATTGCATGTTAATAGTGATACTGCAAGGAGTGAAGAACAAAGTAGGAAACCTAATCTTTAAACTGTATATTAGCATACCATAGTACAGTCTAACACTTCAAAGACACTACAGAATAAAAAGAAGCAGGAAAATGTGATAAGGTATTACGTGGCTTGTTTTCCACAAAGAAAGTAGTAAAGATCATATAAAGACAGTGAGTTAAAAGGTATTCTCATTTCCAGAAAGCCATGATACTTGTTATCTAGCCATGTCATCATACTCTTCATGAGTACCAAATATGCAAATCAGTAAATGGTTAGACAAGTTCTTGAATGAAAACTGTCTTTATTCATGTAAAACAGCACTGTGAATAAGCACCAGTAAAGACAGTTCTGAAATCGTAGGATACTGAAAGAGATGTGTCTGTGGGGGAAGTACTGCTCTGCATTACTCCTGTGGTGTTATTTTCTTAAGTCACTTTTCAACTAATGCCAGAGGTGTGATGCTGCCTTGGGGTACCTTAGGCCTGAATCATATTGTTGCTGTTGTGTTCTTACCTGATTTTGGTGTACTAGGTCTGTATATGGGCTGATGATGAGTATATTATTACCACCACTGTTTCCTGCGATGTTGACAGAAGTCAGAGTTGCAGTTTTCTTGTATGTGGTAACTTTTGGTTTGTTACATTAGAATCATATAGTGGCTTGGTTTGTAAGAGACCTTAAAGATCACAGAGTAATTATGTAATAGAACCATATGAAGGAGATATTTCCTGATCTTACATGCACAGATTGAGATGACTTGAGTATCTCATATTGATAACATTCTTCACTGTAGTGCAAAACTGTGGTGGCACTTCAGTGAATGCCTGTGTGTTGGTGCACATTTGATGTTTTTGTTCCTTTTTACCTCTTAGCTTTTGAATGATGTAGTTATTTTGGTATTTTGGCCAACCTGTGCATTGAGAAAATAAAGAATGGAGAAAGCTGGTGGAAATCTTCTAAAGTCCATTGAGACTAGGTGAGGACAAATTGCTGACCCTCTACAGAGGCTGACCAATGTTGGAGTCTCTAGTAGAGTTGATGAAAAGGAAAACAGGATGAAAAAGCATAGGCCAATGTATCTCAGATGTCATGAAAATAATCTCTGATGTATGGTAAAATAAGCTGTGGAACATGGGCTTTTTCTTAAAGAGGAGAAATAGAATGCATTTAAAAAAAGCAAGAGATTTTATTACTATTTGATACTGTGAATGTAGAAACAAGATGAAAGATGTAATTTTGAGAAAATAGCGCCTCATTTTAAGATATTTTGCTTAGCTTGGCAGAAAAGAGTCGCTGCTTGTTTTCTACAGTTTTCATTAATGAAACAGGAAGATACATCGTGTTTGTTTTATCTCTATTTTCTTATTTCATATATTTTTTTTAATGAACTCTGTTGGAATTTTTTTAAGCAGGGAAAAAAGAACAGTTTAATAGAATAGAAGCTTTAGGAGTGATAGAAACCCATGGCCCATAAATGAAGAGCATTACAGAACTGAAGTGCTTATTTCTTGACTGCTAGCACTTCACGTGTAATAACCAGAACTTTTTCTTTGTAAGTTCTTTGATTGTGTCCCAGGAATCTTGGCTGAAATGCATCACTGGAAATAAAAAATAACAACAAAAAAGTAGGACTCATCTCATTAACGTCTGGATGTAAAGCAGAGCTTGAACAAATACCTCACTTTTCAGGTAGAAACTTTTAGAAAGTGAAGTTCTGCTGTTATACTCAGTAAGGAAGGGTCTTCTTTTTGTGTGTGTGTGTGTTGTGTTTTTTTGTTTGTTTGTTTTGTTTTTCCAAGAACAAATAAAACTATTAAGAAGCAGGCTTACTGGGTAAATACTGACTATCCAAAGGAAAGGGTTGGGGGAGGGTAAGGAAGAAAAAAACAGTAATTAGTTTTATTTTTTTCCTCATGCACTAGAGAAATATTTACACCCAAATAGACACAAACAGTGTAAGTATTACTTTAGACATGGGGGATAAGTCACATCTCTAATTGTTTCTATGTCAATCTGAATTGCTAAAAATGAACTGAAATGGCTGGTAAAGATAAACAGAGTGAGGAGAATTTCTTCATTGAAGAAGTTTCTCATTTGTGCCATTTCTATGCCCTACTTGCATCTCAGCACAAGTGGAGTTGTCTTGAAGTGATGAATTCAAGATGGCTAGCAGTCCCTGGTAGTGTTAGGACAACACCTTTGACTTATGACCCTCTCACCTTCAGAGCTCTCTATTTGCTACATTCCACAAGTGAGGATATTTTTAAGACATAAAAAGGCAATGGTAAACTTAGATTTGAGGTGTCCCATATGGATGGAGAATTCAGTAGAAGAAAATCGGATTTCACAAGACTTGCTTTGAAAAGCTGAGGGAAGGTATTACTGCTTTAAGTATAAGGTGTTTATCATTAGATCCTGGATTTTACTGAGTTACAGAAAGAGTAGGGATTAATAGTAGTAACTAGCAGCTTCCAGCAATATAGAACACTTTCTTCTTGAAAGAATTAGATACTGCATTTAATCTTAAGCTATTTTTGGGGGGGAACTTTGGAGGAAAACAAAATTTTATTAGACTAAGCTTTGCATGACTCTAAAACTATGGTTCTTTCTCAGCAAACAGATGAGTACATAATGCATTTACCTTTCTCTGCACATGTTTCATATGCACTGGTAGTACTTGAACATTTTGCTTATACTGGCTGTTAGCACTGAGCAAGTGTTATGAAGCATGTTATTGATGTGCTGCTGCTACTTGCTGTTGTTGCTTGGGACTTCTAATGTGTTAATAAGTCATACTTGAGGAATTAATTTTTATTATTAAGACTTTAGTTTTTTTACTGATTGAGAAAATTCTGACTCAATTCTAAAACTTGCTGTAGAAGAAAATATATTTCCTTTTGATGAAGTCTTAAAGTTGAAAAAGGTAATACAATTGCTTAATGAAGTTGCTTAGAGCTGAAGTCTTTAAAAGCAGCTTAACCAAGAAAATACTTGATCCTCAAATATAAACCAGTTAATTTAGCAGGGACAGTCTTTTGATATTGTGGAAATTAAAGTCAGATTTGGGAATTACCAGTACACAAACTTCAGTGAAGTTCTGTGCACCCAATAGCTTGATCAAAACACGTTGGCAGGACATCAAAATGAGATATGGAACTTTCCGAATATTTGCAATTACTTTCAGTTTCTATTTGCTCTAGATCACTTCAAGTGTTTTGGGGGAGAAATTTTTTGGTGAAGCAGTAAAATGAGTAGCTGGGTATGTTCTTGTTCAGATGTAGCAAGCATGCCACAGAATTCCAGTACTGAAGGAACCAAATGAGACTGAATTAGAACTCAGTTTTTCAAAATAATGATATAAAGTCATGTCAAACAGCTTTGTATATGTATATTATATAAAAATGAAGCTGTGAAGCTAAGATAATGTTCCTGTTTCCTATTGGAGTTAAAATTAGTATCACACCCTCCAGAGTCTCATATTGTATCATATTGTGTATCTCCTCCAGTCTACTGAGGCTCTGCAGTTTTTTCTTACTGAGTTTTAAGTAGTTGGATTTTATCTACACTTGAATTTTTTTAATCATATTTGTGAATGTGAGGCTCCTGATTAATCTTCATTACTTGTGTGAAAAACAGAAATTATCTGGAGGTCCTTCACAGCATTACATGGAGTTTATAACCTTTCTTTTACCTCAATAAAATTGAGTTGAAATAAACAGATGATAAAGTATCGTTATAAAATTACTAATTGTGTTGTTTTTCTAGTTGATCTCATATTTCCTAGACATAACATTGCAGCATATAATAATTTGGAAGTGCTATCAGTGTCTGTGAACTTCATTCGTAAATGCAGTTACCCCAGAATAAGGTCCATTTTTCTCAATATAAAAGTCGGTCTGGATTTGTTTTATTCTGTGTTAATCATTTATAGGTATTATTTAAAAATTGATATCCCCATTTTAAAAAGATTGTATTTCAATGCAGGTAAGTCTGGGCTTCCAGCATCAGTGGTTATCGTGTAGAAACTGTTCTTAACTAATGATAAGAGACACAGATTTATACTTCCACTGGGTGTATTATTTACATAGTTGAGTGATGTTTGTTTCCCCCATAGTTTGCAGACTTCCTCTATAGTACTCAGATCTACAACCTGGCTCCGTGGGATTTAATTTGTTCTGTACACTGTGGCTGTACCACTGTAAATGCATTTTTTTTGACTACCTAATTCTTCACGTTTGTGAAATCAGTTTTTGGAGAACTTAGTTTTAGCCTAATCCTCAGGTTTCCTCCTACTCTATCTACTATCACATATCAGCTTGATACATGGATATATTATCTATTACTTACAAATATTCTTACACATAGTGCAACTAAATGACAACTTTAATCCCATGGGTTAAATTCCAGTGACTAATCCATTTACTCTTCTTATTGTTCTTATGTGTAAACACTTTACTTTTTCTAATTGTTCCAGTCACTCAGCAACTAAGTTGCCTGGCTCCTGTTTGGGTGTATAATGCCCTAGGAGTTAACACCAAGCGCCTCAGCAAGAAGACCTCTCTATGATCACTTAACAATTCTATGCAACCAGTCCCTTTTATAACACTTTCTGTTTCTCTGCATCACCTTCCCATGCACCAGTTTACCTAGTTTCATCAATCCTCAAGCATCATAGATGTTTGAGTTTTGCAGCTACATCAGTTACAGTCTCTGGATGCCAAACCATCAGGGTGACTGACTGGGCTTGTTTCTCAGCTTTGTCTTCATATGGGCCTCTGAGGTTTGTGACTCTCTCTTTTATATAAGCCTTAGAGGAAAAAGCATTTTGACATACTATTATCAATTAAGACTGTTCGTCTTTGGATCTAACTCTTACAGTCAAGTTTGTTTCTCTCTAAAATTTATATTCGTGACCTTTTCTATTTATTATCCCTTTTTCATCTGAAAGGACCGTGACCAGATATGAGAGCAGATACTTTCTGTCCACATACTCTAAGTATCTCAGTACCTTACATGAAATACTGAGACCATTTGTGTTTTGTTTTTTTTTTTATGGTGAAGCTACAGTCTCAGTAACATGTATGGAACTTTACTGCTACAGGTTGTGCTGTAAATATATTTTTCCTTCTAAATGCATAAGTTGAATTATCTTTGCAAATCTCAAGATTCCAATTTTTCTAGAAAAGATTTGATCCTAAAACTAATGCCTTCTGTTCTAAGCTGTGGCAGAACCAATACATTCTTTGAAGTGATTCTAAATAATATATTAAAGCAAAGAAGTTAGTTTTCAGTAGATCAAACTGTTGAAATAGAAAGCTCATCCCTGTCCCAGTGATATTTTTTTTTAACTGGTAGAGGCTGAAGTACGCTTACTGCAAATACATTTGAAGTCCTATTCCTGTTTGTTACAATTCTGAGCTCAAATTTTGTATATCTGTATCTGTTTAGTAACTCCTAAATGTTTGTGTTGAATGCACGTGACCATGATTATACCATCACTGTGAAAGTATGGAATTTGTGTATGCAATTTTGTGCATACGTTTAGTGGGTTTGTTCTGGTTTTAAATTATAGTTAAATTGCCTTTCTTTATTTACTGACAAAGTAGTGATTGTTGAGTTGCATTGAATTAATTTTAATTCTTTTAATAGAGCAAGATCTGCTTGGAACAATGTAAGATTGTATCCCATGCTCAACGCAATACCCACCCTTCTACCTTTCTCACCACCTCCCCCACACACAAAAAGCAAGCAAACCTCAAACAACATAAGAAAAAATAAATCCCAACAAAACCCACTAAGTGCCACATTATGTATGTGAAAAATTTGAACTAGAGCAGTCAATGAGGTGTAACCACAGGGGCACGATTACTCAAGAAAAATAATAGTATTTTTTAATAAGGATATTGTAACCTTTTTAAGAATCAGTGAACGTATTGTTTAAGCTTAAGTTACATACATAGATGATTTCTTTCTTAAAGCATTTTACTGTGTGTTTCACAGTCCTTAAAGTATCTTTTCTGTTAAGTGCACAGGATTGAGTGTTTCTAGAACAGCAATAGATCACCTCCAAAAAAACCAAAAAAAACCACCCAAGCACTATATTAAAGGTATTGAAAAATGTTCTTGTGTGAGCACACTTACATTAATTGTGGCAATATGAGTATTTCCATATATGAAAGAGTATACATGTATGTCTGAATTACAATTAGAAACAGATCAGCACTCCTTCCTGCAAACCTGGCCTTTGTAGAAATTAGACGAGAATCAGAGATTCTATGGGACTGAGTCATATGAAGATGCTCTGACCATCTTCACAGCCCTACCCTGGACCTGCTCTAACAGCTCTATACCTTTCTCCAGATCTGGACGGACCTCCAGATTGCTACTCACAAGGGTAGAGCAGAAAGGGGCAATCTCCTACCTCTCCCTGATGTCCTCCCCTCTTTTGATGCAGCTCGGGATACTCTTAGCCTTTAACTTCATCTTGGCATAGAGGAAAATTTCCTCTGTCCCTCTTGCCCTGCCTATCCCTTTCATTTCACTCCCAATTTCAACTCCCATGTTGTTCTCATGCTTCCAAGTAAGCATCTCTTTTAAGAATATTTTTCTTACTGCAACTTTTGAAATAATTTTGCATTTGGTAGTTTGAAGAATTAAATGTCTCTAGTACCTCAGAGTTCTAAGAATAATCTATAGTATTATTTTTATGAGGAGGACAGCACCTGCTGCACTATTCTTAAGACCCTTCATAAACTATGTGCTTTGTTGAAATGAGCCAAATCCTTATCATCTTATCATTACTGGGTGGTATTGTGGGTATGTCAATTCAGGAATTTGAGTAATTACCTTTTTTCAGTTTAATGGTGTAAATTTTAAAAGGCAGAGAAAAACACATCACAGCAATAATAATAATAATAATCCTTTTGGTAAAACTGAAACTTACATTTCCTAGGATGGTTGGCCTGAAACCATCAGTGAATGGGTCTTTACTGAGTTGCTCTGACAGAGAAGTTTGTGCTTTTCTCATCACTGGTGTTCCAAGCAATCTTCCTATGCATTTGTCTCTAATGAGCATTTCTGACAGATGGGAAAGTGTTATGCTGTTTTCTTGTGCATAATATTGTACATAGACCTTTAAATTTTCTGTACAGATTTAACCCAGCAGTAAAATACCACCTTATTTACAATTAAATGAAAAGCCCTAGTTGTAAGACTTTTCCAGACAAACATTTTAAGTTCATAAACCAGTTGTTTGCTTCAGATTCAGCAGTTACCTTATTTAGTGTCTTAGTGTTTGCTGTTGGGGGGGCAAGGGATAGGGGAGGAAAGGTGACATCATGAAGCAGCATAACCTGTGAGTCTTGGAAAGTGCAGTAAACTTCAGCCTTCCATTAAAGGCTAGAGGATTTGATGGCAAATGTTTAAAATTCAGTTAAAGAAAAGATACAACAGCAATGACAAAACTAACAACAAAAGAAAAAAAAATCCATAGCCTCATATTATGGAAACTGGTTTAGTCTCCAGTAAGATGCACGTAACTGAATAAATCAGCAAGGTTTTAGGTACTCTAGCATGCAAGCTTTATGGCAAATCAAAGGTGAACAAAAATCACCTTCCTTCATTCAGCCTTTTCTACCTTCTCCCACTGGTTGGTTCTGGCAGTGGTGGGTCCTTTTGGGGCAGCTGGAGCTGGCTCTGATCTGACATGAGGCAGTTCTGGTCTCTGCTCACAGAGGGGCCCCTGCAGTTTTCCACTACCGAAGCCTTGCCATGGAAGCCCAATGAACAAGCACACAAATGTTCTGAGATTCATATGGTCTGTGTGTCAAAAGAGCATGCTAATGTAGTTACAAGTGCAGAAGTAGAGTCTGAAACTGATTTATGTGTGTCAAGGTAAATAAATGTCAGAATGCTAGAAAGCAGGTAATTAGAAGCCATATGTGTTTATCTATTTATTTTCTTAAGATGCAACAAACACTAAAGCAAGAATCCATTTCCTCCCCCTACTGTGAATTGAGGGTTCAGTAGGTGGTGTGCATCTCTCAGGGCGATCCGTGGGAGCTAAGGACAGGAGAAAAAGGGAGATAAAAGATGATGTAAAGTAAGGTACATTCAGTCAGATATTGCTACTATTGTGGTTAACCTGTTCTCCCGTGGAGTGTTCATGGAGAAATAATGGCGCTGATGCCAAGCATGATGCAGCTTTTCTTAGTGGCCTGCTGAAGTCATTTCATGTCTCCCATGTAACCCAAAGTTTACCACTTGCATGGTTGTTTGGAGCTGTTTAAGATAATAAGGATAAGCTTCTGAATTTTGAAATGAGATAACATTGTGTGAAACTGACCTATGTTTTCCATGGATTTGCAATTATGACTTGGTTTTTAAATATTGTAGGTTGATTATAAAGCTAATTATTGGGGAACTGACTTCAGTAAGCATAGCATAGCTGGCGTAGCAACATCAAGAATTAGCACAAAATGGCAAAGTAAATCTTAATGGCCAGGATTTGAAAATTCAGCAAACAAAAATATTTTGTGTTTAGTTGAGAGTTGGACTTCAAACTCTGTGCAAGCAATGGCACAATAGTTTGTATTTTTCTAATGTCTATGTTTTTCTAATAAGTGATGCTTTTTTTCTGCTTTGATATGCACAGTTGCATGTAAAGTTGCAGACTAGTCTTCCTGATAGTTTTGTGAAAACAGTAAGCCAAACATAAAAATATATTAAGATTTATATCCCCTTGAAAAAAATGAAAATGGAGTGTCAGAAGAGAACATGGATTCAGTTATAGAATTACATAAAAACTGCTGTTCTGTCTGAACCAAATTGGTCATAATTGTTAGACTCTCAGGTAAACAAATTGAACTCAGGAGCTCTTACCCAGAAAGCCTGGTTACTTTTCAAAGCCATGTTACATGTTGTGCTTGTTCTTAATACTAAAAAGTACAAATACTACTTTTAGAAACTGTTCAGAAGCAGGGCTCTGCTAATTTAATTTCTGGGGTTTGACAGCTGTTATGATTATTTTTAATGGAGTTATTTAAGGTAGTAGCAAGTTGACTATGGTTGCTAACCTAAAAGAGGAATTTTATCTCCTAAAGTATAATGTGAAATGATTTTGTTAGGAGAACAGTTGAATAATTGGAGGAAAAACTGTGGCTGAGCTGTTACCTACTTTGTGCATTTCCTACCTGATGTCATCCTTGGGACCCCACAGCCTGTCCTTGGGATAGGAAAATGTTCAACAGCTGCACTGTACCACTTACAAAGTTATTTGTAAGGTAGTCTGTATAAATAGGGTAATGATGTAGCTTCACTTCAAGAAAAAACTGTCATATAGTAATGGAATAAAACTATTACGTAGAACCTGAGAAGCTGTCCTGATATTTATGCTTCTACAAACACTAAGTCTCACATCATTTTTGAAGCTTCCTTAGCAGTTCACTTATGCAGGTAGAATTAGAGGAATAACAATGTCGTATAGCTGCTATGAGTATTTTAATCTAATGTTATTTCCTTTCCCAAAATGAGAGGCAGACAGTCTGCCATGAATTGTTCTGCATTTTTCCATAATGTGGTACATGTGATTTTAAAAGACGTTAAGTGAAATTTAACCTGTCTGTCTTCTCACATGCTGAACTCTTAAAAAGGGAGTATATAGAAAAATTTCTTATGAAGCTGATGCACCTGATCACTCAATTTTTTTGCAGATAAATCTTCAATTGAGGGAAAGGATTGTAGTTTCACTATGCTTTGACACTGGCAGAATATCTTCTAACCTGGGTTATGTACTTTGACCTGAGAAATTATGAAAGCACAAGGTATGCTGGAGGAATAAGGATGAAAACGATCATTTAGTTAAGTGTCATAAGGTTAAATGACACCAGTGTTGAATTTTACATTTCTGACTCTGAATTAATGGTAGATTCTTAGTTCGATGGATGTGTATTGGTGGAGAGGTCAGTTTTTGTCCTTATTCCAGTGCTCAACATAAAAAAAATACCCCCCACTATTCATTAGCCCACGCTCTCCTCTGGTTATTTTGAATGAAACAATGAGAAATGTTTTTTGCACTGCATACATCATGCTTCGTGTCCCCACACATTATCTCCCTCACCTCCTCAAAAACATATTTAATGATTTTGCTTTCTATGCATGTTGTCATAACTCTGTAAGTGATCATTAGGAGGTTAAACTGCTCTTGCAAATGAGCAGGCTGTTTTGAGTGGTATAGCTCTGAGAGGAAGCTAGGTATGCTAACTGATTGTTCAGCACTTACTGTGATATTCTGAAAGTGCACTGAACAAGGGGTTTTATGAAAGTATGAGAAATACCAGGGTGTGGTTCACAGGGAAGAAACTTTGATTCTTTTGAAGCTAATGGAAATGTAGTCATGGATTTTTGAGAACAGACTTGTTTGTTTAAGACTTGTTAGAGTGGCAGTCCAAATCAGGCAATACTCCGACTGCCCTAAATATTGGTAGTGGAAATTGTACCAGAATTTCGTAGTGGAGAATTGCAACACTGATTTAAGTGTGGAAAGATTGTCTAGAATGTTGTTTGGAGGTTGTGCCACAGTAAAGCGTGAAACAGTCTATGTGACATGGGCAAGCTCAGCTAAAGCACTGGAAAGTTAGATCATAAATCTTACTTTGCTTACTTGCCTTTGGTTGTTACTGCTTGCACATCTAATGAGGTTGGTTGCAAAATTAACATTGTGTGGATGGTCCATAAAACAAACAAGAACAAAGTAATGTTAGGTGAGTTTTATTCAAAACATTAGATTCTATTAGGATGCGTTGTTTTGGTCTGATTAGAATTTTAAACATGCTTGGGAATTAAGAAGAAAGGAGAAACTGTTATATTTAAACAAGAACTCTAGTGCAGCAGCTTCTTAGAACATTTTGACCTTGAAATGATAGAAGCCAGCCCTGTAGAACAGAGAATAATCATGCTATTAATGAAGTGTCATAAGTGGTATTGTGTGTAACAAAGGAAAAACAGCAAAAAAATTAAGAAACAAGCAGATAAGAGGACAACAGTAGTCAGGTATGAAGAAGTTGTTGTGTCCCCCCCCCCTCTAAAATAATTAAGTTTGTAAGATTTTATTTTGGATCCATTCTAAGCTACCATGTAAATAAAAGATTTTGAGGGAATAGAAACTCTGGCAGCAGGAATTTTTATGAAATATTTCTGTAGTAATTATTTTACATTCCAAAGTGCCTCAATTTAAACTTGTATTATATCACAGAAATGCTTTTTAATGGCATTGCAGGGAAGGATACAAGATTGTGAAATGAAAACCACTTCAATTATTGCATTAAATAAAAATGAAATCTATCACAGCCTGGAAATTTGTTATAATGAAATCACTCCAATGCCTCTCTGCAAGCAGTCAGAATGTGTGTAAAAATGTGTATTTTGATTTCATATAGTTGTGAACTAGGAGAGTCCCTCAGGTTCATTTGATAGAAGGAAACGTAAAGACTCAACTATCAGCGTAAGGTTAGCCTGTGTTTGCAGGTTACCTTTGCTATTTTAAGTTCAGATTCAGTGGAAGATGTGGAACCAACATCATGATTTAAACATGATGTTAAATCCAACATCTCACCTGTAACTAGCTAGTTAACTAACTAGGGAATGCTGCACTGTGTATTGTACTCCTTAAGAATTGCTTTTGTATTTAAAAGGACTGAGTTACTTCACACAGCTGATACAGTCATTTTTGTGTGTATAGACCTGTGTATCTTAAACATTTATCTGTTTTGATTATTTGAAGTAAAGCTTTTAACAGTATGGTCTACACAGTTTAAAGATTGCAATTACTCAGGGTTTGTGTGTTTTGTTAGCTGTGTGTGTCTGGTCATTGCAGCTAAACCAGGGAAGATGACTCAAAGATTTTAGTGAATGTGGAGACTATATATGATCAGTTAAAATGACATCCCTTGCTGTGAGGTTATTTATTTACTTATTTATTTTGTAGTAGTGATATGTTCTGTGCAACTTTGCTGTTAGATTTTTACATTTTAATTTTTCCATGATAGGTACTGGTATGCATTCCAAAAGCTGTAAAAATTTTGTCATACTTTTTATTGAAATCCAATGTCCCCAGATAACAAAACTTTTTTTTTCCTTAAGTGTCTCTTAAATGGGGTACCTTTTTATGCTCCTTTAGTACTGGCTCAGAAAAAAATCTGGAACCATGGTCCATGTTGTGAAATAAAAAAGTAGCTGTGAAACTGTAGTAAGCATCTAGCCCACTTTTTAATTTGTTTTTATTTTTGAAAAATTCACTCGCAGGTTTTTGCATTGATTATTTAATATTAAAGCATAGGATATAAGTTCTAGAATTTATATAATGGTTGATCTTAAAATTTTTGGGTTATATGAGATCATCGTGAAGGCATAAGCACAAAATTTTTGCTTGCAAATATGGGTTTTGAATAAATATTAAAGTAGTTCTGATTGCGATTGTAAAAGTAAATATTTCTGTCACATACGGAACACTGCACGAAGTGTTTTCATATTGAGAAATATGGCTAGCAGAAAAGTTTTTTTTTTTTTAATTTTAGATTTGAATCAGTAATTATTGTGGTTTAATTTTCTGATGCCTCTTAACTACAGTAAACATGAACTTTGTGCTGTCATCCTTAAGAGTCTCTTTAGAAATAGCAATCGATGTTTTTCCTACGCTTCTTTTATTCTGGTGTAGCCTGTATACAGTGCAAACTGCAGAATTTACCCTCACATTTATGCTAAATGAAATAACAGCACAGCTTTTTTTGAGGAAAATTATCCAACTGTAATTTTCAGGCTTATTGTTAGGAAACTTCCAGTATTGCAAGAATATTTCTGTTTTACCAATCTTTAACTTTCTTGAGTCTAAATGATTCCAATTGGAGATCAATTATATGATCAGTATTCAACTATTGTATTTCACAGTGATTTTATTCTTGAATAGGTTTGTAATGGGAAAATTTTTCAGATCTGCATGTTACCATTGCTAAACCAAACAAAGACAAAGCTACTTGAGCAAACACTAAAGTACCATCACTTTCTTATTACTGTCTATTGTCAGATGTGATAGTGGATGTGAATTGTTTGTTTGTTTTAGATCATCAGCAAAATATACTATTTCTCTGGCATCCCTGTAACGTAGCAGTGCACTGTTAGGGCTGGTGGGTTACATTAATCTCTGTAGTGCCTTCTAATAGTCTGAGTTCAGGAACTTTCTTGAACAAAACCATTTATATACTGCTTGATCATGCTTATTAGATAATTTTAAGTATTTAAAACTTGTTGAACTCTGAGACTTCCATCTCCGTACCAAATAATGTGAAAATTGAGCAAATATATTTGAAGTTTCCAGGAAAGATGAGACACTGTCTGAGTTTGTTTTCTGCATGTGTAAAAATTGTTCTTGTTCTGTGAAGCTCCCAAAACTGCATTGAGTAATCACATGTGCTAAGCTGAGACTCAACTATCAGAAAGGAAGGAAAAGAGGACCTTTTCAAATCTGGTGACTGAAATATTTATTAATGCTGAGAATATATGACATGCAGTTTTGCTTTATCAACTGCTATTGATCCAGGATTTTGTCAATGAATTGAAAACTATTTATAATCGTAAGTGAAATAATTAATGACTGAGAAAGAGTCCAATGTACTAATTTTAGTGTTTTCTGTGTTGTAAAATTTAATCAGAGTAGATGAGAACAAGGAATATTTCTTAGACAGCATGTGTGCCACTGAAAATGCAGGCTATTCAATTGCATAGAAAGTAAAGTGCTATTAATTAAATAAAATCAATGTATAATCTTTAGAGAATGCTTTTTATTTATTTTAATATTCAAATTGCTTTTAAACACAGAGTAAAACAAAGTAACTTGTTGCAAACACCAAAGTAGTTGGCACAGATTCGGGAACCAATTCTAGACAGAACACTGGGGTTGTGATTACTGAAATATTTATTCCTTTGAAATTATTTCAAAGAACATTGATCTATTGTGCTAACTGGATTAATATTCCAGTAATTATGCATGTATCATACAAGCAAGGGTATTCATTTCTCTTGTATATGCTAACACTACCATTCTTGGTCAGAATACAATCCTGGTGAAAATTTGAATGTATATTCTGTTATATCAGTATTACTGTCCATTCTCAGACTGATTTGAAAAATTCAACGTAAGTGAAGAATATTTTCCTGTTACAGATAGATATCATTGGTAGCATCAGATTGATGCACTAAGTTTTGCAGTAAAATCTGAAAGCAGAAGGTATAGAAGTGGGTTTTTTTGGCTACTTCTCTAGAGGGCTTTCAACTCAAAAAACAAGCAAGAACTTGTCTCCAGAAAAATTTAAAATATGAATAAATGAAGCATCAAAGGTACTTGGTGCTGTCATAAGGAGAATGAGGATCTATTGTTCCGTTAAAGGTACCATTGTGCTGTTGGGATGTTTCTTTAGGTATGCAGAGAAGAGTATGAGAGAGATCGCATGTTCCGTTTTCAGAAGGGTAATTTACTTCCACAGTTAACTACACAGTACATGGCCTCTCAAGTTATAATGTGTTCATTGTAGGAACGATGATAATGACAGGGAATGAAAATATCCTTAAGCTTTGGTGTACGAGAAATCTATGACTGCATATTCATCAGTAGAGCATTTACTATACAGGATGTAGAAGTATGGGATGAGTGACATTTCTGATGTCAGTAGGTTAACTGTAAAATTTGAACGCATTAGCATTTTTGCAGTTAATACTTTCTGCATTTAAATCAATGATACCTAAGGTCAAATTTCTCAGTTTGAATCAGTTATATATAGCTAAAACATATATATATATGTAAAACTTTCCAGACCTTGCCTTGCTTCAGGTGTGAAATTATCATTGAGTCTACTAATATCAGATAAACACACTGATTTAGGTCAAAGCAAGTGCTCACAGAACTGTCACACAACCATTCATGGAAACATTGTCAGCCAGTTACTCTTTTGTCATTTGATTTATTTTGAGGTAGCATATCTTTACTACTTACTATGTTACACTATTCTTTATGACAAGTAATGCTAGTGCATGCATGATGTATAAAACAGTCTTCTGCTGATAAAATATATTTTATTTCTTCCAAAGTGGAGAATAATCCAAGCAAATACAGACAACTAGTGTGAGTGTATTGAGGCACTGGCCAAATATGGGAGAATCCAGAAACAAATCCAGAATAAACCGGCTCAGTGTTATGTGGTCTAAGAAAAACCTGCCAGCATCAGACATATGTCTGCTCTGCTCTTCCTCCTAACCCTTCAAGAAAATAAAGTCTTGTATATGCAGATCTCCTTATGAAACTATTTCTGCATTAAATAAATCACTTGCATTAGTGTTTCAGTTCAGGAGATGTGACATGATCTTGCACCATGTCTCATCAGACAAGGGAAACTAGAAACAATGGCAAGTGGAAGTGACAACTCCTGCCAGGCCATAGTAATACAGTAGTGCTATCTCCCAGTAACAAGAACAATAATGTGTTTCATGCCTGTTAGTCCTTGTAAACTTTTTACCTCTAATTTGTTACAGAGTAAAAGTGATATTAAATGTTACCCGCTACAGAGTCCTGTCTTTTTATGACATAAGCTGAAGCCACCTGATTTTCAGAATTAAAACTACTTTTGCCCATAAGTTTTATGCCTTGATTGTCTTTGCTCTGGACTGACACTGGAACTTAACAGCCCTACTAATTCTGATCAAGCTCTAAAGGAAGGACTAATACTGTAAAGGAAGGACTAATACTGCAGACAAAGCACCTCATGATGTCACCATATTATGCTGGGGAAGCCCTTTATGTTTGGGGGCTGAAAAAGTCCCAAACCCAAGCTTTTGTCATTTAGTTGGTTAAAGTAGCTGCGCTGTTTGTTACAACTCTACAGTGCGCTCTTCTGTGAGGGAGAAAAAGTAACAGCCTGGAGGAAAACGGAAGAGAGAGACAAAGTATCCTTATGCATTTTGAGGCTATTTTTTTTTTTCTCCAATTAGTAACACTGAAATCAAGTAGTGCAGTGGTACGTGCTAGCTTTACCCATGCAGAGAATAGGGTGTTTGTGTCTGCCTTTGGATATTATGAAATCATGCTTTTTTTTATTATTATTATTTTGTGAACATCATTAATGCTTATATTGTTGGAGTGCCCACAAACCTTGTTAATTAGACTGTAGAGTTCTTTTTTCTAAGCACTGTGTGAATGCTGATTATAAGCTTTTGGAGGTAGAGACTGGCTTCTGTTTTAAGTATAATAGAAAATAACTTAAATGGGAAAAGATTTTCAGGATATTAAACTACATATCCAGTATAACTATTGTAAATGTCAAGGGCTCGCTTTGTGGAAGATGATTTGCTTGGGCTGCTACAAATCCAAAGTTGTCATCTCTTGAGAATAGCTAAGATATATTAATATAACTTCTGTCAAATCTTGTAGATGACAAGTCAAAACAGATTCCTGTTAACTGTATGTAAACACAATGCTGATTTTATTTATTGTTTGAGTATTACCATAAAGAACTTTATAAATGTGAGAGAGGTTGTTATGTGAAGGCCCTTATAGACAAAAGGGTCAACACCTTGGAGAAGATAAATGGGATGCTGCAGACTGTTCAGGGGCAGTTGTCACTCTCAAGCAAAGGGAAGGTTTAGACTAGGAGTAATTCAACGGTGGCAGCAAATAGCTTATTTTTGAAGTTATTTTACAAAAAGGACCTGTGGTCCAGGTGGTAACATTTTAGACTGAGAACTGCATTTACTGTACTGAAATTACAGTAATCAAATTAATGGTAGAAAGCTTGTGTTTCAGAGGTAGGTTGATAAAATAATCACATGAAATTCCAAACCATACCTAGAGATTCAGTGTGGGAGCATGTCCTGATCGTTCTTTACTAGGTTTTCTTGCACCTGTAGCAATTCCCCATGACTGCTTTCCAAATCTTGCAAACTTTTGGGAAAAAAATGTATTTACCATCTTTATATTTTTCAGTCTGACCACAGGGTGTGAAGCTGAAAAGGCTTAAAGATCCTACTTGTTAAGAATTTTTTTATAAGTTTATATACATGTTCTTTTTTTTTTTTTTTCCCCAAGCTCAGTGAGGTCAGGGTTATTTAGCTTCCACTTGGCCTCCTTCTCTGAACAAGTAATCCACATTTCAGACACATTATGAAGCCTGGCTCTGATGGGAGAGAACAACAGAATTCTAGCACATTACTCTGACTTGACTGCACCGATTACAGGACAGGCATGAACAAAGTACAGCAATGCTCTTGGGAAGGCAGCTTCCCCATATGGATGTGTACTGCCGCCAGTGCTTTGCTCACTTTGCAGTCATCCTTGATAAGAGATCAGGAACTACTGTGTCTCTGAACAGAAGCACAGTGGGGGATTTTAAAAACACTGATGTTACTTCTTTTGTTGTTGATATTTTGTCACAAGTTAATTACAGTGGTTCTGCTAGATGTATAAGTGATTGTGGATTTACATATATATTTTTTTTGCGTGGGTTTGTTCCACGGTTACTGTTGTTTTTCTAAAAGTAGAATATGAGTGTTTGCTGAGAAGTGTAGTACAAACTCTCTGTTAAGCAATTATAGAATATTAGAATGAGTTGAGTTGAAATGGACCACTTGATCAGGTGAGCCCCATCAGCTGTCAAGAGGTGTAGTTTCTTAAAGGTATGTCCAAATTTGTAGAAACCAAATCTTTGAGCATGATACCAGCCATACTACCAATCATTTTGTTCGTCTCTTCCGCCCTGAACTCCCTTCTCTGACTGGGAAGATAGAGAAGAACACTACTTATCTCTTCTAACGTTGTTCCAAGGGACACACAGTCTCTTGATAGTTAATCACCTTGCTACGGCATAACTCAGTGTAAATTTGCTGAGAACACTAATGGTTCAATGAACTTTTGGTGTTTTTGGCAGCCAAATGAATCTGCAGTTCAAGAACTGGATCATATCTGTGTGTGGTTACCAGATGTTAACAGATTTGTGAAAAAGTTTCTTAAATCCTGTGGTTTTAGTGTAGATAAGAGTGCATATGTTAGCTAAGAGATATAGCTGTCTTAGCAGTAGTTGACCTTTAACTACTTAGTTACAGTATAAATTAGACAAGGAAAAAATGTTGCTGAATTTACTTGTCAAAAAATATAAGTTGTGTAACTTGAGCATACATTCTGACAAATGAGCACCAGATTCCTAAGATCTTACTAAACTAGTATGTATTTTTTTTTCCCATAGTTTTTGTGTTGGCTTAATGGTAA
This sequence comes from Odontophorus gujanensis, assembly GCA_013399175.1. NCBI lineage: Eukaryota > Metazoa > Chordata > Aves > Galliformes > Odontophoridae > Odontophorus > Odontophorus gujanensis. The sequence goes on from VXAB01011120.1 coordinate 357,482, forward strand.
TGTTTCTTAAGACAGATATATTTGAACTCTAGAGATTTCTGTTTTGTCATTTTAATTGCCTATTAGATCTCAGATACTTTTAACATAAATAGTTAAACTGGGAAAGCAATAGTTGCATTCATAAAATGTTATATTTATATTTGTTATATTTATAAAAATGTTATATTTTTTCTGTTTATAATATGAAGTCTTGTAACATGGCTACAGTATACCAAATTTGTTAAAAAAAAAAAAAAAAGAGAGAAAACCTTTAGACAACCAGCTGAATTTGGGACTGTTACAAAAGGAGGTTTTGATAGATTGCTTTTCTTTAGTTTAAGTAGTAAACAGGTCGTCATTCTGTACCTCTGTTACTAGATTTCATATGTTCACCATTAATTTCAACTCTTCTAAGTGTGCTCATGGAAGAAAATCTTGCTGCAATTTCAGATCATACTCTAGGAATACTGATCTGCACTTTTAAATCTACAGTCATTTGTGTAAGATGTTGTACGTGAACAGATCACCTGAAAATGAGTATGACTTCCTAGAAAATGGAAGCAAGCAAAGTTAGAAATGTGGTTGAGACATACGAGGTTGAAACCTGGATTTTCTAATATAGAGAATTTTGCCATTTATTATTAAGGTCCTAAGAATTTGCCAGAGCCATTTCTTCATAAAGATGACAATCCTACTTCAGACCTCTCCCTCCTGTTTGAAAAGGGCAAATCTATTTTTGAAGTAAATGAATTGGTATGTGCATGTTGAACTGTTGGGACAGATCCAGAGGATGCCATGAAGATGCTCAGAGGGCTGTAGCACCTCTGCTGTGAAGAAAGGTTGCGAGACCTGGGTTTGTTCAGCCTGGAGAAGTCTCTAGGGGAGACCTCATTGTACCCTTCCAGTACTTGAGGTGAGCTTATAAGCAGGAGAGATACTGACTGTTTACATGTGCAGGTAGCAGGTTTTATACTAAAAGATGGGAGATTTAAGTTGGATATTAGGAAACAATTCTCTACTCAGAGGGTGTACTGGAAAGTTCAAGTCCAGGCCCTGGGCAGCCTGATCTGAGGGGTGGCAACCCTGTCCACAGCAGGGGATTGAACTAGATGCTCTTTAAGATTCCTTTTAACCCAATCCATGCTACAATTCTATGATTTCTGTTGCGTATGGCCCTAGAAAAATGAATATTAGACACAATTTGCCTGATAGTGCAACTTTAGTCATAAGTAATACAAGATCTGTGTTACGGTGCAGCATTTCACTTTTTTTTCTCAAGAGTACTTGGAACAAATTGAGCTCTTTGAGTCAGCTGAGACACAGATGAAGCAGTCAAATGTGGAGTATGGCCAGCATTCCTCAGTTATGTTTTCAGTCCATTTTCTAGTAAATACGTTTCACAGAAAAAGATGATTACACTGATGATAGTGCCCTTCTTGCAGAAAGCAGAAATGGTAAAATATTTCCATGACAAATTAAAATGCACACTTTACTGAGCAATGGGTGAATTAAACCAAGTTCAGTAACTTCATTTTAAAAGCAACTGTGAGCTTTAATTGTCATAAATTCAGAACTAATTAAAAACATGTTGACAAAAATTGGACCAACAGCTTGTCATTTTCAAATCTAAGTGAAATGCAAAGTGCTGAGAATAAATTACCAGATCTGAATTCAAGTTTATTCAAATACTAGTTTAGTACTTCGGATACATGAAGGATGTCTCAGGATATTAAGGGGAAAAACTACAATGAAAAAAAAATAAAACAACAAAAGACAACCAAAGAAACATTACCACCATAGCTAAAGTGTGAAATACCAGGAAATAATTGTTTTCACGTGACTTATGTATTCCTAAGTTTTGACATGTCAAATCTTCTTACAGCAGCTGGGTCCAGCTGTGTATCTCAGTCCTATCTTGACTCCATGTTGGATCAAATCCAGACACAAACATTTCCTATCTTCTCTTACATCATATAAGTAGGAAAAAACTCTGGAGTTGTGGTTAGTAATATGCAGCTACCAGGAGGAGCAGATTGGTCCCACATCTGGGTTATTAAAGGGACTATACCACAAAATGTGCTATGGAACATAACTGCCCTCAGTATCTTCCCATCTGCTCTCATAATAATGTTTAATGTAAAAAGAAACAGTGAAATCCACAGTGAATTGATCAGTTACAAAAGCATACTTTCATATGTTAATGTTACTAACATAGTAGGTGAGTATAAGAATAAAGATATTCCAAGGAAGGTATTGCATCTTCAAAATATTTACATTGAAAAACTACTGTACTTGTGCTATATCTATCCTATGGCTGAAATGTCTTCACACTTAGTCATACACCTCCTTCTACTCATGCAGATCCATTCTGATCAATGTGTACATGCTTAAAATACAACAAAGGTAATACAAAATGTTAAACACTTCTGAACTTCACAGTTTAGACATTTTACTTAGGTGATATAGTTGTACTTGCATGATGTCATTACTATACAGTGCTGAACACTGTAACCATGGGAATCTTAAAGTTCCTGAAACTAGCACAAAAAAATACGAATTATTTCATAAAAATTAAAGCACATTTGTTTTAGATGATATTTTACACAGCTTTGGCAAATATTTTAAGACAGTATTCTAGATGAGCCTAGATGCAACAAGGATGCTCTGATATAACAAAATAGACTTTCTGTCTCTCAGGAAGATGTTGAAGGGGTAGAGAGCAAAATAATGTTCTTCCTTATCCTCCCAGGATGAGACCAGAACCTTTGAAGAAGGCAAATGAATTGTATGAATGATTGGCTGAGTCTGGCACCACACAAAGTATATTCAGATAGTAGAAAGACAAAGGAACAGCAGTATGCATGGTGGTAGATGTGGTGGAGCGCTGAGGGAGATTTTTGTTCCTTCCTTCCTCAGAACATTTCAAATTTTGTCTTTGTTTCTACAGGCTGAATTATGTGACCGCTGGCCAGAATAGAGTAGAATAATGCAATATCAGCCTATGAGTAATGCTTAAGAACTTGATTCTGTATCAGTTTTGCTTAATTTGACAACCCTTTGTGTAGAATGGTATTCTTTGCTGTGGGAACGGCAATTAAATTTTGGGGTCTGTGTCTGAGAAGTGTTTCAGTATATCACTGTCCCACTGAATTATTTGAAACAGATTATACGTAACATGGAAGTGTACTGATGTATTAGTACATCGTGCATTACCATTGTGGTAGCCTTCTATGGTGTTTTGTCTGACTGAGGAGACAAGAGGAGAGCAGTGGATATTGTGCGCCTTGATTTCAGCAGGGCTTTTGAAACTGGCTCTTATAATACTCTCCTGGGCAAATCTAGGAAGCGTACAGTAGACAAATGAACAGTGAAGTGGATTATGAACTGGCTGACTGGTGGATCTCAGAGGGTAGTGTGCAAAGTCTATTTGGAGGCCTATTGTTAGCGGTGTTCCCCCAGGGGGTGGTATGGAGTCTGGTTTTGTTCAACATCTTCATTGGTGACCTGAATGAAGGGATAGAATGCACCCTCAGCAAGTTTGCTGGTGATTCAAAGCTAGGTAGAGTGGCTGGCACACCAAATGACTGGGCTACCATTCAGCAAGACCTGGACTGGATGGAGAGTTGCGCAGAGAGGAAACTTTTGAGAGTCAATAGAGGCAAGTGTGAAATACTACGCTTGAGGAGGAATAGGTTAGGAGAGTACAGGTTAGGAGAATGTGGCCAAGAAGGAAGACCTGGATGTTTTGGTAGATGAGTGGTTGACCATGAGCCAGCAGTGTGGCCAAGAAGGCAAATGGTATCCTGGAGGTGCACTAAAAAGAGCATATGCAGCAGGCAAGGGAGGTGAAGCTACCTGCTACTCTGCCCTGGTGAGACCACATATATGGAGTACTGTGTCTGGTTCTGGCTTGTGGTTAAAAAAAGACAAGGATATATCCTCATTATGTTATCTATCAACTGATTTCTTAAGCTACCTTTCTGAGTACAAAGAAACATTTAAGCTGGGAAAATGTAGTGTAATGAAGTTCAGAATATTGGAAAATGTATTATATTTTCTTCTAACAGACCTTTACTTAATACACCTTTCTGTGGTGTTCCTTATTGTACGCTGAGTAGTATAATTTTATGACTTATATAAAAGTCAACACAATTTGCTAGCTCTGTATACTTAAAATATCAATAAAATGTTTTTCACTACCTTACTGTCTGTACCGTGTATGCACTGTAAAGGTCTATGGTATCAAGTCCTTAGTGACTTCTAGTTCAGTTACCATGGCAACTTTGAACTCTCTCTAGCTCTGGCATATGTTTCAAATTTTTATGCTCTATCAAGAGAAAAATGTCTGAGTTGCTCCGAAAATAATGCCTCTTATTTTACTATGTTGGCCCATGATGTCAGAGAGGAATGCTGATGATGTGGCAGTAGAGGCTGAACCTTCTATTACATTTTGTTATTGTGTGGCAGATGACAGCAGAAGGGCAGTCTGACAGAACAGCATCTGACATGAAAGTGTGTATGGACCAAAGGGGTGGAATTGACTACTTCTATGTGGAAAATAACTCCCATTGAAATTCACTGACTCTTGCTGAATGCTTATGGACACCAAACAGTCAATATGAGCACAGTGAGATGATGTTGCGTTTCAGCAGTAGCGACAGTGGACACCTCCATTTGTGCAGATTTGTATGAGTGTTTTGGTTCACTGCTGGCAGAAATGCATAGTTAACAGTGGTGACTGTTGGGGGGAAAAAGAACAGCAAAAAAAAAAAAAAACTTGTTTTGTAGCTGAGAATTTACTCTATCAAATGATGTTATTGTGCTCTTGGTGTGTGCTATATTTTCCATGAAAATAAACAGGAGTCACAAATTTCTAAATGTCATTTTTGTGCAAAAAAAAACAACCAAACATAGGCTTTTTTGAGGAATAAGTTACACCAGATGATGTTTTATTTTTAATAGGATATTTTAGTTTTTTTTAGGAATTAAAAAAAAATGAATGGCAAAATGGGGAAGGAGGAAGCAACTTCAATTGCTTTCTTAGGAAATGTTTCCCTGGTTACAAACTTATGATATAGATCAATGGTGTTTTTATAAATAAAATGCAAAGGTTTCATCATTTGGAAAGATCTTCCTTGTAGAGTGATCAGATCTTGAATTTTCAGGTTGCCCCTAGGTTTGTATTAATAAGCCTTTTCTCATGTGTGACATGTAACCTTTGTCCTGGAGAGATTCATTAGACTGCGGCTTGAAAAGGAAAAAAAAAAAAATTAAAAAAAAAGAATCCTTTGAATGGTGGTCTTACTGCAGAGGAAATGTTAGAAGTAATTCAGGAAGTAAGCATTTTGTCCGTGTTGCTAAGAAATAAAATAGAACTGTACTTGTGGTTTACTTGGTAGTATAAAACCTGAAAGCTTTGTTTAATTCCTGGTTGCCTATACTATACTAAACATTTTTTAATTTTCTCTTTATATAAGTTATATTGCTCCTAATTACAGCGCAGGTGTTTTTTGATATTTTAGTAGGAAATGTTTTTATATAGTGTCAGAAGAAAAGTGAGACTTTGCAAGCTAACTTCAATTCTATCCTTTTAAAAAAGGTTTTGTACATGTCAATGATATATGGGCTTTACTAGTGTGTGTGTTTGAGGTTCATTGCTTTGTTTCTCTTCTAAACTCTTTAAACTTTACGTTTTGTTTTGATAAATTGTGTCGCTGAAGGAAATTATTGACTGAATCTGGAAATGTTAGATTTTAGTACGCTGGCTTCCTCCTCCCACCCCAAGTAATGATATACAGCTGGGACTAACAATTTGTTATGCTGGATAGCTGATGAGAAACAATTCTACTGTGCATCGAAAAAAAGACTAAACATCAAATTTCACTTACATTTCTTCCAGTCCTGGCCCTTTATGCTGTCAAGACTTGGGCAATTTATTCTCTTTAATATTTATTCCAAATGCGCTGTTTCTTTTGGAGTTGTCTGTTCTCATTCTGATTCTTAATACAGCACAGACAACATCCAGTCATGTCTTGAAGTGGAAAAAATCAATTTTTTCTCAAATGTCTTAGTATGTGGTACGTATTGGCTTAAGATATGGAGTCCTGACAAATACACAAATACCAGTCTTGCTTCAAAAAGCTGGAATTTAGGATGGTGATATTTGGCTAAGACAATCTTTTGTGCCTGAAGACAGCTTCATTTTTAGTATTTTTCTAAGGCTCTACCCTTAGACCTTACCCTTCTATTTGAAGAAAATACTCCAAAATTAAATTTTAATCTTAAGAATATTTCATTTACTGCATGGCCCATAGATATTTTGCCTGAATATTTTAGACAAAATACAGAGAGGCAACTATTGCCCATATCTCAGTTCAGAGTAGATCGTATTAGCTTCTAAAATATAACCAACCTTTTGGGACCAGTAGTTGAATTAACATAATAATTAACGTTTCAGCACATTGTTGTAGGTCACAGTAAAAAAAATGTTTAATCTTCCTGCATTCATCTGTGTACTTTGTAGGCTTGGGAGGTCTACAGAGGCTGACTTGAATTTAAGTGCATCGAAAATGAGCAGTGTTTTAAGAAAATTGTAAAAGAGATTTAGCTTTCTGGAAGTTATTAATAATTGTTTTTATTCTAACAGTAAAAGATACATCAGAATTGGGTCACTACTCAAATTACAGCTTTCTCATTAAATGACCTGGATGGATGTCAGTGCCAAAATAGAGAAATAACCTACAGATGTCCACCTAGGAATCTTGGATTTGGGAAGTTTGTATTCCTTTTTTTGTGATCTGCTATTACTGTGTGGAAAACAATATCCAGAGCATTGAACTGGAGAAAGTTATTCTGCTGCATTTGTGACAGGGGTAGTACTCACAAAACTACTTCAGGTTCATGGAGGACTGGAAGTGATTTTCTAACTACAGTGCTATGCTTAAAAATTAAATTAAATTAAGAGGAAGGTTTCTTGTCCTTTTGACTCCCGAGTCAATCCAATGAACATTCATACACTAACACTCCATTCTTGTGCAGGGAAAAGTACCTTCCATACCATCAGAAATAGGTCACAATCCATCTGTCTTGAAACCAGATTAAATCCTGAATTTCAGTGGAATCTGTTTTTCTCTCCTCTCCCTGCCCTTCCCTCCTTCTCTTTTCCCTGGAGAGGAGGGGGGAAGAAGACAAAGAACTAAATAAAAGAGGACAACTGACATTGCCTGAGTTGCTGGCAACTGTGGATAACCTCAGCTCTGGTTCTTGTATGGCAGCACGGAGAACTTGCTTATTCCATGTCAAGAGGTGGGGTTGTAATAAGACAAAGCAGGAGATATGGAAACTGCACAGAGATGCATCCAACAGCCATAATTTTATGGCTGGCAGATTTGTGCTTGTCACCTTCTTTCACTTGTGCATATTCAAATATTTCCGATTTGTATTATTTTTGTAACCACAGACTAACGTATTAGCAAATAATCTTTGAGTAATCAAATTATTCTGGAGTTGAATTGTGTTCTGTCCCTAAACTTCAGCTTAGGGATCCTATGGAAATAATCCCAAGATGATGATGATTAGAAAAGAGTGGGTATATAGTCTGAAGATTTGTTGGATGGTATTTGAGCAAAATTTTACTGAAGAACATGTTTCTTCTTTTAAAAATCTTAAAAATGTGCCAATCTTTTGTTTGAATACAGAGACATAATGTTATCTCTGTAACAGTAAAGGGGTGGGATTCTAATATACTTTAAACATACTATCTTGTTAGTACCAAAGCTGAATACTATAGGGATTATAACCACAGCTCTCAGCAAATCTGTAATGCATTGCAGACTTGAGGTGAAATGTAGAAAGCAATTAGAGAATGCTTGTTTCATTGACAAATGCAGTAATTCCCTTTTTTTCTCTGGAAGTACAGAAAGGTTGAAATAATTTTGTGAACATAATGACTGCCCTAATGTTTCAGTGATGACTAGTGCTTTGTGTGAAAAGCACTTCAACTTTAATTTGAAGGTATCCAGAAAAGTCATCAAATGACTTTGAAAGTCTAATGACGTACTTAGCAGAATCAAATATCTTGAACATGTATGTGAAGGACTTAACACGTTTTCTCAGGGTGGCATAAAATAAAAAAACTTTTAGAGAGGCAAAACTATATTTGCTATTAGAAGGAAAACACTAGCTCTTAGACTGAAGCTGAATTACTAACTTAAACATTCAGAAAAATGTTCATACTACAAATTCTATAGTGATCCTGTCACTCTGATTGCTGCACCATGGCATTTTCTTAACATAGTAAATGTAAGACCTACTCAGACCTCTGGGGCTGTGTGTTTAAACAGCTGAGCAGTAATTACAGGGGTCCCTTGAGGCATTGGCGGGGGGGAGTGGAGGTGGCTAATAAGAACATTTGTGTTTGAGTTATTTGATGCAAAATTTCAGTTATTCTATAAGGAAGAAATAAAAATCAATTTATTTCTTCTGAAGGAAATGAAAGTGGTTTATTATACGTGCAGTCCATGTGAACCAGAAGGATTTTGCAGATTTTGTGTTGAAATACACCTTGCTCCGCACTTCCATGGACTTGTGTGTGAGACCAACAACTGTTTCCAAGAAGAAACCTGCCTCTGGCTTCTGCTGTTAGTGTAACAGCCTTCAGTCTTGCATTTCTTCTCATTGTTTTGGAGATGGAAATTTATAAAGAGCAGATATGAGTTGCTACCTGGTGATCTCTTAGCAGCATCACCAGTTGTAGCAAATGCAGAATGAGTACATTCTGTACAAAGAAGCTTTAGATCCCAGTGCACAGATAAGATTCATGAAAAGAGAACAGTAAGTAAATCTGCAAGTTATATACTATGCCTCTCAGTTGACTATTTCTCTCTTTTGTGATTCTTCGTTGTTAAATTATTTTTGTTCATGTTTTTATTTAAGTGTTCTTTGGATAAATATTGCATTTTTTTCTTTATATCCTCAGGACATGAGGTTGTAGCTAGTAATAAACTCCTGTGCAGTAATAATAAATAACCAGACACACTCAACCATGATAGAAATAAGTTCTTCAAGAACTGAAAATACTTGGTGATATTTAATATTGATAAAATGAGCCGTGGTTTCTCCTAATGTTGTTGTCTTTCTCTCCATATCTTATTTCTTAAGAGAGGAAAAAAAGTTAAAGAAGAAAGGAGATCTGAAATATTCTTAGATGCGCATAATTACACAAATGTGTGAAATTATCTACCACAATTATTCTCATCTTCTTGGGCATATTTATTGCATAAATAACAGAATCAAGTTTCTGTGGTTTAAGTGTGCTGTTTTTAGTGGAACTTATCAGCAGAAAATTTGGCCCAGACATGACAGCAAATCTTTCCTCTAAAATGTCAATAAAGCACTGGAGCCCAATTATTTTTATACTCTGGTAATCCTCTTTCATTTTTACAGTGTTACTGCAGGCTTCTATAAAAAGGCTGTTGGTAACATCTCAGTGGGGAGGCCTCTTTATTGAGCAGTTTCAAAGACTTATTGACTACTGTAAAAATAAAGATCAGTCAGTAATAATGTATTCATTAGAAAAAAAGCTAGTCAGTCTTCAAAAAAAAAACAAACTCACTTTATAAATGCATATGTGATCCTGATTATTTCGCTACTTGCAGAAGTTTTCTTAATATTTTATCAAATTTGATGATGAGATTCCACAGTAGTTAGAAATCTTTCTACATATACAGCATACATGTGAAGTGGTCCTTCAAAGATAATTTGACTTCTGCTTATATATATATATATATATATATATTTGTCTCTGAAAAGAGATCAGTACACATTTTTAAATACACTTTTTTTTAAATATGCTTAGACTAAGAAACCTACTGATAATGCAGTAGTTAACATTATTTTGATAGACTTTTCAAGTCTATTTCAAATACTTAGGTATCAAGATTAGGTCTTAAAAAGCCCTATTTTTCTGTTTGTTTATTAGAACTCAGTCTTGTATACAGAGCATACTGGCAGGTTCTAGTACATTTTGTAAGAGGAAATGATGAAAATAATTGTCTATTTAATACAGGAGAAATCTTAGAGCTGGTACTTGAAATTTCTTAACGTTTCTTTAAATGAGTTTCTTTAAATTACCTCCACTTGTATCACCACCATATGGGGGGTAAGCTTTTTAGCAAACATGCTGAAAAAGAAGTGGGGATATTTCTGAAGAATTTTAATACAGCGCTGATCTCCATAGTATGGACATCTGTAGGTAGGCTTGTTTCACAAAATGAATTTTACAATGTGAGCAGTGAAGTTCTGAAACTCAGATTTAGGGTGTTTGTTTTGTATCAGACTGTGATTTTAGCAAATAAGTTTTAGATTAGTTGCTGCTGATTCTTCACAATGTAATCGAAATTACACTGACATAGATACTATCTATGCCCGTTAGCAAAAAACTCTTATATCCTTTTGCATTTGCAATCAGGTAAACCCAGATCTTGAGATACAGTTGTATCTTAAATTATTGAATCTTTGTGGCGTTTGTTTACTCAAAACAGTGGTGTTGTATTCTGTAAACATAAATTTTTCCTGACACCTCCTGAGTTCTTAACCATCTTTCAAAATAACCCAAATCAAAAATTTTGATTTAGTTTAAAGAAAGGAACAATAATGAAAATCAACTGCATTCTGACAAGCTATTACAGATTATTTTTTTTAATATTTCTGAGAAAATGAGTATTTAAGAACATGTGATAATAGTGAAATAACTATTAAAAGCAGTCCTAATGTTCCAGACAGAAAAAGTGCCTGCAGTACCTCACTATATATACATATATGTACAGCATGATCTGTCAGTTGGCCTTTTACGCACATTTATTTCAGTGCCTGGAGGCTACACACACAGTGGAATTTAAGTTTTTTGTTTTTTGTTTTTTTTTAATCAAGGACTGTTTTGATCTTTAGTTGTGACTGGGCATTCCCAGTGGCTGAGGTCGCTGTGCAGCACTGAGCTCAGCCCACCTGTGCCTCCAAGCAGGAATCTCTGTGTGCTAAGAAGGTCCTCTGAAGGAGGGTGGAAAATAAGAGGGAAGAAGGGAGTGGAGGGCAGAGCTGAAACTAAAGAAAAAAATATAATAGTTGTATAGTAATACTGGTCCATCTGCTTCTAGACAGATGCATCAGTCTGTCTTATGACAGTCTTATTGCAATATAATCCTAACAATTAAAATTTTATACATGTAGAGAAGATATTGAGTGGTTTATGGGGATTTTGAAATAATCAATCCATGATTATGTACAAGCGTTCAGAATTTGCCCTTGAATGTCTCTTACAATACATATGCAGGTAGTGGCAGTTCTGTGTGAATAACTACATGGTTGTTATCTGCACTGTACAGACTTCAGCTGCATTTATGGACATGGTCTTAGCTGGAAACAGTACAGTCATAGTAAAAGTGACTAGTAATATTCAATTTGCCTCCATTCTTAAATACATGTTTATGTTCTTTAAAAAATAAAAAAATAAAAATTCTTGATATGCAGTTTGTTCTTCATTCTAGAACGGAATGTTTCACTCCTAAATCAAGAATGGTTGTTTAGTACTTGTCAATATTTGCTCTTTATTTTGCCTGCCAACTGCATTTATAAGGAGAAATAAAAAAAATACTCCTAATACAGTGAGCATCACTCAACCTTTGGATAAAGGTAACTTGAATTTCTAGTTAAGTATGTTATGTATCAGAATTCAATGTCAGTTGTTTAAAAAAAATGCATAAAAAGCAAACAAAAACAACATACCAAAACAAAAACCCTATTTTCCCCGTTAAGAGAAGAGATTTTAATCTTATTTCATTACTAGTTTTTAAACCTGTTGTTGTCTTTTGTATGAAATACCTGCTTCTTATGAATTAATTTTTACTTGATGGTTTTTAGTTGCAGAAAAGAGGAAAACAAAATATTATATTCTTTCACAAACTAGAAATTGACTACTAAGTTGTGACCAACATAAATCTATTTTCAATTGCTTTTAAATGGTAAGGATTTATAGTTATGAAAGCCTTCCAAATTTCAAAGATTCTGCTATGGGCAGTTAGTAAATATTTTATCACTTCATTGTACAAGTGAAGCGTGTACTGTGTCGTAAAGCTTAAAAATTAAGAGGGAGTATATAGAAACATTTTGAGATTCATTCTAGATAATTTTTTGGACACAATGCATAGTTCAATAAGTATTTAAATGTAGAACATTGTGGCTAATGAAGCATATGTAGAACTAGAAATGAAAGAGCCTTCTGATCTGGCAGCTCATCTGGACACTTTTGATCTACTTGCTGATGGTGGCTGAAGGCAACTCTGAGAAGGAAATACCAAAAGAAATACAAAATTTGTCAGAAGAAGGCATGTTGCTCATGTTGCTGCTTCTCTTAGAAAATAATTATTCCTCATTAGAAAATAATGCAGTTTCAGCTGAATTATTAGCAATGTGACAGCTAATCGAGATGATAAAACTAAGACACTGATTTTGGCTGTCAATTATCTTTAAAAAGATTTGAGATTCTTAAATCTTCAGAACTTAATCTCTAAGAACAGTTGTTTTAACGTTTGTAGCTATTGCAACGGTTCCTTTAACTTTACTTAATGAGATAAGAAAGCCTTGGAATGGTGTGTCAGGAACTGCTTGTTTAGCACCTAGCAAAAACTAGTTAGCAGATAGCAATAAGCCAGAAATTACTTTCTTTGCCCATTCTTGAAACATAAGGTTGCTTCTGTTGAGAAACTTAAGCTTTCAAAGTCCTCTTTGCTGCTATATGATTCTTTCATAGTATATAATTCTCATATACACAGTATTTTGAGATTTTTATTTATTTTTTTTTACTTTAAAGGTGAGAGAAATTTCTTTATTAGGTGGTAGAATCCTTAGTGGGCTTGACAATGTGAAAAATTCTTTTTGTATTAAATTTTCCGTGTTTCCACAGGAAGTCTGAGAGTTGTAAATTGCTTCTTCCAAACACATTTTTTGAAGTTTAACATTAAGAGATTCAACAGATTTTTTTTTTTTATTTCCTTATATGTTCACGTATAGATGTTCCTATAGTGCTGCAAATGTAAGCACAGAACAGAGAAAAAAGAAAACACACATAGTTGTTCATAATACCCCTAAGGGCTGTGTACTTTGTTTTTTTGTTTTCAAATTTCTGTTGTGGTTCTTAATACTGTGAGAAATGTTCTGCATACCTGCATACCTACCTGATATCAAGGCAAAACTAATTTTAAGAAAATGTGTCTCTGGAAAAGCTGTTGTCATACAGTGATTATTCTAACAGTAGGACCAGAGTCTCCTACTAATTGTGTAGAATTGTGGGGTGTTGTAGGAAATATTCAGTTGATGTTTTGGAATAAGTTTATTAGTCAAGTTCATTATTTATTTTATTAGTATATAATTAGTATATTATTATTACAGTATTCCTTCTTAGATCATTTAACTAGTTAACTCTCTATACTGGATATATAGTTAATTTAATGTGCTATCTTGGCACTATTCTCTGCCTTATTTGATTTGAAGTGCATGTTGAGTGTAAGAGCAGGAGAATCAAAACTATCAGAATTTCCTCTCCTGAACATGTTTTTACTTATGATAGTGAAGAATGAATGTAAAGCTTTCAAAAAATCCTTAGAAAGGAGCTCAGTTGTCTAAGGAGCAGACCAGAAATGAGATTTTTAATTGTGTGGTTGTTGTCAATCTTGTGTGTGATCCATTTTCTACTTTCTGAAGAGTAAGTGCATTTGTTTTCTGCAGCTCCTGACTGTATGATGCAGGCAGAAGAGAGTCAGCGCAGAGCAGAGAAGAGCAACTCTATTTTTCCTGCATCATCACATTAAAACTTGCATTTGCAGAAGTTTTAATTACAGAGAGAAAATTAAGTTATTGTTCTGTCAATTTTTCCACTGAACTCAGACAGCTTTCTTTAAGCAATCTGGTGTTGAGCATCTGTATGTAGCTGTATGATTGCTTGAGGTAGAAATGAATGTTGATTTTCGGTAAGGACAAAGCATATTCTTGTCTAGTATGAACACTGTATGGGAACATTAGGAAGGCAAAAACCTCAGGGCCTGCCTTGAGATCCTTTGAAAGCTGGATCTGCAAATTTGCAATTTAGGTGCAAGTTAGTGGGAGTGAAGTTTTGAGGCCTGGAGAAGTCCTTTGAGTTTTCAGCTTTGCTTTTACATTGGCATATTAATTGATACCTGCATTTATTTCCCTGTATAATGGTAGCCTGGTTTCCAAATACCTGAGCAAAACCCTCCATTGAATTTAAAAGCTACAGCCATATAGAAGAAAAACATTTTCAGTGGATATAGATGTTATATATTTTGCAGTTTGTTCTTAATTTAACAGAATTGTCTTTATTAACATCCAACTTGTTGGTTTTTTGGGTAATTTTTAAAAAGCTATTACCCTTATAATGAAAACTTATTCATGACTTCCTAATACTATGTAGTGAGATGACTATTAATAGGGAGAAGATCTATTTATTTTCATCTTATAGCTTTCTAGTATTTAATGTATACTGAGAATGTGTAATTTCTAAAAATATCTTCTCTTTCTACCCTCTGTCCAATTGCAGATTTGTTTTTGAAGTGCGTATTCTGTGTAATTTAATGAAAGGAACTGAAAATGAGTGAAGAAATTGCATGATCTTGCCTTTTAAGAGATGAGGAGATGTTTAGTAAAATTGAGTAATTTATCTCTTATCTAGAGTTCCCTGTACATCATTTATCATGAATGGCAAATATCATTGTTTTGTTCTAGTCTGAGAGGATGAGTAGAGATCAGAGGCTTACTTGTAGTGTTCATACCTGCTGTGACTAGCAATAATATCCCTCTCTTCTTAGGAAATAATTTGACTGATAAAGTAAAACTGTTTTATTATGTTTTCCAGAGATGGTGACTACCTTTTTTGTGTTACTGCCTTCATCGTTCTGTAACAAGGGTGGGAGTTTTCAAACTAGAAAGAAAGTTCACATTCAAAATATGGTCACTTGCTTTTAAAAGCCTAGAAGGACTTCCATTTTGCTACTTTACATGTAATGAACAATTTCATGTTCATAATTACCTTAAATAATGCAGCAGTAGGTTACACAGTATGCTTGAGGGAAAATAAGATACTGAACAGCAATTTAAGTTGCTGATAATCTGTCACAGAGTCCTGCATCCTTTTCAGTGTGTGTCACTGTTAACAGAGAAGGGAGAAAAGGAATTGTCACCCAACAGGAAAAAATGACATCTGTAATCATGAATCTCATTTTCTCCCCCAAATTGTTCCCTAGGACTTTTCTGTCAGTGTTTGTTTGAAGGCCAAGGATAACAGCTGTTGGAAAGGAGCAAAAGAATGTGAGGAAGAAGAAGGAAGAGAGTGAGAAAATTACTTGGGAGTGAAAAATTAACTGTTAATAATTAAAATGAATTCAATGCATACTGATGTTAGATGTCTGTAGTCCGTTTGTCTGGAGCTATCATATCATTTTTTGATGTATTTAAGTTTGTTAAGTTGGTGCTAGGTGTTTTTTTTCTTTAAACGCCAATATGATTTGTTTATATCAGTAGTCTTGAAAACCTCTTCTATACAACTGGGTAATAAATTAAGGTCAAGTTCAGGTATAACATTTGGAGAAGGAATGCTTTGTGTTTGAGATTTTTTGTCTTAAGATCTGGTAAGCAACAAATGAGGTGAAAAATATTGGTTTGTCATTTAAAAAGTCAGTGTGCTGAGAGACTTTGTGCATGAGATGCATCCTGACATAGTTCTGCATTCATTCCTAAATCCATTGGCAGAGCCTCTCTGTAAGCTATTGTGAGGTTTCCAGTTTTTGAAGTTTACTACAGAAGGAACAGTTAAAGCTGTCTTGCTTTATAGTATCAGACATCCTTGTTAATTATTTTGTCTATGTGCTGTTTTGGTTTAGTTTTCCCTGGTTACACCACTTTGTGGAAGACTATGAATAAGAAGATGGCATAATGGATACATTTTTGAATTTTAAATTACCATGAAATGGAGCACAAAACAGCACATCTGGGAGCAAACTAGACTCTGGTTTGGAATAATTAATTCAATCCATATTTAGTCTTTTGGAAGTTTTGTAGCAGGAATAAGGCTTTTAGAAAAAGAATATCACTGTTTTCTGCTTATTTTCTCTTGGAAAATAATTACTTTTGTAGATAGACATAATAATAGACGGCATTTCTCTAGATTCTTTTTGCATAGTAAGAGTTTGGTTTATCATTTGACATGGTTCTTCAAATTTCTTCAGTAAACTTTAGATTTTTAGTTTCTTTTTCCTTAAAGAAACCTTGCAGCCATTATTAGATAGCTTTGATTTGTTCTGTCAGGACTATTTTATTTCCCTGTTCAAAGCATCCACTGGTACGCATTTCATTTGAATCCAGCAAGGGCACTGGATCAAATCATTACTGATTCAGCCTGACTTAGTGAATGATTTAATACTGCCAAGGAGGAGGGTATACATGCTGTAAAGTTTAATGCAGTGCTAATGTGGGATTGTAAAATCAGTGATAGAGCTGAAAAATCTGCTAATTTCTTCTGGGCTTTTGTTCAGATCCTAAGAACTTAAATGAACTGCCAGAAAATTCTGTTGTTGACTTCAGTGGGAAATAAGGTAAATTCTAAGAAAGAAAATAATAAATATGCCATTTGTGTACTAGTGTATACTATAATAACATGTCTTCTCTGAAGCTTTTCTATGATACGTAAAAACATGGGATCTATATATATATTCAAAACCAGTTATTTGGGACTGTAACTACAGTGATGCACAATTTACAGTACTTAGAACTCAGAATGAAAACTTGTTGTACCTTGTTATTGGTGTTCATATTATCTATCTAGTGCTTTTCTGTGTATGTAATTACATTTTAATCATTAAATGAAGTGCAACACTTCATGCTGGCTGGAAAGACTGCCATGAATTTTTAATGGTTTCTGTAAGTGTCATTAAGTGATAATTTGAAAAAATAATAAATAAACACCCATCAATACACACAAGTTATTACTAATAAAAATGAATTAAGAACAGAATTTAAAAAGTATTATGAAATGGCATGTGATAGTCTGCATCTGCTTTTTATATAAAACATTCATACATTTTATCAATTTCTTTTTGAATCTGTCAATTCTACATGTATTTCCAATCAAAAGTAAAAGATTCCAGATAGGACTGGACTTGATACAGGGATCTTAGAATCACTTAGGTTGGAAAAGACCCTTAAGATCACCAACTCCAATGGTCAACAAGACTACCAAGTCTAGCTCTAAACTTAATGACCTTAAGTGCCATGTCTATGCATCACTTAGATGTCTCTAGGGGTGTCAACTCTCCTGCTTGCCTTGGCAGTCCTTCCCAATGCCTAACCATTCTTCTCCTGTAGAAATTCTTCCTGATATCCAATCTAAACCTCAGCAAATAAAAGTGAGTCAATTTCCCCTCATCCTATGCCTTGTTTCCTGAGAAAAGACTGACACCCACCTCACTGAAACCTCCTTTGATGCAGCTGTAAAGAGCGATGAGACCTCTCCTCATACTAAACAATTCCAATTCCCACAGCATCTCCTTGTAAGTCTTGTTTTCTAGTCCCTTAACCAGCTTCATTTCTCTTTGCTGAATACATCTCAGCATTGTGGGATGGTTAACAGTATGGCTTCACTGCTGTTCTGTCCTGTATCTGATTAACAGAAGTAATTTTACCTTGCATGTGGCTCCTGCTGTATATGCCCAAAGCAGACACCATTAAGCATTGTAGCCCAATTTCTTCTTCTTGTTTTTTTCTTTTTTCCTTCTTTCCTGAGTCTTTGCTAGCCCCCACAGAAACTAAACAAACCTGTGTCTATTTTAGCTTCTGTCTTTCCCGTCATAACCAGATACAGCATTGCCATGTCTATCTTTCTAAATATCACTGACACTTTCCAATGTCATACTCGGGGCTATACTGAGAGCAAAGATGGCTGAGCTTCCATCCATGTGATCATGAGAGGTGTTATAGTTTCTCACGAGAAACACATTACTTCAGTGCCTGGAAAAATGCAGATAGCTTATGAATATCTCAGAAGGAATGAAAAGAAAATACAGGGAACTACAGGCCAGTCAGTCTTTATGCCTGACAAGCTCATAGAGCAGATATTCCTGAAGACCCTTCTAAGGCATATGGAAAATAAAGATGAGGGGACCACTGGTAACCAGCATGGCTTCACCAAGGACAAGTCATGCTTGTCAAACAGGTAGCCCAGCAAGATTGTGAACGCCCCCTCCCTGGCAGCATTCAAAGCCAGGCTGGATGGGGCTGTGAGCAACCTGGTCTAGAGGGAGGTGTTTGTGCCTATAGCAGGGGGGATTGGATCTACATCATCTCAAAGGCTTCTTTCAAACCAAACCATTCTGTGATTCCATTAATTATCATGATAGGTGTCTCTTGAAACTATAAGGAAACAGTTGCATTCAGATACTTACTGTGAAAATATATAATACATACTTTTGTTTTCCCTTCAGTTAGTTTGAAACCAGTAGTTTTCAGATTCATTTTTCTCTAATGCTACTAAGTGTATTTTCATAGGTACCAGCTGCCTGGAGGAGAGTTCTTAAATAGCTCTTAATTGGCATCCACTGCTGGAAAATGAGATGAACAACTAGTTGAGTAGCCAGACTCAGACTAATGAGGTGCTAGTCAAATGCTCTCATCTTTTACTTGTCACATTTTTACTAGACGTGAAACTCATATGAATAAAAATGAAAATATTCTTTTGTTGGCTATTGATACCAGAAGTAAATGTCTTCATGTGTCAAAATGTTGTTGAATCATTTCAGTACTTCTAGCTTTAGCTTCCTAAAAGCCATTTACATCAGCAATCTTAGCTGAATGAGATTAATAACTAGTGTGAAGGGGAAGAGAATTGCTGCTGTTAGCTATAGCTGGAGCTTACTTGGAGTGTCAGTAAAGTTTGATTGCTCAGTTGAAGTGAAACAGTGAAATAGAAAGAACTGTAAGACATGAGAACAGCTGGGTGCATGTCAGGCAACTGGCCATGGGCAGTCCAACAACACTTAAGAGGCTTTTTTATTTATATTTTTGAGTCTGTCTAAGTTGTGGCTTAATTTACAATATATTGATTGAAAGTACTTGTGCCTTTAGGCCCCTCCTTGAGAAAGTTATTATTTTTTTTTAGATGTACCTGGCATGCATTTACACTCCTATACATTTCTGCGCTTGTGTGAGTGAACTGGTTTTCCAGAAGTAGTTTTTGTTTCATAATATGTATGCATGAATGTACTACATGTTGATTCATTTACATCCTTTAACTTTTTCTATTTGAGTCATTAAATACATGGTATGTGTAGTCATGTCTCTGGTTGCTGCATTTAAGATTTATAATCTATTCAGTGTTATTCATGCTGTTTTATTATGCCTTTGCAGTAAGCATCCATACCAAATAAATTAGCTCTTGAACATTTTATGCCTTTATTAAATATTCATTGAATGGGATGCATGGTATTCATGCAGTCATCTGCTTAGTGCATTGAAACCCCAGAAAATGCATTGTTTGTAAACCTTTTACTTTGAATGAGCCATGGTATTCTTCCTCTCCTGAAACATGTCAGGTTCCAGGGCACATTGCTCTTAGTCTAGAGTTGTGCTCTGCATGCAATACTGGTGGAGAATTTGTAAGACCTGCAGAATGGTTGCAACAAATTATATGTTTCCTTAGTGTTTATTGCAGTATATTTCTTGACCTGCTGTTTCTAATGAACATGGAGGATAAATGGGTGCTTTCTTCCCTCTCTATTCTTGGCAATGCTGAGGGGAATAAATAAAGACTTTTGGACAGATTAAATAGGCTAATGTTTGGAATAAGTCATGCACGTAAAATCTAGCTCACATCTCTATCAAATTCAATGAAGGGTAAAATTTGTCCTAAGTGACAGAAATTTGTACTTAATGAAAGTGTCTGGTTTTAAAAGTAAATCTTGATTTTATTTTTTTTCCCCAGTCTTATTTTTAGCTGCTTTTTCTTTATAGTAAGCATTAGTTAGAACTCTTTTAAGGATGTAATTTTTATCCGGAATAGAATCTGTGAGGGAAAAAAGTATATCTCAAGATTGCTTTTCCTTTGAAGCTTAGGAGGGTGAGAGAGTAGTGACACTGGAATCCTTCTTACTATTTATCCACTTATATTTCTAAGCCTGGATTTATCTGTTTATGGGTTATTCCCCAGAAAGTTGATAGGTTTTGTCTGTGTTGGTACCTGCTTTCTGAATATTATGGCCTTGCTGAAGTCTGGATAGGATGTAGCAATATTTTCATGATATGTAGCTCCTACTGCATAAATACTGTTATGATGAATGGCCAGTACATGAGGCAATCTGTGTATTGCGTACAATCATTTGCTTGTAAAAATAAAGGAAACATTTTTTAATCTGGAACCCAAAACTGGGGATTTTTGTTGGGTGTTTGTATATTTGTTTGCTCAGAGTGCTGTTTTGTTTATTTGCTTGTGTCTTTTCCCTGTGATTTTTTTGATTTGTTTACCAAAGTGGCTCAGGTTGTTAAAAGCTAGGTGAATTTCCTCTTACAGTGTCTAATTAGTTTTCTTTGGGTCAAGACACTGCTGAAACACACTCTGTCCTTATACAGAGCATATTAAATTAACAGAAGGTTATATTTTATTTTTTTAATGCATATCTAATAGTCTAGTAGGGTTTGTCATCTTCATCACAAAATGAAAATATAAAATTCCAAAGGATT
>VXAB01011120.1:383253-467787 GCA_013399175.1 Odontophorus gujanensis
ACTTACCACCTTGAGAGAAGGTCTAAGTGAGCCTGCTTTAAGTAACATTACAATGAAATAGGAAATGAACTAGGTGACCTGGGCCAGGGAACATTCATCGCATCTTGAGCATGGCTAGAGAAACACGTGGCTTACTAAGAAAAGTGAACCATGCGGCACCTTTGTAATTAAAATATTGCTTTCAATCTAGAACAGTACTTCCTGAACAGTCTGTGATCTCAGATGTGTAAAATATCCTTAGATTCCCAGCCTTTTTTTCCTCTTTTGCCAGAGATTTTACATGAAAAATCCCTGCCCCTTTAGTCAAATTTAACTGACTCAGACCTACTGAGGAGTTATTTGTAACCAAAAATACGTCTGAAAAAAAAGCTTTTTCCTTCTTTTAACTGATCTCATTTATGATCCATGCTATATACATTTATTATGAAGTTGTTGACTAAATTT
This sequence comes from Odontophorus gujanensis, assembly GCA_013399175.1. Taxonomy (NCBI): domain Eukaryota; kingdom Metazoa; phylum Chordata; class Aves; order Galliformes; family Odontophoridae; genus Odontophorus; species Odontophorus gujanensis. The sequence goes on from VXAB01011120.1 coordinate 383,698, forward strand.
CATTGGTTGGGGTAATGTCTAAATAAGAACAGGTTTCCCACTAGGGAAATATACCTTGTATTTTTTTCTCATCCTGTATTTATTGAAGGAGTGAAATTAGATAATACTTCAAAATTTCCAGTAAAATTGCATCCTTCTTGAAAATTTATAGCTAAATTGCTCAGTTGGAGGGCTGTGGTAACTCACAGTACACTTGTGATACTTTGAAGGTATGCTGGAGATGTAGTTACCTGATAAAGAAGGTGAAAGATTTCGATAAAGTGAACACAACATTGGAGTGGATACAGTATTCATTGCGGTTGGCAATAATTAACACTATTACTGTTGTTTCCAGTATGTAGCATCCAGGAGTTGCTACTGTATCTGCTTTTAATTTCTTCTAACAGGGTGAGGGAAAATCTTTTAATTCCTCTAAATAATGCTTAGAGATGCTCTCCACCTTTCAGAATTTTTCTCAAAGAACTATAATAATGGTTCCTTAAGTGTTGTTTTAATGCTGTTCTAAGTTTAAATGAATTGAGTTTATGTATACATAGAATTGATAATGTCTCCCAGTTCTTTCCAAATAGCTAATTCAAGACAAATATATTAGCCATTTTGGATGACTAGAATTGTGGTTTGTTTTGCTTTTTTGTTAAATAAAAATGTTCAAAAAACATAGCCTAACTTGTATTCAGCAGACTATGAATATACATCACTGCTGAATCAGCTACAGTTTCTTGACAGTCATGGTGTGTTTTCACTAGAACTTACTGACAGGAAAAGCCAAAGCCTTGTAATTATGCAAAGGTATAGGAGAAAACTGCTCTTCTCTTGTATATATTCCATCCTGAGCACCCAGCTCACATCAGTATGAAGGGCTCAAACTTCAGAGTGTGTAAAACATTTTTAGATGGTTCAGGAATACTGCTGTGTTTATTGCAAACCGCTTTTGAAATTTTTAGACTGAACAATTTTTCGCACAGGTGGGAAAGATCCATTGTGGATCCTCTGCCTTGACTGACAGCATTCTAAGTCAAACTCAAATAATAGTTCTGCATCATAGATGAGATGCAGTTGTAGCACATTTCTTAATTGCTTGATGTTGAATGTTGCCAAACTATTTTCATTATCCTCACTGTAAGCTACATTTTTAAGGTGCCAACTTTCAAAATCTATTCAGCATCAGTTTCAGTGGTTCATGTTTGCTTTCAAGGTTTATGACTTTCTAAGAGGAATATAATGGAAATATTAGGACCTTAATGCAAGTACCACATCTGTTTTACCTTGAAATCCACAAATGTCTGCATTTAACAGGCTAAATTTTAAACACGGACATTAATATACTTAAGCTGTGCTTTGTTGGCTGCTTCTGGTTTTGTTTTTTGGACAAGTAGATTTAGAATATATTTATCTGATACAATAGCTGAGATAGCACTGGAACTTCAGCATCTATCTATAGGAAATATTGCTATAAATGTGGTGATTTTGCTTTTAGAAAAAAAAAAAATAATGTGGTTTTGCTTTCCTTGACTTCATCTAAACTACTCAAGTTCAAATTGCTTGCGTTATGTTAGGCAATAAATCTAAAAAGGTAGGAACTATCATATTTCAAAATATTGTTTCAAATAATGTTTTGTAGGATCATTTAGTTACTTAGGAGTGAGAGACAATTGACAATGAAAAATAAAAGAATTGGATCCAGCCAATAATGGATTCTCAGATTAAAAAAGAAAAGAAAAGAAAACAATAACAACAAAAAAAAACTGAGTGGTTTTCAACTGATTTTATTTTTTTTATAAAACTTGTACAGAAAAAAAAAAAAGAAAAGAAACAGTAAGCCAACAATTCCTCCCCCACCCCTTATTTTCTGCCCCAGTCCTAGTTTCTCTTTTAGGCTGTAGTTAGGGAAAAACTCTGCCCCAGAGGGACATGGGCACAGAACAGTACATTTTTCAATAAAATAATTTCATTTTCTGTGAACATCTTGAAAAGAACCGTATCTTGTGATTCAGTAAATAATTTTCTTTACTCCTGTAATGTCTCATGCTGTGAGTTTCACACAAAATATCCTGTGTTCTTAGTTCCCCAAAATTTTTGGATGGTGTACTTTGGTCCGTCACCACTTGAAACATTTATGAATGATTAAAACCTGTAATGCTTGGTCTCTATAAATTAAAATCTTATGTTGTTTGATTGAATAAATTTCTTTTGCAGTCTTTTGAATATCTCATTTTTAGATATGGTATGGTCAATTAGAGAGTTTTCTGACAACATCCTCTCGGAAATAAGATAGTCTGTTCTAGACCTGTTACATGTATTTATGAGTGACAGTTGTTCAATGTTTGATTCTGAAATCCATTTAATAGGATAGATAGTTGAAAAATGGTGTTCTAAAATGTGTCAGACTCAAAATATCCATTTCCTAAGAGTAGGAATGTACTATGTTTAGTATCTATCTTTTATAAGCACACTTAAACTTAACTATGCACTTAATCATAGCAATTAGAAATGACCTCTAAGATCCAGTGTTGTTCATAGTTAAACATGGTTAGCTACACTCAGTACTGTGTTGACGAAAGTTGAGTATATGCAGTGTAAGCATTTACTCTGTGATGTTTGCTTCATTAAGGAAGACTGCACAGAAATATGGTACAAAATGAAATAGCTGTTTCTGTAGTGTAGGTTCTCATGCTGACAAATTTTTGGAAGTCTAAGAATAACAGATTTCCATTAATACTTTACATAGATACTTAATGGTTAGAATTAAAACAGCAAATATACAAATTCTCCTATGTCTAGGAGAGAGATGTTATTTCCTGTTTTCCACACAGGAATAGAGGCACTGGTTTATGTGTGTCTCATGTGCCACATGTGCTGCATGTGCCCCACATGCAGCATTGTGCAAATTGCTGAGAGGATTATGAAAGAGATAAGGAGTACCTTTCAGGCCTATCACAAGTCCCTTTTAGCTGCATTTGCACTTTCAAATAAGACCTTGAGTGATCATGGTATAGGTACTATTTTCCCAAAATGTTTGAGATATAACTTTAAGGAAGGAGATGAGCACATCTTTGAAATATGAGTGTGTTGAGACGATCCATCGTTTTCCAAAGGAAGAATCAATGTATTTTGTAGTAATACTTTTGGATGCTAAATTGTCTTCACTTTAATATCTTCCTTCAAGTTGAGTGAAATATGGGCTAAGTTTAAGGAATCCCAAAATGGAAGAAAATGTGAGAGAATCAAATCCCCTGAAAACAGTTAGCTGAATTGAATTAGATTACTGTAGCCTTTTTTAATTGCATCTGTATTACATGATGCACATAATCTGTGGAACTCTGAGGGTTTGAGACTTTCTAAAGCTGCCATAAAATAACTTATTTCTTACATCTTAAAGGGATTTTGATCAATAGGTTTTGTCATCAATTGAACATTGAGAACCACATCAAAAGCATTACTGTAGTTAACTTCACAGTAAACTAGGTAACTACGTTGACCAGATAACTGAAGTTAGCTAACAGGGCTGAGAAAAGTCTTTGCCAGAGTTTGTAGGTTTAGCATGGCTGAGACATGCATTGTTCCCTGACTGCTAGTAAGTGTCATGTGTGATATTAGTAATTCATGGTGTTATTCAGATGCTTATGTGGAGATAACTCAAATCTCAATCAAGTCACGGTTATCTTATTTATGGAGTCTAATATCTTATGGGCTTTTTGTAAAAGTGTATTACTATGTGGTTCATCTGTAGGAGTTTAAAAACTTTTTGTATTGTATGTATTTGATTGCTTAGTAAGTCCTGACCCAGTGAAATGCTGACAGCTAGAATTCTGTGCAAACCTAAAGCCCAAACTGATCTTTTTTAAGTTGATCATCACCGCTCAGAATAGAAAGATTCTACCTAAATTCTGTATTTGATCTTGTCTAGATCTTAAGATCTACAAGTCTGCGTCTCAGGTGCCTATTGTGTTATACTGTGTTACTAAGATCAATAAATACCCTTAATGGCTATCAGTAGTAGATAAAGGAGTTATATAGAGCTCATCACATCTTTGACTTCCCAAACTATTTACCAGTCATTTAACAGTGGGTAGATTGAGGACTACTCATATACTGTGGGTATAGAAATGGGCTAACCTTGTATATCTGGAATGTTAGGACACTGCAGCTGCTCTGCCAGCGAATGCTGGCATCTCTAAAATATTCTAACTTCTGTGTCACTACTGTGTATAGTTATATGATGTGTATATATATTGAAACAATCTGTTCTGGGTCTCTCCAGAGTAGCTGTTGATGCAAAATAGCAGATAAAATAAACAGTTCTTGAAAGTAGTAACAGAAGCTGATGCATTAATATGTAAGTAGCCATGTCATTATTAAGAAAAACACTTAGGTGACAAGGTCTCAGTTGAGATACTCATTCAGCTATTGATTTCATTACTGTAGATCAAGGGGATTATATTCACATAATAATATAACTTTAAAAGCCATTCAATAGCACACATTTTAAAAAATATTTAAGAATAATATTATTTGTATTTTATTGAGAGCACAACTACTAAATATTGTGTGTATTTTGGAGTTAGAAAATGCATTTACTTTGTTCTTCTGGAGAAGGTATGTGAAGTAAATCTGTAAGTGGGGTGGTTATATATTTCAGAATCATCCATCTCTGCTTTTTGAAAAGGTCAGATTTTGGCATTATACCTCTTAGGTAATTTATATGCATAGAGAGATAACGTACTTTCCGATTGTGTTTTGCAAAGGAATATTCTGAATTTCTTGAGTTTAAAAATGGCAATTTGTAAAAGATTTTCATTTTGTAAACATGTTATTAAGTAAGTAACAACTGAGAGGCTATTTTTCTAAAAAGATTTCTTCACTGAACAAGCATTATTTGTAAAAGAGTGGCCCCTCAGATGGTAAGGAAATGCTAGTGGGACAGTGTTTCCTTTCATAGGCATTATAACTAGTTCTGTGAGCTAGGACAGGCTTATGTCACTTCTTCATTTATAAAATAGGCAACTTTTCTGCTTTCTGATTGTTAGATACAGATAAATGTAAGCCATCCCTGCGTACAGTTCATCTATTGGACACTCCAGGGGCTCAGGAAGTTCAGAAACTCTAGCCCCAGGTTTCTGTACACTTCTACAATGATATGGAGCTATACAGAGGATGAGGATCCAATTTAGAGCAATTAACTGAAGGTTAATATTTAAAAACTTCTCTTTAAGATGCAGTGTAGGGAGTATTGATCTATACTGGGAAGAAAAATAACTTGGTTCTGTAAGCAGACCAAATGCAAGTGTTACCCTTTGACAACCTAGACATTTTAACCTCAAGCTTTATAAGAATTTGCTAGGTTTTAAGATTTAGCATGTAGCTCAAAAACCTTATGATATTTTAAGTTTATATTGACCTTGGTGGCCTGCCCAACCAGATTGTGTTTAATCCTTTCTCCATTTGCAGTACTTTGGAAAAGCCCGCTTTCTCTTGAGTTCATTAGTGGTTTTTAGAGACATGGCCTTGAACAGTAATGAAAATACCGAATATTTTCTGCTTGTAGACAAAGAGCAATGAGCAAAAATCTGTTTTTGTGCTGTTAGCTTTATATTGTTGAGTTTTATACTTTGGCCTTCTCAGTTTATTCTTTTTATCAGTTTGCTCATTTTCCTCTAAAAATTTTCTTAGCTTTACATTTTCCTGCAAAGTTGTCCCTTTGCATTTCCATATATTTTAACGTCCCCTTCTAAGCATTAACCTAACCTGTAATTGTACTTCTTCGCTTTAATAAACCTCTTGCAAACATCATATCACTCCACGTGTCATAAGTGATAGGGAATCAGAGTTCATTTTCAAATGATTCCAGCCCCCAGTCTTTGTCACCTGTTCAGAGTACTCAGGGTCTGACATAAATGTGTAAATCAGGAGATTTCTTTGAATCATATTGAATGCTTGTGGATATTTACTTATTTATTATCAATTTACATTTCAATTGACAGGTGACTGAGATAGAATATTAATTACATGCTTCAAACTATTTTGATGGAAGTAGACTCATATTTGAGTCAGCAGTCTCTGTAGATCTTAGGCACAGTTCACTGTTTGTTTCCTGTTATTTTGAAGGTATGTTTGGAATACCTGTCTCCCTTTCCCTATTTGGCTCCTGGTAAACTGAATGAAATGCAGTTGCATTGCCTTCCTCCTGCACTTAGAATGTGGCCTTCTGCAAGGAGCTGCCCCTATGCTCCTGTCACAGTGCAGGCCTGCTCTTAAAAGAAACAGCTTATTTCTCAGTTTTGCACCTGCTAGTGGTGTACTAGGATCAGTGTCCCAGAAACAGCATCCCTTGCTAACAAGACCCTTGATCTCCTAGTTCAGCTGTTGCTTTCTCATAGAATGTTTAAAATTTCATTCATAGCTGTCTTAAAAGTCCTGTTACAAATCTATTAACAATGCTGTAGTAACCTAAATCTTAGAAAGTCTAAAACTGTGATGCTGAAAGCTGCAAGCCGGTTGGTTTCTATCCATGGAAGATTTTGAGAGTTGTGATCTCAGAGTTCCTTAAAGCTTTTTACCGAGTGCTTACATAAGTTTTGATGCTTAGATCTCAACTTTGACGTGCTTGAACACTTAAGAGTAATTTAGGTTTACATTTGAGTGATGCTAAAAAAACCTCTGCATTCCTCCACCCCTTCTTCTCTGCAAGGTGTGAATCTATAAAGCTGCCTCTTCACAGATTACAGTAGCAGGCTTTTTTTTTTTTTTTTTTAAGGTTTGAGCAAAAAATAGCGATGCTCTCTTCACTAAAGGGAAGATGGGATTCAGTTCCTTAGGGGAATAAAACTCAAATTCGATCATGTAGCATGTACCACACTTACTGTGTGGCAAACTTGTTCTCAGCAGAGGGACCTCCAGTATGTCTCTCCTGCTGAAGCCATGGTGCTGTGTGTAAATCAAATTGGTTCAGCTGGTGTAATAGTGCTAGAAAGGCATGACTAATAGCCAAGGCCATGAGGAAGGAGAAACTGTCCCCTTGCTTTCAGGATTTGTTGAGATGCCTGCTACAAGGCATGTTACTTTTATTTTCCTTTTTTAAGGGAATTGTGAGGGTTGTGCATTTTCCCAGTCTATAAAATAAACTTTTCAGATACATTCTTATTTCATTTTTATCAATACCTGACATTATTAATGGTTTTGTGATTTCATGATCTTACCCTCAGGGACAGCTGTTGGTAAGGAAAGAAGAATAGGCCTTTTGACAATAAGGCCCTGTTTAACAAAACAATTCAACATGCTACCATGCAATATTGAAATTCAAAACAAAGAATAACCTGAAAGGAAATAAAACTCTCTCTTGGTTGATGTAAGCTATATTTTGTTCTTGCATGTGATATCTGGTTGGAAATCCTTGGTTAGTATTAGATTGGTTAGTATTAGAGAGGAAAAAAGCCGATGTGTTCAGTCATTGATCTGATTTACATCTTTTGACAAAGATTGTTCTTTTTTCTTGGGATTTATTTTTTGAGCACTAAGTGATTACCTTTTAAGCAATATCTTCATTTACTTTTTTCAAAATGAAGAATTTTTCATTTACTTTTAAAATCATAATTTCTATTTCCCAGACACCATTATGCCAAGTATGCAAATAGTTCCATGTGGCCTGAGATCACTTTGGATGAGTGCATCTTATACATCTCTTAACACATTCAATCTTGTTAAATTAATAACTCAAGTTGATTTTGTTTGCACTGCTATGAACTAGAACAGTAACATGAATACTGCATGCTCACATGTGCCTCTTGTTATTAGTGATTTTCTACTATTGAAAAATGAATGTCAAGCAGTCCTGGATTTCCACTTAATATATGACCCAGGAAAGAAATATACTAGTGATATATACAGCTCTCAATTAAGTGCAAACAATGTGACATAGTAAATTCATATAGTGGGACTGTGTAAGTCAACTTCTCAGAATTACTCAGTGCGAAGGAGTGAGATGGTGAGAACAGTCAGATAGGAACACTCACGCTTCACATTGCTTTGGGAACACTTCCAATAATAGGTGAAGAAAAAGATAATGCCTTAGAATGTTATTTAGCTTTATATGTTGAAACATTTCTCAGTTCTCTTTTGCTCAGTGTAGATAATGTAGGTTTGTATAAAATTAGAAGTAGCTGCAACACGTGTTTTGTCCTGTTATGAAACTTTGATAATCCTACAAAAAATACAACAACAAAAAAGAAGAACCAACACACCAAGTGAAGAATTTCAATCTTATTGCACTAAAAACAAAGGAAGTGAATAAAAAATTGTTAATAGGAATTGCTGTCTTCTGTATTCCACTTCACTGGATTTTGTGCATCCAATACCAAGAAATTTAGTACCATGAAATATATTGCAAAATAGAAGTGTATATCAAGCCTCTGAGGCATTTAGTACATTTTACATATATTTACAAATAGTTACTAATGCTATAATGCATGTAACAATTTCTAATTAAAATTAGATTTACATTGGTGAAGCTACTGTCTTTCAGAAAGTTGCTCTTGACTTTAATCTAACATAACAGATGCGCACCTGTCACTATTTTGTCTTTAAAAGTTCTCAGAATGAAAGTTATATGTAATATAAATTATTTCTCCAATTTAAAGGAGAAAAAAAAAACCAAATTGCTTTATCTCAACAGACAGTGAAATACTAAGTAATGTTTTAGTTGTGTTTTTTTTCTACTTTAACTGATTTCTAACGTTGACCATAACTTGTTCTGTAAATAGCCTAGTTACGATTTCACTGTGCCTCTCTTTGAAAGGAAATAAAGGATGTAGCTTAGTCTAACCAGTGAGACTACAAGACTTTTTTTATCAATTTCAGTAAAAATGTGTAGAATCTCATAATCTGTTTTATCAAGATTTCCCTTCATTGATCATAATTTTATCTGAAAACATCCTAAATATTAACAGATACCAAAACATTCAAGTTCTTACAGACATGGAATAAAGCATGGCAGTTCTTTTTCATAACAGTGATGTTTTTGTCAGCAACACCTTCATCTGATGACTGTACGGTTCTACTTGGATGTGTGTGCAGAGAGTAATGGTGATGAATTACTGATGTTAAGTTTTACATGTTGTAATTGGTGTTGAGTTCTCATAGGAAGAGTCCATTCGTACACTGAGTGCACTAGAGTTAAGATAAGAAATGTCTGTGCTTTTGTGAATCCATTTGTCGTTGTAAATTTGATACACAAGTAGTAGGAGTGAATCTCTTAAATATCTTGTATGCTGAACCTAACATGTAGCATTTGGCATGTAATATACTCTTCCTATATCAGATTATTTTCATTAAAAGGGGCTTTATTCAGTATGGGAAGTTAGACTTAGCCAAATTTACTGTTTACCTGTAATGTGGAATTTCCCAACTCACAAGCATTTGTTTTAATAACTTAAATGAAAGTTTTGATGTGACATTACTGGAACACAAAATTTGATTGAAATGTGTAGTCCAAATCTGATACCCTTTTGATGTGAACATCTGACCCACTGACTTTTATTACGACTTCTGATTTGTAGATCATGGTCATAGTATTTGTTCCATGCAAATACTGCTGAAAGAAGTAATACACTGTTTATGATTGTTAACATGTTGGTACTGGTACAACCAATCTTGTCTAAATAGAAGATGCTTCATGTGGAAGTCTGTAATGTACAACTCTGTAGAAAATCTCAATCTCAGAGTTTGTACTGATACTGTACAGAAAGACCTAGTGTGGTAGTAAGTTAGTTGTTTATGCCCAAGTAAGGAGTGAGGCTTTAGTGCAGTTTATTTGCTGGTCCTACTTGTGCAAGCTGCTATATACAAAATACAACACTGGAAAAATATTTTTCCAGAGTATAAAATCTTAGATTCAATGTGTGTTTCTAACCTAGTTTTTAAACAACTTTGGATAGAGATATTAATATTCATCCTTGCACGTAGATGAAAGAAATCTCAAGAGTGGATAGATATTCCCAAAAAATTATTCTTTTTTCTGCTGTGGCAGTTTATTGTGAATTGAATAATTCCAGCCACGTTTATTGATGGGGTTTTTATTTCCTCTTTCTAATGATCTGTTGTAATTGCTATTTCAACACATGAAAATAACAGTATTGAAGGAACTTTAATTTTTATTATGACTATCATTTTTGTAATTATATTTTGTAATGCATTAAGTGTAGTGAAAAAGTGAGTACATATTGATCAGGATCTTGCTACAAATGTGAAAGTATCTTATTTCATTTTATATCTTTTAACAGTGCTATTTTCCAGAGGAGTGTGAACTATAGAATGAAAGCTCTGTGTGCTAGTTTGTATAGTCCCCAATAATTAAAGAGTGAAGGTGGTTACTGGGTTTAGTTTATTCTTACCCATGCAAAGAAAATTGCTTTTCTTAAACCTATCCATTTGGTCTTCAGCATGCAAGCCTTTGTACAGCCAGGGAGAAATGAGTATCAAGTAGTTTTCACTACTGTTCACCTTCATTATGCCAATCTTGAGTCATCTATAGGAACCAGGAAGGACTTTTTTTTCGGAAAGTAAGAATTGAAGAACCTTGGATTTTCAAAGAAGTGGGCTTCTTCTATTCTCCTATTTCATTTTTTAACAAGATGGAAAGCTTGCACATTTGCACATTTACACCTACTAATATATAATGCAAGTGTGGGCATCTAGTATCACCAAGAGTGAATCCCTTGCAAGAAAATTGAGCTTATAGCTAGTAGGCTTTCCGCTTTAGGAGGTGAATTTAGAACCCCCATGAATATATGCTTGGAAATTAGTCATTGTTGGTTGTGATTCTAGTTACCACTCAAAAATGGAAAAGCTTCCATTGATCTCGGCAGTATGAGATCAAAGCTCTCTTTATCACAATACATTCAAAGAGCTTCTCAATTCTTAAGTCAAATGAACATAAATGAGGTGCTTCTGTTTTGGGAGGGAATTATGGTCATTCAAGATTGGGATTCTGAATGTCTACATGTTGTTTTTTTACTTGAAAATTTGTTACATAACTGTTAGGTTGGTTTTCAAGTCACACTAGGAAGTCATTGTGTGCTTTTGCAGAGGGCTGGATGCAACCTGTTCTTTTCCTGATCTGATGCTTTATAACACTTGATTTTCTAGTGACACATACAGTGTTTTCCAACCTTCAATGAGATGATATGAAATGATCAGATGGGTGAACCCATGGATCTTACGGAGCAGTAGATTGCAGGCAAAAAAATGCAGGGATTTATAATAAATGAAAATGGAGTATTCACCTATTATTATGCAACTGTGATGACATCTGTAGATACGTTGACCCATTTATATCTGTGTTAAACTTAACCAGAAGTTTGATACTCGATCTTCTAAGATTGTGTCCCTATTCTGTAAGCTTCCATTAATCGAAACTGTCACAGTTTTCAGGGAACATCAATAATCTAACGTGGCTTCCTGCATAAAATAGGTCATTGGGTTTAGCTGAAGTAATTTTTGTTTCTCAAATGCAGTAGTCACTCTACTGTTTTTAAACTGTCCCACTTATTAAAAAAAAAAAAAAAAAAAGGAAAGTAGTATAGAATCTACCACATTTCAGTAAATAATTCTAGTCATTAAATGAGCTCCCTGTTATAAGTATGAATCTCACACCTGAATGACTCTACTGTCAAATTATTTTCTCATGTGCTTAGGTCCTCTGTTGCCAATTTTAAGTTCGCCCTCCATACGTAGATACTTCTGAGTTATGGTAAAGTTGTTCATTTCATTATTGATTTGAATCTTTTGTATTTTTGTGCATGTAATGTTTTCCCTTCTCTATCATTCTTGCTGATATTCTCTATATTTTCTCTAGCATCTTCATTCTTTTTTTTCCCTGATTTATATTATTCACCTGTTTAGTTTGCGTTACAAAACATAGTGCTTAGTTAATAATCCAGCATGAGCCTTATTCAAGTTTCTTTTAACTTACAGGGCTCACATTTCCATCCAGGATATATCTATGTGTGTAATGAAGAGTGACATAATGAACACTGATAAAAATAAGTAAAATACTTAGGTGCTAGTTACACTATTTTAGTTACTGGCTTTTATGTATGCATTTTCACGGTTAAGCTGTTGCAGCTGTATCTTTTTCTGCATCTCCTAGACTAAGCAATGTATAAATCCACCTAATTATACCTGATTTGTAGTCTGTTGATGTAATTGATACCAAATTCCACTTACTTTAATAGGAGTTATAGCAAGACTTTACTGTTGAAGATCTATAGATTAACCTTTCAAAAAAGATCAAAATGAAGTGATATGAACCCCATATAACTTATATATTTCTTCTGCACATTTTTAGGAGCCAAAGAGTCTCGGCTTTGGACTATCTGCACTATGGCAGACTATGGTGGGCTATGAATGGCATATGTATTTATTGTTTCTGTAGTAGTCTGATATTTTTCAGGATGTTATAATATGGATATGGAAAGTTTTAGATGCATTTATTGTAGTACTTCTCTCTCCTAAAATTTAAGCATTTGATTCTCTCTACCATCAGTCTTACAAGGTTAAATATAGTACTTTCCCTCTTACAAAGGTGAAGACTGTAGTATCGGATATATCTGACAACTTGTTCATTTGATGATGCACTGAAATTCTATAGTTGGAGCAAGAATCTACTATCAGTCACTTAACTTCTGATTTCTTATTAATTATTGTTTCTACGAATACAGATAGGCTTGTAGGAAGAAATCTAAATTAATCAGACTAACATTTGTTGTATTTCAAGTGACAAGAAAGAAACTCTACCCCTACTGAAGATAATCAGACAAACCCAGTATCCGTAGCCACACAAGTCATGCCCTGTAGTCTTTTCACCATCTTTACTGACAGGTTTCAAACTATAACTTTTCAGGATGACTAAAAAATGACTATACTGAGTAATAAATAGTGAAAAAATTGAGAAAAAATTCACAGAATAACAATTTCTTTGCTAAAATGGTGAAGAAAACTGTGCTTTTGTGCAGATTTTTAAGGATCATTTGGGTTACAAGTAGATAAATCTTTTGAATACATCAGTCACCCTGAATGCATGTTATATGAAAGGTCAATATTCAATAGCAGCTTTAAAAAGAAAGCTCAAAATCAGAGTTAGTTCAAAGGTCGAATATCATCAGTCTTTTCTTCAAGAGGCTTTGAGTTCAAGTACTTGAAACATGAAACCAAACCCAACAGTGATGAATGGGGGAAACACATAAATGTGCAGTCTCCCCAGCTGTTTTTAGAGGGTTCGTTGCCAAATTTTCCAGAGATTTATATGAAGAAAAGTAAACCTGAATGATATAGATAAGAGTAAATTGAAAGTGGACATAAGATAAAACTAAACAAAAGCAAATTGGAGAAAGTTAAGAAGAGGAAATGTTGCTTATTACAGAAGAACTTAAATTGGCATTGGAAAGTGTGTCATGAGATACAGTGATCTCTGAAGTGTGAAAAGTGCTGGATTTGATATTCTGAGTCAGTAATGAGGCTATGAAGCAATACTGAAGAAAGGAGAGATGGAAATATTATTTTACTTTTTAGGGTATCTGCTCTGAAGCATTTGAAATAAGAACGGAAATATCACCAAAGCACAGCTGACTGCCGAGTTATCATACAATGTATTTTCTTAATAGATAGCTCATGGCTAGAAGAAGGTGTTGAAAATCATTGTGTGTGTTTGTTTTTCTGAAAAAATCCAGGTAGTAATTTTTTTTTTACTTTCCTTTACTGAAAACTACAGTTTTGTAAAGGTTTCTTGGTAACAGGATCACATAAAAGGGGAAACTGGGGAACTGGATAGACAAGTTCATGTGAAAATGCTGGGTGGGGGGAAAGGTGCTTTCTGTATAGGGTATATTTTTTCAGCAACAGCAAATATTAATTTTTCTGGCTTTCATTTGGAGTGTGTGAAGAAATACAGCACTCCAAGGGAGACCAACAGCATTCAAACAGAAAAACTGATATGCTGAATGAAAAATGAATGTGTTTTTTTCCTTAACAATAGCTATACATATTTGAAGAGTGTAAATGCTAAAGCACAGAAGCACAAGGGAAGCAGTGCAGTGGGATTACTAAAGTGAAAATTCAGATTGGCTGAGTAGTAGGAAAAAAATGATTGACAGTAAGAATAGATTATGTAGTGGAGCATTTTCCCAAAGGTACTTGTAAAAGCTCTATCTCAGTCTTCACTCATGCTTCAGAGTAGATTGTATAAAGCAAAAGCTATTCTATGTGGAAACGTCTTTTTTGGAGAGGTGTGCTAGAGGGCTTAATAGATTTACTACAAGCTGTTTTGGGGGAGTCGTGTTACAGATTTTTGTTTGTTGAAAGAAGTTTCCCACATTTCCTACTCAGTGAATGCTAGCTGGTTTATCACGTTTAATAAATCAGTGCCCCATAACAGTGCTTTTTATGCATTTTTCACTACTCCTTTTTTGAAATAGGATGCTTGTAAGTCAAGGAGGAAACAGAGGGGTGAGAAAGATGTAGGAAGTTTATGTTGTGTCAAGGGGAGTATTGAGGGAGGAAATTCTGGAATCTTACAAACTCAGTGTTTTTACTGAGACATAAATGTCAGTCTTCATTCCACCTATGCTTTTTTTTTTTTTTTTCTTTTTAAAATTTCAGAGAGGTCTTTNTTTATGTTGGGTCAAGGGGAGTATTGAGGGAGGAAATTCTGGAATCTTACAAACTCAGTGTTTTTACTGAGACTAAAATGTCAGTCTTCATTCCACCTATGCTTTTTTTTTTTTCTACTTTCTAAGATTCATGAGTGGTCTTGATACTAGTATTGTTTAAAAAAGGCAACAGCATACAACTTGAAGTGATCAAAAGGAAGTAAACACAAACGACTTTAAGATAATATTTTCTTAAAGGAGGCAATCTTCAGGAAAAACACCTTCTATCCTATACAGTAACAGCATTTCTTTAAGGACTTGAGTATGCTTTTTCATAAAGGTAAACTCGAACTAACAGAAGGGATCTCTAGAGTTACTCGGGACAAATTCCTCTCCAATGTATAGGATTTTCTGAATGTTTACGCTTTGAAATACCTACAGGAAATACACCTGTTTCATACTGAATAGCCTTCAGCATTCATGAGGTTTTAACATTCATCTCCTGCTGTGGTGGCTGGAAGTGACTTATACAGAGCTATTGATTATGTATATACAATAACGACCATAAGGAACAGTATATTCTGTTTCCTTCTGGCAATTCTTATGGATAAAAAATGAAATTCCATCTCATGTGTCCAGTGTGCATATGTTTCTTAGATGATACAAAGTGCCAGTCAGCCACTGCTCTGTTCATAAATATTTATATCTCTAAAGATGGGAATAAATAAATATTCATCACGACTCAGCAGCATCAGGATTAAAATGGAAATACGCAAGATACAGAGAAAATTGCTCCAGGAAAATGTTTGAAAAGAAAATCCTTTTCTATTTTTCATTGATCGCTCTACTGAGGGAAAGAAAAATGGAACATTTTGCACTGAGAGAGAATTCAAATTAAAAAGATCACAAAATACACGTAGGATTTCCAGAGACAACTGAAAAAATAAAAATAAAAAGCATACAGAAACTGGGAATAAAATGTTGAGAATATTTCTTTGGAATTGTGAATGAGAAAGTCTTAACTTGTCTCTGTCCTGAACTCTAAAAAGCTCAAAGCTTGTTTGAGAGCAATACTCATATGCATTCTCCACTGCTTCCATTTGTTACTGAAAAATATACATCTTTTTAAGACGACTTAAATTGTAAAAAGGAAAAAAAAAAAGCAGTGGATTTTTGGACTATACTGAGGCATTTCTTCCACATTAATTAGTAACATGCAATATTGGTAACAGGTGTTTTTTGATATACATAGATTGCTCTGAAAGTAATGTCTCCTATTTATTTTCATGGAAACTACAACGAAATGCCCCAATAATGCTATTTGATCAGGCAAATTCTCTGCTACAAAGCACTACTTTTTCAAAATAGTCATCACCATGATTAGCTGTGCTTTTTACCAGCAGTGTTCAAGAGTCAGCATGTTTTTGCTTATAAAAACCTGTACCAGCAGAGGTGACCCTGTTTCACAGCTGCTATGATGGCATAATTGCTAGAAAATAGTTGTTCACAGTCTATTTTTCATCAGCCTGAACAGGTGAAAGTCAGAAGGTACTAAATCTTGACTGTACAGTGGGTGTGGTAGGACAACAGTTCAGCCAAAATCAGCAATGTGCTCCACAGTCTTCAAAATGGTATGGGTCCTAGCATTTCCATCTGGTAATAGAAAGATTGTCTTTGCTGCCCTGATTCTAAGTTTGAGCCTTCTGCTTAGTCAGAATTACAATGTTATGGTCAGAGTTGGTGATTTGTCTGATCTCCACGAAATCTAGAAGGATCACCTATCCCAAAAGACTGCATATACCACTTCACTTGCTGAGGGCTGCATCTTGAACTTTTCCTTCTGTGAGGAATTCACGTGTTACCGGTCCATGGACTGCTGTTATGACTCTGCTGCCATGTCTCATTGCTGTTGCTCATGTGATCCAGGAAACTGTCACCTTCAGCTTCATCTTAGTTCAGTAGGTCCTGATAGAGATCCTGATAAATTTCAAACTGTGTACTTTCTGTCCCTGGGTACTTGTGGGACCCACCTGGCATAAACTTCATGACATTGTAATGTTGCCATCCCTGTTTTCAGTAAATGGAAGGTGATATTCTTCTCAGTACGATGTTTCCTGGTCATAACCTACTGATTCACATGGATGACATGATTGAGACATTCTTCCTTTTGTAATGTGACAGCTATGTGGTGATCGAGAATGTAGCTTGTTTTTCATGTTGCTGTCATCACTGCTGAAATGCACCACCCACAACCTCACTGTGCTGACATCCACTGTTTGGTCTCCTTAATTGTTCAGCATGTGTCAATTGATGTCAGTGGGGATAATTTCTTTCTTTGAACTGACTACCAGACTGCTTTGCTGCTGCCATCTGTCATGGAGAAGCAAAATCTAATGAAATATTGATAGGAAGGATCAACTTGTACTACCATACCACCAACATCCGCCTCTGATGTCGTGAGACAACATAATGAAATAAGAGGCATTACTTTCAGAGCAACGCTTGTATTACACTCATGCATTAAAACAGCAGAAATATCTGTGATAGCTTATTGTAATTGACCAGTGAAGTTCAAAATTAACTAGTAAAATTGGCCTCTGTGATTGTTTAGATGTCGGTGTTGAGTTCCCTACACCTTTTGTTTTCAAGATACACTAGTTTACTGCTGGTAGTAGATTGCTTCCATTTGTGTCACATCTCAAGGGTTAGCTAGTCTGCCTTCTGCTTTTATGTTGGGACATTTTGATCCTAGGGAAGAGCTTCACTGAATTTATGAGAAACTTTCCACTGGTGCAAAATTGTGCTGAATGATAAAGTTTGTGTACTCTAAGTTTGTTCAGAGTTGCTTGTTTGAAGGAAGTTCTTGTCCACGTATAGGGAATAAAGTGATGAGATATTTTCCCCAACATCTCAGCATGTTTCTATGTTGGTAGTGGAAATTACTTTTGTATAACTATTTTGATAATATTTTTTGTAGTTTTATTTAGGCAATTTTTTGGTAAATTTATAAACTGACATATACAATGTCTCTGAAGAATTAAGTAATTAAGTAAATCTTTTGCTCAGAATTTATTATTTATTACTGAAGAAATAAAAACAAACAAAAAAAAGACAACCCAAACCTTCAGAGGCAGGGAATATCTCTCAGAAGAAAATCACTTCTGTGTGTGTATGTACTTGGTACTCGGCAATCAGAGTTCTTGTGCTTTCCTACCTATTTTCTGGATCTCATGCAATCCAGACCAGCTGAATCTGTTGTAATAGTTAAGATCTGTTATTTTCACTTGTTCTGTAAAAAATAATAGCTCTATTAAATACTATTGTGATTACTGACATAGGTGATTTGTTTCACCAGTTAAAAAAAAAAACAAACAAAAAAAAACCAAAGGAAATTAGTACTCATTATGATTCTTTCAGAAAATTGCATGATCTATTATAGGACTCTATTAAGAACTTAAGTCTGAAATTGAATATCTCTTTAGGAAATAGCGTTCCGTAATTCCCCTTTAATTTAGTCTCATTTTGAAACAAAAATTTTAAAATCCAATTACTTCAAATACAGTGTTTATGCTATGGAATTAATGCAGTTGTATAAGGATAAAAAACAAATTTTTCTCTTTCAAAGAGTGATTCCACACAAAAAATTTCATTTGCTTAAGAGACACTAAAACACAAGAATGCTGCTTTACCATTGTGTGGTGAATACTTTCTAAATCTTCACTGCAGAACCTGCAAGAAATACTGAATGAACTATTTCTTTTCAGTTAGTATGGATTAAGTGCTTACGCTCAAAAATATTTTGTTTAACAGATAGAAAAAAATTGTAGAAATATAAAAATCTGTACGTCCTTATTAAGCCTATCTTGGTATTATCTAATTGTCAAAATCCAGCTGTTATTTTACTCTTCAGAATGTTTTTTATGTTGAGATGAAATGTAGGTTTATATTTTATCCAGATTTTCATTAAATATGGCTGCTACACACTTAAAACATTGAGAAAATGTCAAAATGGAAGGTAAAAATATTTTTTCAAAGTCAGTTATATGAATAGCTTAGTGTTCTAGTATGCTCAATTGGATGTTCTCTCAGAAGGTCATCACTGACTTTTCAGGTGTTTGCAACTGTTGATATGTACCCAATTGCCTATGCGTGTATGTGCACGTATACTGAAATGGGTATGAAAACTTCAGATCAGTTGGATCCAATCTAAATAATAATAGGAGAGATGGATGGGAGTGCATTTGTTTTTTCTTAACAAACAAAGAAAAAGATCTGACAAGATTTAGTAGTTCTGGGATGTTTTGTGAATTGATCCTAGGCTAGTTTTACTAGCCTGTGATATAATTAATGATGCCAGCTGAAACATTCTGCAGTTCCTTATTCAGATATTAGATAAATTGCAAACTTAAGCTAAGTAAATGTCAAATGAAGATATTCCGAGGTTGCATAAGTCCCGTTAATCAATTTACTGCCTCCTCTGTTCTTCTAAGCTTAGAGGAAGCTGTTAGGAAGCATGGAAGCTGTCAAATTCATCATTTCCATGAGACAGATATAAAAATAGCTTGACTTACAAAAAAATCATGTCATGAAAACTGTATCTGTTGAGTCAATGACTATTAATATCAAGGATGGCTAAGGATTTTAGTTTCCAAGCTTGTCTTTTGAAAGTCTTTTGCAGCGATCAGTTAGGGAACTGTGCTGAGAGCTCCAAAAGGAAGAATCATGAAAAATATCCTTAGCACAAAACTGGTTGTAACTTTCAGTTTTCTGAAGAAGTTTCTAAAAAAGAGTGGCACAAGAAATGGAGTACATGTTTTGAAAATTCTTCTTTTCCTTTTAAGGTGAAGCTCTTAGAAGGTGCCAAGGGTTTTTATTCACATGTTTAATGCAGCTTCTTCCCCTTTTTATCAGTTGTGAATGTCTGCCAAACAACACAAGAAGAACAATTTGTGCAAAGGAGCAGAACATAAATGGGACATACCATGAGCAGATCAGATTTTCCAGGCGCTATTTATTCACGTTATTGATTCTGAAAGCAGTGAGCCTGTTAGTAGCTTTTGTCTTCATGAGCTATCTCTTGAAAAGTCAAACCAGTTTCAGATTGGAATGATGGATTCTGCTTTGGGTTCAAAAAAGCTGGTTGTGACCTTTTGTTTTCTGGTAAAAATACACAGGTTATGTGGTAAGGCTCAGTCTCATTCATTGATGGTGTTTATTGCTGTATGTTAAGACCAATACCGTATAAACACAATTTTCCATTATTTTAAAACTGTCTGCTTTCTTGATATTTTCTCCGAATATATTTTAGTTAGAGTGAGTCTATTCTGAATTCATTTGGAAGTTTTTTATTAGACATAATTAACATCTCAATTCTGAAGGAGTCTCGATCTATGAGGTTTTCTGACAGTTTTTAACCAGTAAATAGTGACTTCTGTGGGATTGAAATCCCTACTGATAGTACAATCATGAACCTAATATTGGCAGACTTTTGTAAAGAAAGTGCATGCTACCAATTTTTGATGAACCTTTAATTTATTTGTGTTTTTTTTTTTTTGTACAATTGCACAGAGATGAATACAAAGTATAGTTAATAATCCTATTAAGCTGGGGCTACCAAAAGCCTGCCTTTAGGTTTCATGTATATTCTTCAATGATTTTTCCTTTATGCTGAATTCATGGACATATTGTGTGGCATGCCCAATGATATGTTGTGTTGAAAAAAGTGAGAAAGTGTTTTTTGCCTAAGAAAAAACTTTTTTCTCCTACTCTTTTGACATGATATATCAAAATGTACTTAATGTAAAAGGCTGTTTAAAGATGAAGAGTTTATTTGAAATTTGAAAAAAAACCAACAAAAATCAAAAACACATTTTAAAGGTGAAAACATGTGTCAGAATGTTGCCAAAATGTTCAGTTCATGGGGAAGTGAAAAATGTTTAATTGCATTGCCTACCATTTACTAAGAATTAGCTTTCTTCATAGGTAGTGTCCAAATTAATGCTGTGAGGTGTGTTTATTGTGAGATATGTTTCTGTTAGCAAAAAAAAAATATTTTAGGGAACCCATTTTATTGCAGATCTGTACACTGGTAACATTTTCTGTGTATGGTAGATACCAATAACCAGTGAACATGTTGCATAGGTGCTTGTTGGTAGTTCATTTTATTTGGCAAGCTGCTCTTGTTGAATGTTTTTAGACAAAGTTCGATATAGTATTATATGTTTTTACTGATGATCTGTCAAAAAAATTGATTTTGCTTGAGGCTGAAGACTCAGTATAAAACTGAATGGGAATTTTATGATCTGACATTTCTTTAGCACTACGCTGACACCAAAATCACACGTTTGGAGGCTACCTGTCAGAATCATCATACTTCAGTATGTGTGCTCAGGTTTATCCTTACTACAGTAGTATACCACATCTTGGACATTAAGTAATGCATCACTATACCTTACTGTTATTAGGATGATTGGCTTGGCTCAGCAAGTTTATTTTCATAGAACTACAGTATGACTTGGATTGGAAGGGCCTCTAAAGCCTATGCAGCCCCAACATCTGCCACGGGCAGGACTACCCCACACCAGCTCAGGCTGCCCAGGGCCCATCCAACCTGGCCTTGGGCACCTCCAGGGATGAGACACCCACAGCTCTGGACAGCAGTACCAGGGCCTCACGACACTCTGAGTAAAGAATTTCTTCCTAACTTTAATCTCCCTTCTTTTAGTTTAAAACTATTCCCCCTTGCCTTTATTTTACACTCCCTGAGAAAGAGGACAGCTTTAGCCTCAGTAAAATTAAAATAACATGGCTCATAGGTAGGCGATAATTAGAGATGCCATAAAGATAAAAGAGATGTTTTAAAAATATCCCATGAATCAAATTCATCCTTTTCTTGCAAATTTATAAATTGCTTTTAGTCATACACACAGATCAGTATTTGGGATGGAAGAGTCCCAATTTTCCTCCTACTCTGCATAAGTACTACAGAAATTTTAGCTTCTAATTCTCACTTGTACTTGAGAAAGGCAGTGTGCTTGGAAATGCCAATGTAATGAGTTTTACTGAAGTAGTATGGAAAAAGTAATATTGAAAAGTGTAACATAACAGCCTATAAGATTTGTTGAACAGGAAAGTCAAAGTAGGAAGCAAATTTCCTAGTTGTCTTTCAGGAATTTGAATGTGAAAGGAGACAAAAGTTACTGATGTGGCTGGGGATTTCATTTTAATACTATCTAGTTGTCATGTTAAGAAAGAATTTAACCAACATTTTCGTAACTGCTTTTGTATCAGTACCACAGACGGAAACTAGAGAGCTGCAACCTAGCTAGGTACTGTGCTAGCAGCCAGAATGGGAAAAGGAAAGTTTCTATAGCTGGTCAGCCCTCAGCCAACTTTACTGAATAGATAGCCAGCTAACAAAGCAGAAAAGGAAGGACACTATCTACATGGAGTCTAGCTGTGGGTTTATACAATAGCCATAGCATTTCTACCCAGGATTAGAGGGCTATTTGCCCAGCAGTGGGACAGAAGGTTCTTTGAAACCAGGAATCAGGAAATGGAGCAAATGAGTCCAAAACAGAAAGCAGCCAAAAAAAGCCACAGCCAAGAGCTAGCTATTCAGCTAGATGCAAGAGCAGCCACACGAGCGTGAGAGAATGAGAGAAAAAAAACAGTTGAGAATTTATTATTCTGGAGAAGAAGGTTGAGAGACATCAGTTGGCAGTTACTAAAATACTGATGAGAGAGGCTGAAAGAAAGCCAGCAATGAGTGGAATAAAACCCCTCATTTTACCAAAGGATGTGCAGAACTGATGTTCTACATTTAATTGCAGACTACGCTTGCTTTTATATATGTCTGAAAACATGGCTACTGTGAAAAAATTTGTTCAGATATTTGAAGACATGTAAGGTAGTGTATATTGGTCACTTATTGTTTTCTTTCTCTGTTGCTCTGTATCTTCATATCAGTGACCTCCCAAACTTGGATACTGTGTAGGGTCCGTATTACCTTTTGTATTCAGTCTGAGACTCGTTCTGCTCTTTTTTGTGGCCATTTTTTCTCCTTACAGGAGATACCCTTATTATAGGTAGTTCTGTCGAGTCCCTGCTTCTAAATAAGTGGTTGAACATTGATTGCTGATGAGAAGTAGAGAATAATTGTCTTTGCATTTGCTTTTATTTTTTTTTCTCTCCATTCAATCGAGCTGCTACTTAATTCAGGAGACATATTTTCCCTCATGTTTTCTTCCCTGTACTTTTCAGTAAGAGGAAGGTGAGAATGCCATGATGAAGCTTAGCTGTGTATTAGTATAAAACCACTGCATGAGGAAAGAGAAAAGATAGTATGTTTTTGTATTTAATACAGAATTAGCCTTTGGTCATTCTAGATGCAATGAGACAGGAAAAGGAGGAGAAAGCAGAATACAATACAATTGAGTCTCCTGTATCCCTATAGTTTCCCAGACACTGGCTGCAGTATATTGTTTGTTTTCTTCCTTAAATGTTTTTTAATGTATTAATTTCTGCATTTGCCTCAGACAACACATTTTGTTTTCCTTTTGGTTATTTTTGTTTCTGTTGGTTTTAATTTGTGACTTGTGTCCTGATAAAAGCCTTATTTCTGCTTGGGAGCTGATAGAAATTCTTTGGAACCAACTTGTTCCTAAATTCTGCAATTTAGATGTTGCCAAGAAATTTCTATGAATCTTTGCCATGGGCAATTAAAATAAAAAAGGCGGGTGGGGGGTGGACAGAAACCTTGAACCAATTTCTTGAAAACAGAGAACACAGCAACCACAGTCAGAAACATTTAGCAGCCTGGCAGCAGACAGCAGGGCATACAGAGAATAACAAAAGAGTCTATTGAAGAGAGAAAGAAAAGATATTTTCAAAAGCGTTGTGTCCACAGCAGGCAGAAAAAAATATAACAACAATCCTGTTATCTAGGTTGTTTATGAAAAAAAATGTTGATTTTCAAATTTCTCCTAATGTAACACGTTAAACGATATGACAGTAACTTCTCTCTCCATGGAAGCAGTATATAAAGCTTTCTCTGGCACTCTTCTTAGATGTCTCTATTCAGACTGTCAAGGCAGCGGAGAAAAGAACCAAACAATTCTGAAGTCAGTGTTTGTAGCTCTAGCAGAAGAGACCAGTAGAGCTACAAAGTCAGCTCTCACCATTGTATTAATTGTGGTAACAAGTGACTGATGCATAAAAGAGGTGTTTTTTCCAGTACTGCACAGTGAATCTTAAGAAACACAAAGAGGTAGTTTTCATAACTGTATGCTCAGTATGTTTTACTTACTTTAATTCCATTTTCAGAAGTACTGGATTCATTTCTGTAAGTGTGTGCACCCATTGCCGCATTCTTGATTGTCTTAAAATAATTGAGGTAGCTTCCCTTTACTAATCTGTAAGCAATTTGTTCCATTTTTTACATTATTTTAACATCACTGTTTGGGGGTAGAGCAGTGGTTGATTTTCCTGTGTCCTGTGACTTCATGTTGGAATTCCATATAATTATTCTAGCCTCTGTCCATTCTATTTTGGTGCCCCTTAGAAGGGAGCAGGCCTAATATAGCTATATTCAATGTTTCCAATAATGAAGTACTACTTCATTTTTCTCAATTGGATTACTGAAGCAGTGTTCAGTGTTCCTTTGGACCTGGGTGATCTGTAGCCTACACTTGGGTTTCTTCTTCTGTCACCATGGGAGGAGCCAAGTGTCATTTTAGCAGAAGACATATAGATTGTTTATGCTCCACCATTTTGAATGCTAAAGAGTAAACAAGAAAAAGAGACAGGAAATTAATGTGGGTCTTCTAAATATGTGTTTCATGGAATTTGGAGCACCATAGTTGATCACTGTGTGGAGTTTTTTTTTTCCTTTATTTTTTTTTTCTTCTTTTTGGCTGTATTAATTTGTCACTTTCTCTGAGGTGAAACTTGCAGAGCAGTTTCCCAGATCATATCAATCACCTAAAACAATGCAACAAAAGGCACATTCTGTCATTTCCTCCAGATGGGTAGCTATCTACACTAAGGAACCATATCCTGTTCTCCTGGGGCTTACCTTTGGGCACTTATTTTCAGCGTTGTGATCTGAATGAACCCCTTCCAAAATGCCTCACCCAGCCCCCAGAGTCCCAACCACCAAACAGGTATCTGCCCAAGAAAAACTCAAACTACTTCATCTGGTATTATTTCATTATACCTGCAAGTCTTTTCTCTGTTTCAAAAAACAAAGCAGATGTATGAAGATGCATAAATGTAGGGGACTGATTAGCTGATCTCATTCATACTACATTCAGAAGTGCAGCCCATTGCAAGGCCTTGATCTAAGGCTCCCTACATTCTGCATAAATAATCTGGACTTACTGTAATGCTTGCTATACTTGTTATGTAGGTTCGAAATGAACTGAGGCATATTAGCAAAATGACAAGTATCCTAGGAGAGGCTGACGTTCATGGAATAGCTCAAAACATTTCAGTAAATACCCCAGAATATGTGGGAGCTTTCAATGGTTGGCTTTTCTTTTGAATTTCTGAAGAATATAATGCTGTATGCACAAGGTAGTTTTCCTGTTTTCAGTGAGTAGGGGGATTCTAGAGACTCTTAAAGCAGGCTGATAAAAATGCCTCAGGCTTCACTTACTGAAATCACATTGCTGCAGTTTCTGACATCAGTAAATTATCTCCTGCAGCAGAAAGCAGTAGGTTGGCAGGACCTACCTGAACCATTTTGGATCATACGGGGCTCCATTTTAGAGAATTAATTGCCATTGTTTGCACTGAAGTTGTAGTAACCAACCGGGTGATACAGGTTTTATGAAAACACAAAAGCACTGTTGTATGGTAACATAAATCCTTCTGGTGCAATTTTTTAGAAATGGATTTAGAGCCTGAATTCGTTCAAATAGCATTTAGAACTGTATTTTTTCCTCACCTCTCTGTTAAGTAAATAAGTTTCTCCTAACTAAACTGCTAGCCTAAACTACTGTTTTTTGTTTTTTTTTTTATTCTGAGGAAATCTAGATATTACAAATTAGACAATGTGACTAGTTTCTTTGAGACCCTATTTTGCTTTCATAATATAAATAATTTAGAAAAAGAAATCCTTCACTGTAGTTCAAAGGTTTTTAAATCACAATGATTGGATGGAAGCTTGTTAATAATGTAATGGTCAGTCTTGTGAAATATTATTTCAGAGTAACGTTTTTTCACTGATAATATTTGATGTAAAGAATACAAAGGAAATTCTTTGTGTGAAAAAGGCTGGATTCTGAGTTGGAAATGGTGTTGAAATCAGTTCTTTTGCATTTTTTTCTAGTTTTGAATTTCATGGAATAAGGTCAGGAAACACAAAAAAAATCTGATAAGGTTTATTCATACTAATGTTTTTATTATGTCCACTGTTTTCATTTGATAGTCTGTTGTGTGTTTAGGATATGTTTCTAGTACCAGCAGTACATTCTTTGTTTTTTCCTTCACCTTTTCTCAAAGTCTTTCATACAGTCATAGGTTACTAACTTAATATATTTTTATTGGCTGCTATATTCCATTTTTTGTTGTTGTTGTTGAAGGCACCATGACCCCTGGCAAGATCTGCACTGAATTCTTAATTTCTTCCCTAGAGTTCCTTGCTTATTAAGGCCCTGGTTACCTATAAATTATGTATCTTTGGAAAAGATGAATTCATTCTGCTTGTGTGCCAAGATGTCCAGAGGCCATGTTAAGGATAGTGCTGAGTTTAAGTTAATATTTGCTGTCTCTTAGCTGGATTTATTTGATGAGCCTCAGCTATGTTGTATCATGTTATCTGGTGCGCGGTTGGCCTTGATGGTAGAAGGGTGTTTCTATCTTGATTTGAAATGCTATGTATGTGTTTTCACTCCTGGAAAACAATTTTATTCCTTATTTTGGATTTTTCTGTTGCAAGTAACGTGAAATTGCTAACTGCTGCTTTTGTCTTGGGAGTGTAAGTGACCTGTTGTAGTTTCCAACAGTTAGATTATTAATATTTTGAAAATCAGAGTCTTGACCCTTACTTAATATTAAGAGGAATTAATGCAGTCAATGAAGAAAAAGTCACAGTGCTTTTAATAGCACAGTACAATTCCTTTAGGACTTGCAAGTTCATGCACAGGAAAATTATATTGTTTATGCTAAAGTATTAGAGAAAGCAGGAGAGCAAGGAACCCATTTACCAGCCAAATAGATCCTAGAAAAGCACAGAGAGACTACAAGCTTACCAAGTGTTAGTTGTATAGGAGTGAAGGTGATTGTAACTCAAAGATATTTTTCCATTCCAAAATTACCTTCGCTTGACTAATTGTGGATCCTTGTCTCTGTTTGAGGGATAATATAAATAGTTAACATTGAAGAATATGAAGGGTATCTTGAGTGTTATTAGCATTGGATAATATCTGCACTATTAAGAACATATTTATCTTAATGTACACAGAAAGAAAGTAAAAATCCTAAAAAATAAAAAAAATGAGGAATACATTTACAAATTTAATATTCTTGTGCCCTAGAGGCTTTTAATCCTAAAGCATATACCTGCTTGAGCTATAAAGCAAATATTAACCTCTTAATTATTCCATACTGTCAGTTCTTTTCCATACTTTTAATGACTATTTTTTGTTTGTGGACACACTGCTTTTTTTTTGTTTATTTTTCCTTTTTGCCTAGCTTCAGTGTTTGGTGAGTACATCCTTTATGAACAGGAAGTTGAGGGAGAGGTACAAACCTCAGTGTAGCACCAGGATTATGACTTCCAAGTGCCAACTGAATTTAGTTAACAATTTAGTTCCTTTCAGTTATGGTCTTTAGTTTTTGTTCATATTTCTGTCTTAATAATTATCTATGACAATTCAGTTTCAAATTGTCTATTTCATGAGACTTAAATTAACATCCTGAGACTCAGAAGGACCTAATTCATACTAAAATATAAATGTAGAATTTATTCTGATTCCACATAATAAATGTAAAAAGATGTATTTATTCATTTTTCAGCAAAAAAGAGAGGTTCATTTGTGACAAATTTCAAATCCTGCATACTGGAACAGTCATGTGTGGATGAAAGTAATTGTAATATACAAACTTTAGAGATATTAAGTATGTGTAGAGGTATTATAAAACTTCTATGTCTCTTTTTAAAGTGCTCTAGAAAATTTTTACATCATAATTAGTGTATCAAACTTCTTATACCAAGATGAGTGGTGCGGCTGATACAGTAGAAGGAAGGGTTGCCATCCAGAGGAACCTTGATAAACTGAGAAAGTGGGTCCTTGGGAACCTAATGAGGTTCAACAAAGCAAAATGCAATCTTTTGTGCTTGGGTTGAGGTAATCCAAGATATATATACAAACTGGGAGAAGAACTTGAGAGTAGCCCTGTTGAACAGGACTTAGGGGTACTGGTAGATGAAAAACTGAATATGAGCCAGCAGCGTGCACTTGCAGCCCAGAAAGCCGAATATATCCTGGGTTCCCTCAGAAAAGAAATGTCCAGAAGGGTGTAGGAGGGGATTGTCCCCCTCTATTATGTCCTGATGAGGTCCTAGCTAGAGTACTGCATTCAAATCTTGGGCTCCCAGGAAAGATGTGGTGCTTTCGGTGAGGGTCCAAAGGAGGGCTGTGAAGAAGATCAAAGGGATGGAAAAAGAGAGGTTGACGGAATTGGGCTTGTTCAGCCTGGAGAAGAGAAGGCTGAGGAAAAATGTCAATTGTAGCCTTCCAGTATTTAAAGGGAGCTTATGAACATGAAGGAAATCAACTTTTCACACAGATAGGTAGTGATAGCAGAAGGGGGAATGGTTATAAACTAAAGGAAGGGAGATTTAGTTTAGATGTTGAGAGGATGTTTACTGAGAGACTACTAAGGTGCTGGAACAGGTTGCCCAGAGTGGTTGTGGATGCCCATCACTGGAGTTATTTAAGGCCAGGTTGGATGGGGCTCTGGGCAATCTGATCTAGTACTTGACCTAGCAGCTGGCAACCCTGCCTGTGGCAGGGAAGTTTGAACTTGATCCTTGAGGTCCTTTCCAACCCAAGCTGTTCTATGATTATATGATTCTATTACGAAGCTGGTGACCTGTTTTTGAAACCATTATTGCCATATTCACTAAAAATTGTTTCTGACATGGGGAAGGATTTCAAAGCAGTAGAACCATTTTAGACATAAAGTAAAGCTTAGCTCTCTTTTCAGTTCAGTTTTTCTGACATGTATTAACTACTATCTTTGTTATTCAGTCAAGCAGCTTTCAGTAACAGCAAACAGTTTGAATTTATGTTCATAAACAATTATTCTCTTGCATTTGTTTGTGTTATCTTTGTACCTGCCTTTGTCTAGTTGACAATTGAAGAATATTTTCTCCTCATGTTCTTTGTTGCCTTAATTACTTTCAGTGTCAACACCATGATTTAGTTCTTATGAGAGCCCATTTGTTCCTTCTTCTTACCATATCCTTCAGTCTCATTGTAATGATCTTCAGTGTATTATAGAAAGGTTTTTTCTTACAACTTCTTTGGAAGAGATGAACGCTGTGCAAAACCCCTCTTACCATATGAAGTGGTCGGGTCAATGTCTTGTAAGATCAAATATCTCTGAGTCATTCTGGCTGCCAGGCTAGTAATTCCTTCCTGCATTTTTCTGCTTTTTGGCTTTCATCACTCTTAAAACAAAAAGTCATCCCAATGGGAGATGACTTGCACATGCTTATTCTGTAGTATTCTTTAGTCTTCTAAGTAGCTTTGAGTAAGCTGTGATCTTTGAGGTGCTCCAGAGGTTCTTGATCATGTGTGTATCATTATTCTCCGAGATTACAAGTTAGTCAAATTGCACTCACTTTTTATGTATTCACTCAAGGCAGGCAACACATTATCTGCCTC
The DNA here is from genome assembly GCA_013399175.1 of Odontophorus gujanensis. Classification (NCBI taxonomy): domain Eukaryota; kingdom Metazoa; phylum Chordata; class Aves; order Galliformes; family Odontophoridae; genus Odontophorus; species Odontophorus gujanensis. Next base: position 413,234 of record VXAB01011120.1, read on the forward strand.
CCATTGGCAAAGTATTCTTCCTGCCATCAGGAAGCTGCAAATGAGGGTTATTTGTCATCTCTGGAAATACACAGCTCCAGTGGGAACAGCAGTATTTGAATTGAATCCTGAAATAACATGTTAAAATGGGCTTTTTTCTTAGATTTTAGGATGTGTTTTTAATGTATAGAATAGCTCTGCCATAAGTTTATGTTACTGGGTTGATAATCGTAGAATCATAATGACATAATTTGAAAGAACACAGTTCCTGGAGAAAACAGTTTGTGATTTATCAATAAATTTTTTACTGTATGTTTTCTGTTTTTCAGTAACAACTGTTCATTATGGGGTATACCATCTTATGTTACATGTATGCTAGGGTTTCGATTTCTAGCAGTAGCACAGTTCTGTTGTGCATCCCTGTCTCTTGCACTTACTATATGTCTTCCACTTCATTTGCTTAGTGGGTTTCAGACCTACATTTCAGAGGGAATTTATCTTCACCTTTAGTATTCATCAAATACCCTCTGAGGTCTAAACCAGTGACTGGTCCTTCAGATAGCTTCAGACTACGTTGTATAGTTGCAGCGCCGAGAAAGAGGCCAGACATGATCTGGTTCTGATCGGTATGTGGTCTGTAGATGAAGAATCCAGAACACAACTGATTTACTGAGCTGTTGCTTTCACTTAAAATTGCGTGCTAATGGAGGCATAACCTTAGAAACAGAGAAGAATGTTCTACTTTGTGTCACCATATAGTCATATTCAGCCCTCCAGTGGTATTTTAGCATAGGTATATAATTTACTCAGTAATGAAAAATGCTGACAAAATAGTTTTGCTACCTCTGCTATTGGAGAGCTTCATTTAAATGGTCCTTTTATCCTTGACAACACAGAAATTCAGACAATTTCAAAATATACTAAAAAAGACTAGAATATTAGTTATTTATTATATTGTGTCAGATTTCTCAGGACAGAGTAAATATGTGACTTGAAGCAATAACATTTGTTGAGGAGGTCATTTGGATTTAAAACTAATATTGTCTTTCATTTTTTATTGCAAAACTGTTCAGTCAGAAAAATATTTGAGTGCTTTTATCTTTTGTCCAACTGAACTGGCTCAGAGACTGTCCCATTTTTTCCCGTTGTTGGTTTTGGTTTTTTTTTCTGTTTTGATCTGTATGATACAATTTTCTCTGTTTATGGCTTCTTGAATAACATGGATACTACTATTCCTCAGCCCCAAGGACAAACTGAAAGGATGTTAAATTATGAAGTATCTGACCTTGGTACATTTTCTGTACACAAATAGAAGAGTTAAGACAGTGGCAAAGGGTTTAAAGGAAAAAGAAATCTAATATTTCTCAAACAGTGGAATGACCGTGCAGAGAAAGCTTTTAAGCAATGAAGACCGCCCAAGCTAATTTGTTACTGATAGTATGAGTTATGTGTGGATTCATTCAAATTGCTTGAATAAACTCTAAGGGTATTTTTAGAACAGTTTTGTTTTGTTTAATGAAAACTATTATCAAATCATTAGTCAACAGAAATAGTCATTCTGTGTGTGTAAAGTACTGCATTCATATATGAGGGCTGCTTCAAAAGTAATGCCTTTCATTATGTTAGAACGGTAGTATATATTGAACCTTCTCACTGGTGCTCCATTACATATAGTTGCCATGTGTCAGATGCCAAGAGAGGGGCACTCTGAACAAACAATATCTGACATGGAAATAGTGATGAAGCAAAACTGTGGAATTGAATTCCTCCATGCAGAAAAAAATTGCAGTCATTGACATTACTTTCATCAATGCTTGTAGAACATTTAAAGAGACCAAACAGTGGATGTTGGCATAGTGAGAGAGTGGGTGGTGTTTTTCAGTAATGGCAACAGCAACATGAAATATAAGCCACTTTTAAGATGGCTGTGCAGCTGTCACATCACAAAAGGAAGAATGTCTCAATCAGCTCACCTGCACAAATCGGCTTATGGGGATGATAATGTTGAAAAGTAATTTAGTTGAGAATTTGCTCTATCAAATAGTGTTATTATATTCTTTGTATCTGTTGTCATTTCCCCGGAATTAAATAGGAAGCATTACTTTTGGAGCAACCTACATAGTATTATTAATCATTAAATAATAAGTGTTTCAGGATTATATGGGTTTGTTTAAACCGTTCATGTTCCTCTTATTAATTTCTCTAATTTGCTTGCAGGTTGTATATAAAAATAATGATGTCAGGTTGGAGTTATCTCGACTTGCCAAACAAGGAGATCCTAAAATGAAGATTCATGGGGTAGTAGCCTTTAAATGTGAGAATGTTGCGACCTTAGATCCAATCACATTTGAAACACCAGAGTCTTTCATCTCTTTGCCGAAGTGGAATGCCAAAAAAACAGGCTCAATATCATTTGACTTTCGTACAACTGAGCCAAATGGTTTGATTCTTTTCAGTCATGGAAAGCCAAGGCACCAAAAAGATGCCAAACACCCACAGATGGTGAAAGTTGATTTTTTTGCTATTGAGATGCTTGATGGCCACCTCTACCTGCTGTTAGACATGGGATCAGGTACCATAAAAATAAAAGCCTTGCAGAAGAAGGTGAATGATGGTGAATGGTACCATGTGGACTTTCAAAGGGATGGACGGTCAGGTAAGTCTTCTATTTTAATATTCATTATGTCTTGTTATATGTGACAGAATATTGTCTATTTATAATGTTTTATATAATGTTACACATCATCTGAAAAATAAAGGAAATATAAATAGTCATTAGTGTCAGGTACCAGAATATAATGACTTCCTGAGTAACGTATCCCATGTTAAAATTTATTGAGTAATCAAGCACTTAAACTTGCAAGTAAACCGGATAGAGTGGCAAGTTTCAAGGTAAAAAGTCAATTAAAAATGAATTACTCTAAGGAATTATCTGCCTGCAGAACGTAGACCTTCCAGTCATGTCAGCAAACCTCAGCAAAATTAAATGATATGCTAATCCATGGCTAACAATACATACCATCAGAAATTGGAATTATGTCAGTACAGTTTGTATTCTATTTAATTTGAGAAATGATTTCTCTAGAAATGCTAAGAAAATTTTAAACTATTCCTAATGATATTAAAATTTGTCTGTGTGTGTAATGAGTTTAGCAAAACCATTCTTGTGTTGATGCTACATCTGATCTTGATTTTATACATACATATTAACTTAAGCAACATGCCAGGATTTAGCAGGTTTTTTGCAGAAAGATATACCGAGCCTATTATTTAGACCATCAAAGAAGTTTCTGATAAAGATCAGTATCCTACCAGAAATTTATATACACTCTGAAATTGCATGTTGGGCAAGTAAACCTCTGTCTTCTTTTGGTTTTCATGATTTTTTCCCACTAACTTCTGGTGACTCCTTCCTGAATGACTTGCATTTATAATTTTGAATCTTTGTCTTTGAAACAGTCATTTTTGTATGACTATCTGAATACAAACAAATCAAGAAAATTTAAGTCTAGTTTTAAACTGAGGATTTCAGTCAAATCCACGTGAAAGTCAGAGCTCATTCAATTGATCAATCTACTGTAGAATTGCAGAAAATACTAATTTGATTCCTGATTTTTGCAGCTTGAAATTCAAATTGTATAGAGCAAGATTTTCTGATTATATGTTGGTTAGGTATTTGCTTATCTTGAGGTTGAAAAAAAATAACAACAACAAATCTCAAAAACCTCAATTGTGATCGAATATTCAGTGGTTACATTATTTACACTACAATCTTCATTTCAAGCTTCCTCCTTCAGTGCTGTTTCAGTGATTCATATGAGGCATAAGTCCTCTAATAATCTGCCTCTGTGAGTCTACTTAAAGCAAAGTTTATTCTTACATTCAAAGTCATATTTGAAGAAATGTCCTGTGTTTCTGCTTCACAAAATACTGTACCTCATGGGCACCATTAAGAGAGTTTAGGATCTGTTTCATTTAAATTTTTAGAATTGTTGATTAAATTTGACAAGAATACATAGTAATTTTAGGAAGTAATAGTCACTGAAAATTCAGATTTTTATCTTATATTCAAGTAGAATTGTAAGTAGTCAAATACGTAAGTATAAGAAAGAATAATCCAACTGATGAATAGGCTGTGATCAAGGAAACAAACTTTTTTTTACCATGTTACCCTTTCAAATCACCATATCACTTACTTGCCCTTAAACATGGAATTATTATCAAAAAAACAAATAAGTATAAACACTTAATGACTGGCACGAATTTTTATCTGAAATCTGAACCAGACGTCAAAAGCAGTCTGTAATTTTAAATTCATACAATAATACTTTATGCTGTGAGAACTACAGATAACAGTGGCAGTGCTATTGTTATTCTTAACGAGAATGTTGCCTGAGTAGTATCTTAAACCATCAGATGTAACCAACTAAAATGACTGCCTAATGATTAAATTAAACAATGATCTATATGTTGCTTTTTTTTTTTTATGATTGAAACAAATTATTTATATGTTTAAACTATTTCTTCATGACTTATGCATGTGCATCTCCTATGTCTTTCTCCTTGAATAATAAAATCCATCTTAATATTCCAGGAAGCTTTTTCATTTCTTTTCTCTAGCCCAATTCAAATATGAATCCAATCATGTGAATGTGATCACTTTTCATTTACTTATCTTCTGATTTTCATATAAGTAAATGAATATGTTACATATTAAAAAAAAAAAAAAAAATAGCTCATCCCGAGCTTTCTTGTTCCTGCTGATGAAATACTTCCAGCCTTTCAAATAGAAAGGAAGAGATTCTCCTGCTGATGAATAAATAGCTCAAATATTTTTTTTCTTTATTTTTTTTTCCCCCAAGTGAAGTTTGATGTTTTGCAGCCTTTTACTCACAGCCTTCAAATCAAATGCATAGTGGTTCCCTCAGATAATAGAAAGCTGTGACATTTCTCAAGGAGCTTTGCTGATTTCCTTGACTTCAGCATTAGCTGTATCAGCAAGTACTCTATTTAGTTTACATTCTTTGCTCTCTTCTGGACTCTTAATAACAAGAAGCATCTACTCTAAACTACAGACTTTTTCCTGACCCTGCAGAATCCCACCATGCTGTCTGTAAGTCCTTTTCAGAGTGCTTCCTTATATGAAAAGCAGATTTTTGGTGAGCCTAGTGTTAAGCAAGTCCACCTGTTTTGCTAGGTATGGAACAGAGGAAAAGGAGCACACCTTGTCCAGCAGCCTGTATACAGCACAGAACACATCCTGTGTTGCATCTTGTCTTGTGAGCTGGGTTCCTCCTAGCACTCGTGGCTATCTGAATTCCTGCAAAGTACAGTGATGCCATAGCTGCTTCACTTGTGCCATGACTTGACTGCATACCGTGGTCACAGTCCTCATGACAGCTATTACATTATGCTTTAGCACACAATGTGTAAAGTGTATCTAGAAAACTGCCATGTGGTTTTATGATTTGTGTTATTGGTATTCCACATCATTACAACATGTAAGGCACGGTGAGTTAAAGAGTTAACGTTCCAGTTCCATGGCCTGCTGATTTTCTGGTTACCTAGTTATCGGGAAAGCAAAACTACATACCTCAGAGGACTTTGTGTTCTTGTTTTCCATTCAGAGGGAAAGATAAAACTGCATGCAAGTCCTGAGACTTCCTCTTTTTTGCTGTTCATCTCAGCAGTGAGAGCTTCCAAGCTATCTTGCTTTCAGCTTTAGAGTCAAGCCTTCAGTTTTGGACACTCTCTCATTTTATTTGATGTATTACTTTTGATTCCAATTATATTGTGTTATTTTGCCTTCTGATATCTTATTTATTACATTAGTTTTCAGCCTCAGATTGTTGCTGCTGTTTTGTTTTTAGGCCCATCTCCCTACCCTTTCCCTTTTACCCCCTCCCTGGTCCATGGGTCCCTCACCCAATTAGTCATGGAACTGGGGTACACCAGCCCATAAACTGTTGGTAAACCCTTTATTTTTTTTTACCATTATTTAATAAGCAAATGCAAGTGTTTCATGTGCACAAAAAGCAACCTAAGTAGACCAGATGAGAAAGCACAGACATCAGAATAGCTGTAGCAGCTACACTGAAAATCACCTTCCTAAAGCTATCAGAACTGGTGAGACATGATTTATAAATGTTTTAGTTCCTTATACATGCACTTATGAAATTCTAAATTGCTGAGATAATGAATATGATTGAAGATGCTCATTAACTCATACCTAAGGGAAATGTTTTTCTGTTCTGCTGTTAACAGTAATGTCAACTCTGCAGTTAAGGAAGGAAAAAAAAAGCTAAAACCATGGAACAGCTGTAAAGGTCTTTGCTCCCCATTGTTTCTTGTGATAGAGTTAGGCTAGTAAGTGGTTTCTGAGGTTTGAGTATTGTTTAAAATTTTCATTGCCTGGTCACCACGTTTACCATACTCAAGGATAACCCTTAAGTTGTTGGGTTTTTTTTTGGTTGGTTGGTTGGTTGTTTTTTGTTTTTTGTTTTTTTTTTACTAAACTGCCATTTATCCTTTGGAAATCATCATTATGCAGAGAAATCAGAAAGGAAAGTTACCATTCTGGTCAACATCCAACTCTGTATAGCAACATAAAAATGTGTCAGAACATATTCATAGGTAAGTAATGTGGAAGGGTTAAGAAGTCTGAAAATTTGAACTAAGGTTAGAGTTACAGTTTAAATACCAGACACTAGAGTATGTAATTAGAGCTTGGATGTAATTAGTATCTCTAAGTAGTACTTTGTAGACATCAATTATATGTATTGTTGTGGAGTTCTTTTTTTTTGCACTTATATTTCATTGCAGTCATTCCTTCCCCATCTCTCCAGCATTCTGAGAAATGCCACATTTCAATAAATGTGAATAGTTTGCATATTGGAGATAATTGTTTTATCTTACATTTTCAGGAAAGTTGCTCCAGTGGATAAAATTTGTATTCCTTGTCAGTATTACCTATAAAATGTAATTTAGACAGCAACAGCAGTGATGGCTGTGTGGCTGCCTGCTTATGCTGCTTAAAAGTTCAGCTAGAAACCAGGATACTTGGTAACTAGTAGAGTGAAACTCCTGGTGCTCAGCTATGAGTTGCTTGCTACTAGCTAGAATGAAGCCTGTTTGTATTGTAGCCATAGTTTTTGATCTAGTCTTTGTGCTATGTGATGTTTGGTCAAGCTCCTACAAGACAGCTCTGACAGAGCAAGTTACACATGCTTTGAGTCAGCTGTGTTGCTTCTTGGCTTAGCAACTCTCTTAACATAAAAGATTCTATGAAATAAAACTAATGGTTCTCTGAGCAAGTCACTTGCGCAGTAGCTCAGCTGTTGTTGAGATATTCAGCAGTAAATTTCAGATAGTCCAACCAGGTAACATGTATTCTATGGCTTTCCAGCAGATGAAAATGTCCCCAAAAGATTTGTTTCCTATTCCATTTTCTTACCAATAGTCATGGGTAGTTGCCATGATCACACTGAGGGCTTCTCCCAAGAATAAGTGGTATCATTTCTTGAGGAGAGGTTTATTTCTTCTGTAAGTTGTTGCTATCCATTCAAAATACAACATGAACTTTCTCTGGGGTAATCCTTTATAGGATGTGCAACAAAGTTTTTCTGCTTAATTTACAGTCATGGGAGTATGGCGGTTGCCTACATCTTAGGAGCCTACAAAAAGTAGGAACCTTTATTGTTCACATCACATTTTGAACCTCAGCTACACTGTCTGAGATTTGCTTTTCTCTTACTATGTTTTGAAATACATCAAGGTTAAGTTTGTTTTTGGTAGCAGTGGAGCCCAAGGTGTCTTCTAGCATTATGGATAGCTTGAAAACACCAGTGTAAGTCACCCTGTAGGAAACAGCACTATGCAAATACACGAGCTTGCAGCTGGAGTTTGTACATCTTTGGGGTTCTGCAGCTTGCTGAATTTTTGTGGATTCAAGTGATGTGTGAACATAGGTTTTAAGCATTTGGTCCTAAATTTGCCTGAGTAGCATCTGGTGAAAGTAAAGAACAGTAGTAGTGAGAAATATTGTGAACATTGTCAACATTTTTAAAGGAGAAATAATCTATTCTATATGTGTGCCAAGTTCTGCTTTAAGGATCTGAGCTGCACTAAAAATGTTTAACATAACAAAATAGATTTTAAGATGTGGACGTCTAAATGGAGGAAAAAAAAAAACACAAAAAACCACCTTGATTGCATATACTTCCTTTTTACAGCTAAGACTGAAATTTCACTTTGTGATTATTCAGCTGAAACAATAAACATGTATGATAGTGTGTTAAAGGGAAAACTGAGAGTACATTCAAACGCTCTTCAAACATGCACATAAAAACACAAAAAAGCTGTGCAAATGTTTGTTCTCTCTTTTTTAGTCCCTTTGGATGTTAGGGAGATTGCAGCAGTAGCAGTATCCAGCCCTTTTAAAACCTATACATCACGAGTCTCATGTGGGAGTCAGGCCTCATGAGACCTCTGCCCCAAGGGGTATAACTAAATGTCCAAACTGTTTAGGTATTCGTTCCGTCCATATTCTTGAAGGTAGACTATCAAACCAATAAAAGAAGGAACGAAATATATTGCTCCCACAGGACTCCATTACTGGAAGAGAAGCCAGAATTTAAAGTTGCATCTGTATTAGAGAATGGTCATCATGTTAGACCTCTCTATTTGCTTAAAACTTAGGTTTTAGGATTTATGCTCTTAAAATTTTGAATTTATTGTTTTCCTGAACCAGGTATACTTCAGTGAAAATATTTTTAGTAATTATTGTTATCTTCTGAAATCTGTAATATTGATTGTGGAAATGATTGTGTCATTTTTATATATGTATGTATGATCAATACATTGATACAATGCAATTGTTAAGTGTCTTATCATTAACACATTTAAAAGTGTGTCCAGTGGGTGTTACATGATGTGACTGCTCCATCGTATTCACTTGATAGTGAACGTGGTGTTTTGGTTTATATTTTGCTTTGTTCAGCACTGTTATAGAATTGTGAGGAGACATTCATGTGAGGGATTCCTTTTTCAACTGATTTTGCTTAATAAAAAAAATGTGGTTGGCATAAGTGTATTCTCTGACTCCATGCAATAAACTGGGGTTTTTGCCTATTCCACTTGTAAAAATTGTATACCCTTATTATTTTTTGAAAATATAGCTTCTTTAAAGAGGATCTTTACAGTTCATTATCTGTTTTATAATTATCTTATATATAAGAAAATTGCTGTCTTTGTTCAGACACATAGTAGAAACCGAACTTTATTTTAATTTTTAACTTAAACAGAAAAGGTATTTCTGATTTCCTCAGATTCTATATACCTCATCTCTCCCTCTCTTTGTAACATGCACGCATTTTGAGGTAAGTGTCAGAGGCATTGATTTTTCCCTCTAGGAGCACATCGCTATCTTCTTAATGATTGCCTGCCTGGCAGCTGATGAGTATTTTTCTCCTGCACTTAACGGAGAAAAAAAATAAAAAGTCTTGTTCAAAGCCCCCTTTAAAAATACCGTGTCTTTGGATTCAAACCGAAGACAGATTTGCCTCTCAGGCTGCAGCCTATCAATGAAACCTCAACCTCAGTGCTCTGAATCGCCTGTGAGGCAGTGAAGAGAGTTTTTGTTGCACAAGCAGGATAAATCTGCAAATAACTCTGAAATGCATTCCCCCTGCCCCCACAAGATTGGTAAGCAGACTTAGAATTTTTTGTGATATGAGCATGCAGTAATGCACATAAATGTGTGTCTGTTATTGCGTAGCTATTTAGAAAACATGTATACGTATATTTATAGATATTTGCCAGGAATGAACGTGACACTTTGATTAATGAGGTAAACAACAGTACCAAAATCTTTAAATGTCTTGAACATCTTACATTTTGTTTTCATTTATTCTCAGGGACCATATCTGTGAACACATTACGTACACCTTATACTGCACCAGGGGAAAGTGAAATCCTTGACTTGGATGATGACTTGTATCTTGGAGGCTTACCAGAAAATAAAGCAGGCCTGGTCTTCCCAACAGAGGTGTGGACAGCACTTCTCAATTATGGATACGTTGGCTGCATTAGAGATTTATTTATTGACGGTCAAAGCAAAGATATTCGACAGATGGCTGAAATTCAAAGTACAGCTGGAGTAAAACCCTCATGCTCAAGAGAAACTGCAAAGCCATGCCTTAGCAACCCCTGTAAAAACAATGGTGTATGCAGGGATGGGTGGAACAGATACGTTTGTGATTGCTCTGGGACAGGGTACCTTGGCAGATCTTGTGAAAGAGGTAAGTTCCTTGAGATGTTCGTGTTTCTACTTTAACACATACACAATTATTAAAATGGTAAATTATCATTAATTCTTATGAGGTGGAAGAAGTCTCTTTGATTTCATATGATGGAGACAAGGCCCTGCTCTAGAGACTGAAAGTACTAACACTCTTGGGGAGACCTTAGATGACTTTAAGTTGCATAGGTACTAGTTGACCTTGACAGAGTGCTGATAGCTGCTTAATATCTCTTGGAAAATCTCTCTCCTTTTTTTCCATCATGTATTTCAGTTATTATTGCATTACTAAATGTACGTTCCTGTTCCAAACCGAGGTCTCATTCTCTGCCTCTTTACATCAGTATCACTATGTAATTAAATTTATTTTTGAATTCCCCAGTATCTATCAAATTCATAACCAGAGCTTCAACCACTAAAAAACCCCTAAAGAATCAATATAGAAATCTGTATTTCTTCCTTGTCATTTTCCTGAAGTTTCTAGTCCCCAAGGAAACTGTTTCTCACACTCATCTTAATTCACTTAATTCCCTAGGAAAACTAAATGTAAAGTTGATAGACCTCATTTATTTAACTGGAAAGGTGGATAATGAAAAGGAAGAAAGAAGCTGAGGTTTGATAGCTTATAGGAAAAAGAATCTGTAATTAATGATACGGAATGTACCAATGAAAGATTTTAATACAAGTAGAACAAAAGTAGAAATGTATAGTTATTATGTTTGTTGTTTATTTATATTCCAGTTGGAATAAAAAAATTTTGAATGCCAGAAGTTTTACTTTTATAAAGTTCACATTACAACTTGCATAGCTTTTCTTCCACCTCAGATCTAAATTTCAAGGTTACTGACTGGCAACTAAAGTTATTGCCATCTAATTTGATTCATTTTTTTTCTGTTTTATAAGATGAATCAAAAGAGTATTATTTAGAAATAAAAACCTGATATCTAAGTTGTATGTAAATACATGTGTGCATTAACATAGAATGAATACCACCTCATTATTAGCATTTGCAAGTAGGTTCTCATTGTTGTCTTTCTTATTTTTCGAATATATAAGACCTTGGCTCTTGGCCAGTGATTTTGATATCTCCAGATTGTTGTTTTACTGGTGGAGTAAATCTGGCAGAGGGCATAACCGAGCTGTCTGATGGATTACAAAATCCTTCAGTTAAACATGTCTGGTGTACCACCCTGTGGCAAAATTCTGTTATTACATATGGCAGAAGTAAAACTAGGGCTTGAATCTTTTCAACTGAAGAGCTAGGATGCATTTAAAAAAAGAAACAAACAGCAACAGCAACAAAAAGCATGCAGATTCACAAAGGGCTTCATAGCAATTTCCTGTAATTATATTTGACAGGTAGTAATGTAAAATTTTAATGCAAGATTTTTTTATGTAAAAATCTTTTAGTCTGTTTTATTTCCCACCTTTTATTTTCAGACATCTTCCAAGATAAAGCTTGATTTCCCTGCACATTCCCCTGGTGGGAATGGTGATATTAGAAAGGTATAATTGGCTTCTTTGCAATAGTGTTTGGTTTTTGTTCAGAAGAAATCTTGTGTGGCAGTTAAGACAATATGTGATCATTTCCTACTCTTCTTGGATTTACAGAAGAAACCACATTGAAAGGAGAGCTCATTCCAGAAATGTTCATATCCCAGATGGTTATGCATTAATGTGATTATAGCTTTTAAATTCTGAAAGTGAGGTGCTGGCATCCTACCACACAAAGTTATTACAGCTGCTACTCACGTACAATACCTGATAAACTATTGTATTTGGTGATGCAATAACACAATGATGATTACTCAAACTAATTTAAGCCAAACAAGAACATATTCATCTCAACAATGCAGTTCTACATGGAAGGCAATTGTTAGAATAAAGTATTAGAGATGAAAAACTGGGATACTATAGGTTACATAATTAACATATCTTCAATAAATGGAAGTATTTAGTATTTGGTCTTTTTTTTAATGCTATCTCACCCAAAGTGTGAGTGCTAACATGCATATGTGGATGCATCCTATATAATACAACATCTGAAATCATAAGAATCCAAAGTTCTTATTTAATTTCTGCATACTTCGAGTTAATATTTTTGTATTCCTATATGATTTTTACAAGTTATTCTTGATGATATGTGAGATGTGTAATACATTTTAACACGCATATAATCTGTAGATTGGGCTTAGTAGATTATGGAATCTATGGCAGATGGACGGACAGCTGTCAGAGCAATACAATTTAGCTTCCTATCTTATTTCCATTGTGGAACATAATTTGTGACTGCCTTTTATAAGCGTGCATTTTTTGACTGGACAGATAAGAAAGGTGCACAAACACAAATTTGTCAGTGTTGAGGAAGGAGTATGTCTTCAGAGAAAGATATACCCAAGTGGCAATTCTGAGGAGAAAATATTTTTAAATTATTGTGACTGTGTGCATGTACACATTGTGCATGCATAATATACTTTTCATATATATATATATATGTATTTCATTCCCTTGGTCTATCCATGGATGTTTTAAATTAAAAAACAAACAAACAAAGAAACAAAAAATCATGATATGATGATAGATTTTTATGAAGAATCATTTGTTACCTTCAGAACGCCATTATAGTGATTCTATCTCTGATTCAGATTAACTTTAGTCCAATATGTTTAAGATTTAAGATCTAGCACCTTTACTGTGTAGCTTAGGACTTCAGTCCTGAAATTATGCCACTGTAGAAATTGGGATGAATCATTTCCCCTTTTGTTTACAGATTATTGAGGAATGAACAGCATATCAGGTGTTGTTTCTGTCAGATCGATGGAAAGGTTCCCCTTGATTTTCCTAAGGCTCAAGCATTGGGCCCAAATGGACTAAAGTAGCTGTGATAGATATCACAACAACAGCTGAGTGTTGAGTATGCAAGTTAATAAAATGAAAAACAAAGCAAACAAAAAAGTTTGCATAATTTACCACTGATATATTTGAATATGCCCACAGAATTTATAGGATGGAAATTATATCTATATATTATATCAGGACAGGATTTTGTTACTGTAACTTTACTGGTAAATAAAAGAGGGTTAGAGAACACAACAGAATGGTTGATTACTGATGTTCCAGATTGTTCACAAACTTTCTGGCATGGCTCTAGACTGTAACTTCTATCACTCTGAGACAAAGTTTGTGTGTGATTTGACACCCATGCCAAGGATGACTGAGTGCTTAAAAAATGGCTGTGTGGACTACAAAACAGTCCATGCATTTTCAGACACTTCGTATCTGAGAAAGCAGGAAAAAGTCAATTCTTCTGCCTTAGGACTTTAGAATTCCAAAGGAGAAACAAGTTTTATTTATTAATATAAATGCAGTAAGCACCTCTTCATCATGTTAAAAACAATACAAACTTGTCTGTAAAGCTTAAGAGCAAGAGCATTGAAATTCAAATTCCTGGTTCATACTTCTTACACTTTAAATAGACACTGAATTGAAAAATAGTATCTATTCACAAAGTTATTTCTCCCAATAAATATTTCAGAGCATTTCTGAGGATGGGAAAATTTCCTGAAAAGTGGATGCCTCAGTCTTTTCAGTGATTTAAGTAATCCCAAGTGAAAAATGAGGATCCTGAATCTCCTCTCAAGAGGATGCTGGTGTGTCCTCAGTGATTGGCATGACACTGATGTAGGTATTATCTACACAGACAAGAATAGAATCCAGCCCTGGATGTTTTATTCAGAAACAAATTGAAGGAAAAAAAGGAGAGGAGAATCCTTCTGGGCTTTTTTTTAGCTCAAAAGTAGGGAAGGTTTCTAATGTCAGGTTTATGAATAGCGTGAAGGAAGAATGCATAAAATCTTTTTTTTATCAGTCTGTAAATTGTATGTTACTATTTGTTTCTTGTGAATGAGAAGGAAACGTATGCCATAGCATGTACTTATTTGCTGTTGATCAAGTTTGATGAGGTTTTTTGAATATTTTCCTTTCCAGTGTCATGCTTCTAATACTGATATGATAGTAAAATTACTATTCCTTGGCACTGAGGCTCTGCCTCTTCCAGCAGATAAAACAGCTTATAGCACATTCTGAGCTAGAATTATGCTCTGTTAGAATTTAATAACTAGATGAAGCTAAACAAGAGGGGAAAAAACACTCTGTCAGTCTTTACATGAGATAAGCTAGCAGTATAGAGCTCAAAGGAAGATGAAGTGCGCAGTGCTATAGGAATCAGTCTGTCCAAAGCTAGTTGGGCAAAAAATTAATGAATATAAATTTGTAGATGAAGTGTTCCCTTGAAGTTTGCATAGCTGGAGTTAACACCTGCTGCCTCCCCGCATTCATATCATCATCTTGTTGAACAGGCCTTGCAAATCCATTCTTCACTGCTGAAGTACTGCAGGATGGAAACAGTTGTGTTAAAGAACTAAAACAAAAACTCTAGTGATAAGAGGAGATTCAAAACAAGCATATTTTGTTTTATATTGAAACTATTTTTTCTCGCTGTCCAATAACCAAACCTCTCTGGGAAGCATCAAGTTAGTACATGCCATCAAGGCTTAGCCACAGTGAGTTACAAAACAGCAGTAAGGGAAAAAGGAACTCACTGTGCTGTCAAAAGTCCCTTATATTTTCTACTAGTTCAAAGGGGTTGGAAGGGACCTCTGGAGGTCATTTAGTCCAACTCCTCTGCTAAAGCAGTTCCCTAGAGCAGGTTGCACAAAGAAGTGTTCAGGCGGGTTTTAAAGATCTCCAGAGAAGGAGTCTCCTTCTGAGCAGCCTGTTCTAGTGTTCTTTAGCCCTCAAAGTTTTTCCCTCATATTCATACGGAACTTCATGTTTTTCAGTTTGTGCCCATTGCCCCTTGTTCTGTTTCTTGACACCACTGAAAAGAGCCTTGTTGCATCCACTTGACTCCCACCCACTAAAGATTGATAGACACTGATAAGATCCCCTCTCAGTTTTCTCTTTTCCAGGCTGAACACCCCCAGGTCTCTTTGCCTTTCTTTACAAGGGAGATGCTCCAGGTCCCTAATCATCTTCCTTGCTCTCTGGTGGACTCTCTTGAATTTTCCCGTCTTTCTTGAACTAGGAAGAACAGAACCAGACACTTTACTCCAGATGTGCTCTAACCAGGACAGAGTAGAGGGGGAGGATTGCCTCCCTTAGCCCAATGAATGAATGGCAGCACAGCCCTCTGTAGTATCACCCACTCCTCCTAGCTTTGAAACTTCAGAAACCTTGCTGAGGGTGCATTCTCTCCCTTCATCCAGATCACTGAAGATGTTGAACAAGACCAGTCCCAGTACCAACCCCTGGGGAGCATTACTAGTTACAGACCTCCATCTAGACTATGTGCCACTGTTCACTACCCTCTGAGCTCTTCTAGGCTGCCAGTCCTTAATTCACCTCACCATTTGCTCAACTGTCTCTAAGCTTACCTATGAGGATGTTATGGGAGACAGTGTCATATGCCTCCTGTCATCTACCCAGCTTGTCATGATAGCACTGAAGGCTATCAGATTGGTCAAGAGTGTTTTTCCTTTGGTGAATCCATATGGACTCCTTCTCTTCCACTTGGTGATAACATCCAGAATAAGTTGCACCATCACCTTTCCAGGAGTGGAGGTGAGACTTACTGTCCTGTAGTTTTCCAGGTCCTCCTTCTTGTCCTTTCTGAAGACTGGAGAGACATTGGCTATTGTTCAGTCCTCAGGCACCTCTGTTCTCCATGACCCTTCAAAAATGATAGATAGTGACTTTATAATCCATCTGCCATCTTCCCCAGCACCTGTGGGTGCATTCCATTGGAGCCCATAAATTTGCGTGCATCAAGTTTTCTTAGTCAATCTCTGACCAGATCCTCCTCGACCAAGGACAAGTCTTTCTTTCCCTACGCTCTCTCTCTCTCCTGTCTCCAGGATCTGGGATTCCTGAGGGGCAGTCTTAGCAGAAAAGACTGAAGCAAAGTTAAGTGAAATAAACATTATTATTTTTTTTCTATTTTACAGATACATAGTATCACTGATCTTCAGTTATGGCCCTCCGGGCAGTGCTAAATCTTGATGAAATTCCTGCTTCTTAACAGTTTTGTGCGTTTTGTTGTGATAACTCTATATCTTAGAAAGCCTGTAACTCAGAGCTTCCCATTCTGAAAGCAGCTAGTTGATACAAAGGGGTTTCCTGGTTGCCCCAGAGCTTTAAAGTCATTTGATCTTATGTTCAGTCTCCTTGGTTTGTTCTTGGAACATCTGTTTCCAAAATAGCTGGCACAGTGAGGTTTAGGAGGATTGAGTATCTAATCACATCATGTCTGTTCTCCGTGATTTTAAACACTCACAGGTCGTCTCTGATTAAATTAAGACAGTTTCATCTCTCCTTTTTTTTTGCCATTCTCTGAAAGAACAAATAATTATACGAAAAATAGCAACTGGTACCAGTGCTGATTCTGACAACTTTATTTTGTGTTATTGGAAAATGATGTATCAGCAAAGATCTCCAGTGTTTTTGAATGGTTTTCAGCCTATAACATTTAATCTGATTTTGCTCAGATTATGAAAAACACGAATAGTACTAATGGTCCTTATGTTAATAGGCAATACAAAATATTTCTCTTTTTCCCTCGTGTTATTATCATCTTTTTTTTATGCTGAACTTCTGTAGTTGTTTAAATCATGTTTATTTTGATGAAGTTCTGGGGAGTCTTTTGTGCATGGAGACTAATAATCAAGACACAGGAAATAATTGTAAGCTGTCGTACCCCCACTGTCCTCAAATAATAAAGTAAAGACAAAAACCAACAACAAAGAAACAAACCACCTTCCCCTGTGAAAACTTTCTGACTTAAAGTCTCTCATCAAACTGGTGAGATATAAGCATTTAACGTCCTATACAGGAAAATAAAGTTTATATTTAGAATATACAGAACATGGTTAGAAATGGTCCAGCTTGTAAATGTATACTAATTTGTCATAATGATTTTCACTAACAGTATTAGTAATTTCTTTTTTTTCCCCTTAAGCCATTTTTGTCAAAATTAGTAGTGCAGAAGCCTGAAAATATTAGCCCACATACCACCCATCATTTTTGCTTCCAGTGTACTCATATTTGTCCTTACATGGCACATAATGTAAACTGTTTAGATAAATGGTAGTGTAAAAGGGCACTGATGTTACATAAAGCAAAAGAATTCTTACACTATTTTAATTATTATATTGATTAAACATAATAAACAGTAGTACATGAGCTGTTATTACAAGTAGGACCATAGTAAACCTTTGCAGTAGATAAGTATCTCAATTTTACTTTAATCAAAATTAAAGTACAGATAAGCTAAATTAATTGCCCAAGATTGTGTGGCAAACTCAGCAGTGAAAATTATGATTCCCCTGAACTGCACACCTGGAGCTGTAGGTAGCTGCATCATAGCTGCAACTGTCTGGTACAGAATGTTGACTGTAGAGTTTGGGTAGGAAAGGAGTGCATGTGAGAAGTGGTACACCATACTGAATTTTCCAGTCTGGAATTTGCACAAGAAAACTGCTCTTAGTACTTGTTAATATTCATAGATTTGTAATTAGATCCTTTTTTCTCTTTTCTTCTGTATTTGGACAGTAAAGTAAGTGCTGAAGTTTACCCTTCCTGTGGCTTCCCTGAGATATTGTCTGATGTCTGCTCCATTTCTTTATTATTTTTTTTTCTCCTTCAATGGTTTGATATGCCCTCAGGATTGCACTTTTTTTCTAACCAAGACTAGTGGTCCCCTGTAGTCCTCATCATCTGACACTTCTCCAGTTTCTGAGCATAAGAGCTTTGGGGTGGGTTAAAGAATGTAGGAGACAGGTGGAAGAAGCTAAAAGGTTTCTAGCAAAGTAGTGGTAGGCAAGCAATCAGATATGTGCAAGGTTGGATTCAGCTAACTGTATTTCGTCGTTGGGGTACTGGTTTTGGTTATATTGAATGGCTTTTGCTGTCTGGTAATCCTGGGCCTACTGAAACAGTGCATCTCCATCTGTGGTCCTGACAACCATTTCCAAAGGCTGTGTTGGGGGAGAGTCTGCAGCACTTGATCATCCTGCTTTATGTTTCAGAAGAATCTACAGATGTTGCTTTCTAGGAACTGCCATGTTCCCTATGAGAAGCAGAGTTGTCTCTGCTCCCTTTCTTGCTACCAGCATGGGGGCTGGGAGAAAATGACTTTTGGCTGGTTGCTTGGAGGCCTAACAGGCCATGACTGCTCTGTGCCCGCACCGCTCGCTGGGAGCACTTTCTGCAATGTCTGAAGCTGACAGTTACTTGCTTGTCTCAGGGGTTTTTAAATCCTACCCTCAATATGCCAAGTCCAGTCTCACTCCTCAGGTTGAGGCTGTCGCCATGTCGGTACACGTTTTTGAGTCTCTCAGACCTCAGCCATCACGACTGTGAAGCAGTCTGCTCTCTAACCAAACCATGTATGATGGTCACCTCCTCCACCCTAATTCCTTAAGGCTTCGTTTTGCTGACTGGATGAGGATGATAATCATAGCTGGTAGTAGCAATCCCAGTAGGTTTACACATAAAGTATCCTAAAGCACTTGTCTGGGGGGGGATGAGAGGGATGACAGTCTGAAATGACCTTTTAGGAAGTCATTTACCTGGGTAGATTTATGGGCTTTGATGTTAATTGCAGAGCGAGGACCCAGTCTGGCAAGCATTTATTTACTGGTGATTTTACTGACCTATTTGTTAAAAGAGTAATTGTTTTTCTTTAAGAAGCACCAAAATATCCCACATAAGGAAAGACATTGCATCTTTCACTGTTGTTGTTTATGCTTCTCAGTAATAATTTTAGTATGTTATTTTTCCATGTCATGCTGAGTGGATATACATTTACCATCTCCTGTTTGGGCAATATCAGTAAATAGCACATTATCTTCTTTAATAACTGATTTTCTATTTTATGTTTTCAGAGGCAACAATATTAAGCTATGATGGAAGTATGTTTATGAAAATACAGCTCCCTGTTGTGATGCACACAGAGGCAGAAGATGTTTCTTTACGGTTCAGGTCGCAGCGAGCTTATGGCATTTTAATGGCAACAACTTCCAGGGAGTCTGCTGATACCCTCAGGTTGGAGTTGGATGCAGGACGGGTTAAGCTAACGGTCAACCTAGGTAACAAACTCTTCCTTCAAGAAATTAGCATTTTCTTTACATTTTTCTTTTTGCTTGCAAACATTTACAAAACAGCCTGTTTTAACATTAAAAGTAAACTGAAACAATATATAAACACACGTCAGTGCAACATTTGCATATGCACATACACACACAAATATTTGCCCTTTTTTATTATTTATTTTTTTTCTTTTGCATTTTTGTGTTTTTTTATATAGTCTTAACATAGTCCATCACAATATTTTTGTACTATTGTGTGTTCTAAAAAGAGAAGACTAGTTCATCAGTGGTTCTTTTAGGCTAAAATACTTTTCTTCATTGTGGACGATTGGTCTCCGTCCTCAACTTCTCCATGGTATCAGTTCCACTGTTTAAATAGATAAGCAGAAACAACACGTATGTAGGTTAGCTCAGTTTTATTTCCACCAACTAATATACAACGTACGTATATACTGAAGAATATCTAGTTTTAACTCTGAAAACATTTCATTTAAGTATGGTTTCCACTGATGGATTGCCTGGTCTCCTTTTTTTAGCCATCAAATCTATCTGTAGTAAACCCATCTTCTCTTTTTTAAACAATTCTGTGGTGGTATCTCTGTAGTATCGAACGATAACACAACCCTTCAATGCCCAAAGACTGCGGCCCTCAGCAAACAGCCATGCGAACACAGGAGGCACAAACCCTTTTACAGAAGAAAAAGAAAGAAAGAAAATAAAAAAAAAAAAAAAAAAAAAAATTGGTTTTGTGGTTTGAAGTATGATGGATAAAAAGTTAGGTCATCGCTTCCTCTAGTTAATTAGTAATAATAATAATAGGAATAATAATAAAATTAAAGTGCTTTTGCTGCGTTTACAAATCCAAGTTAGGATCTGAAGGAGGAAAACGCACGTTCAGTGGAGTCAGCCACATTCAGTGGAAAGATATGTTTAAAGAGAATGAAGTAGAAGTGTAGATATAACTACGTTCTTAAGTAACGAACCGCAGATAAGGCGATTCCCAGAAAGCTGAAAAATCCCACCTCCCCTTCCCATTCCCAAGCCAATACCGCTGGCTGCGCGCTGTCCCCGTGCTCTGCTCTCGCAGGGAGCAGCGCGATGTCCCCGTGTCCTCCTCTCCCGCAGTGCCCTCTAGTGTCGCGCCGGGCTCCTGCGGAGAGCGGGAGCGGCGGCGGTGGCTTCTGTACCAGGGGGTGTGCAGCGGCTGCTCCTTGGCTGTTTGCGACCACTTTTCTGATGCGGTTGACGACACATGGCAAACTCAGCTATATGGCAACAAAATCTAGGTTTAATGATGTATCTGTTCCTCAAAGGTATAAAGCAGGAGTAGATGGGCAAACCAAGTAGGCTGGCAGAGGTGTTTCTATTTTTAACGCAGTAATGAAGGTAACCAGCGCAGTACAGGTTAGGTCATTTTCTTTATATACAAATTAGTCCACCTCTATCAAGTTTTGCCTACTTATATAGTTGAAGAAAATCACGCATTAATAATACTACTATTTCTTCTTGCCCTTCCCTCCATCTCACCCCTTTTTCTATCTTTAACTGCATTTCTTTTTTTTTAAGGAAATAGTCTGAAAACTGTGCTCTCCAATTATCAGTTTATCATGATCATTTTCTCCTTCTTAACATAGCTTTAAACAGAGTCACTTTCCATTTATCAATTCTATACTTAAATAAAAAATAAAGAAGTGCGAAGCCCTATTTGTATGCCTTGGAAATTGGCTTTGCATTTTACCGTGCAGTTGTTGCTGATCAGCCTTTGAGGTATACTGTACAAAAGCTGTCCAAGGTGTCTGATTGAGGCCTGGCTTGCTCTATAACCCATTGTGACGGAGCACTTTCTAATTGAGCTGAGAGAAATTACCTGTTCTTTCACAGATGGGGAAAAGATTGCAGCCTACCTCAATTAAGCATCTTTGACATTTAATCTGAATTTTTCACTTAGATTTGTCACCATGTAGCTTTGTTTGAAATTGGCCATTTTTACCCTATTTGTCGTTTCTATTTATAAAGATTTATCGCAGTATATCTGGGTTATAACAGTATGTAAAGACTGATGATATGGAGTGGCCATATTTGCATGTGTCTGTCCCCGGAAGGGTGGACTGTGATTTTATTGGATGTCTGCAGCTATTACCTTGAAGGATAAATTTTCATTTTTCATCTATTCTTCCCCATCTAGACTGTATCAGGATTAACTGTAATTCCAGTAAGTGCCTATTCAAACTTTTTAAAATGTTATTCCACCATTATAAAATATGCAAGCTAGATGAAAATAATTGTGGACAGTTTGCAAGTGCTTGATAATTTATTAATGAAATGTGATGATTAATTATCGGTGTGTAAAAAGTCATCATATACTCTAATGTGCATATTTTGCCCTTCCTATATGATATAGCTTTTAACTGGAATGTTAAGAAAGGAAGGATTCTAGAGGCTGTAAATTAATGCAGGAAATGGTACATATATGGCACAGTATCTACCTGTAGTACTGCATTCTTCTATCCAGGTTATGTAATGGGCAGTATGTTATCAAATTTCTAACATTTCTGAGAAGCTGTCACATCTTTTCCCTCTGGCCCACCCTCTAATCCTCTTGATGATTTACTTCCAACCTGTGGTTAGACTGTCAGACCATAATTATATGCAGTATGAGAATTTTTATTTTCTAATCTTCCTAAACAATTAATTGTATTAACAGTCTGCTTATGAAACAATTGGTTTTGCTAAACCATTGTTTTATGGGAATGCAATATATTACAGTAAGGACGTGATTAAGTCTAAGAATAAGTGTAATTTCTATGATGATTTTTTACACGCTAATTATGTGAGAAACTTTAAATTGAACATTTTTTCTCTGTGATATGCATGTTTATGAAACAGAGGGAAACAATTGCCAGATGAATGGACTAAATTTTAACTTCTCTGATATTGTTTGGATTAAGAGGCTATATTCTGAAAGGAGAAAAAGGACTGTGATTTTATTTTGAGTCTATGGAATTCCTGAATGGTGTCAACAAAAGTATTGATAGTAAGTATGGTAGATTTGAGTTTTGGGTTGTTTTTTCTTTCCCTTCCCAACAGGTTTTGCAGGCCAAGGATTGGCTTTATGCAAATAAATACAAAACTAAACAATAAAATTTGCATTAAGACTTTTTAAAGTCAATAGTTTCCCACAAGTCATCGAAGTAACTTCCTGCAATAGTTTTATAGCCCTCAAAGAAAAACAGGGGTTGTGTTAAATTGCATTAAAAAAAAAAAAAAATTAACTTTGGGCAGGTTTTTAATCTGAACCATGCTTAAATCCAGGCAGACTTTTCAATACAGTAAATGTTTGCATGACCAAGGCATAAAGAAAGCTTTCTTCTATAAAGACTTAAGAAGATTTTTTTTTTTTTAACTGTTCAGTTACAAAGGCAAATATATCCACTAACATTCACTGAGATCATGGAAACATTTTGTTGGAGTCAGTTGTAGGCCGGTTGTTTTTCTCAGGACCAAGTCCTAATTCAAAAAAAAAATAATTCTAAGTATAAAGCAAAAAGCTTTTAAAACAGGAATTAAATGAGTTGGTATGCTGCTGCTAAATTATCTTTTTCTGTAGCAAAAGCAATCATTTTTTCTTCAGTTCATTAATGAAATCAGAAAATTCTTCTGAAAAGGGATAACAGAGAAAAAAATTGCTGTTAGTGTCACAACAAAATAAATCAATAGATCAGTACATCTCTGAGTTCTTCATCTAAGTCTCTTTTGAACAAAATGAGGTTTCATGAAAATAAATTAAAATGATTTCCGGGATAAAATTTTCAAGTAAATTTTAGATCAAAAGGTGGCCTGGAAATACAGAGTAAGTAATAAGCTTCCCATTTGAGTACTGAAAAAAGCAGTAATATATTTACTTCATTGAATTAGCAGTTATAAAATCTTCGTGGTCTCGTACAAAAGCAGCAGAACTTCTCTACAAAATATCCTTGGCATCAAATGCTCGTAAGCTATTTTTCTTTGCAGTTCATTTCTAGCCTTTTTGTTATTATAAATGAAATTTCACGAATAGTTCAATCTCCATTTATTGCTTGTTCACTGAACAAATTTCTGTGAGCTTTCAGAACCTGTCATGGTAAGTACTGCAATAGTTTACTACCAGCATTTGCTGTAGGTTTTTGGTAAACAGGTAACTTTTCATAAGTAGTTTCTGTGCTTTAATTTTTAGATTATGAAGACTTATTCCTCTAAGCAGTCCTTAGGAGATGCTTTCTTATTTGACAATGTATTGGATTTCATTGGACCACACAATTTTTTTTTAAAGCAACAGTACCCAGAGCTTGAGCCTCTTATTTTGCTCTAATCTACAATAATTCAGTTCAGTAACTCAAGCTCTTTGTGGGAGCTCTCTACTGGGAAGTGGATATGTATCAATCCTGATTTTATGTTGATGGAAATAAACCTGTTTTTCACATTTAGGAAGCTGTTTTCAGATTTTTCCATTTCTGTTGCTTAGAAATCTTAATGTAATTTCACTGGTGGGACTGAAATACCATTTATTATAACTGCAGTAACAGTACAGCTAAGATCAGAATGAGGTTTTCTGGTTTGAATTTGAAGAAAAAGCTTAAAAAAGGATAAACCAAAACAAAATGTAGTATTTTAGCTGAGAGATGAAAAGAAAGAAAATGGATGGAAGTGCCTTATTTCCTTTAGTAAATTGCAAAATTAGTGAGTAAATGTTGCACCTTCTTTTCTCCCTCGAGTGTAGCCTGAAGCCGATCTTTTGCTCACTGCAGATCAGATGAGCTAGTCAGAGCTTAGATTGAGGAAGCCATTTGCTCTAGGCTTTGTCATGACTTCACCTTTAGCTAATGTTATGTGTTGCAGAAGAGATGGCATTTTGTGGTCTTACTTATATGAAATAAATAAATATAAATATATATGATTTCAGAATGTTAATAATATACTAAGCTACTACTAAACTTGTGTCTGATTAAAAATATTATGGAGACTGTTCATGCCATGGCAATTTTGTGGATCTGAATAGCATACTACAGTCAAACTTTTTTACATGATGCTACCTTAAACTAATGAAATCTTTATAAAACCTAGGAACACTTTAAATTCTTTCACATATCAGTCAGAAAATGCCATTCCTGAAATGTTGATTTTGTTCACCCTTAAATCACTTCAGCATGTTCTTCAAGCATTCAAGTTTACAAAATAAAATTGTCAGTTAAACAAACAAAATAAACAGGCCTCTTAAACTGCACCGACATTTATGTCAGTGCTAAGACCAATCAGAAGAAAGAACGTATGTACAAAACTGGCTACTATTGTTTCAGGTTTTGTTTTCAAACATTCATTTATATGTAAGACAGAGGCGAGTGATATTGGTTCAAAAAACACAAATCCTTCTCATGTAGGATTGCTTGACACTAGGTGTCTCGTAAAAAGAACTGTAAGTTGAAGTCATTTCATGTCTTGTTTGAATATAGCTTGTAGATCTTGATTTTTCCCAAATGACACTGAGTTTCACATGGATTCAGGATAGCGTTGTTTCCATTATATTTTATGCTTTTTAGTATGCTGTTAAAAGACCAGTAAATTCAGATGTACAGAATTGATTTCTTTCCTAGTATGTTTTTAGAAACGGAATTTCATCCTGTGAAATTTATGATATAACAGATTTTGAATGTCCACTGAGCAAATGCAAGTATGCTGTATTTCCATATTTTCACTGCTGCTATAGTAAGACCTACTGTCTTGACTTAACCTCAGTGCCCTGCTTTTCCAGTTCTAATGTTTCCAAAACTGTTATCACCTTAAAATTTCTGTGACTGTTGAGGCTTTAAGTTTTTTATGCATATTGCACATTTTTCACATGAAAAACCATTTTTTTTTGTAGATTTTCTGCATTGCTGTCATTTCTGAAAAATGTATTACCTACTTTTCTATGAATCAGCAGAGTATGACCATAGGATTTATATTAATTGATATAGTAAATACTGTTAACTATTTAGTGGAAAAGGACACACTCTCATTTCTGGATCAAATGCTTTTTTTTTTCCAATATGAAAAACTTTGTGGTGATATTTTTTTTCCAATTGGATGCTGAAAGATTGTTCAAGTAATGGCACACATATTGCAGGGCAACTACAGTCTCATTTCACTGATACACTGCTTTCCTTCTGAGGTCAATGAAGTAATACCATACATTTCCACTTATACTAAAATGCAGGGTGGTTAGAAATGACTTAGAACAGCAGAAAGTTAGGAAACGTAGCAGTGAGTACTTTGGCAGCATACATGTATACTCCAGGGAAGGTATCAACTTGCTTTGGTAGCTGGGTTTCTGCCTCTCCAAATTAAGAGCTATTTCCTGAGCATTGAGACTTATCTCTCTGGTAAAGTGCCCCTTCACTTGTTCAATTTTTTGCACTCTTCCTTCTGTCTACATAGTAACTATCCATTCTCCATATCCTTTATTTTTTTTCTATTATTATTTTTTCTCTATTTCATTTCTATTTTCCCTGCAGTCCTCTCTTGTGTCTTTCATTTGTACCCTCTTCTCTGTACTTCAATATTCTGCATTTGCACACACTGCATATGCAGTTAAGTTATTTTGGAATATGTACTCCCTGTTACTGCACTGGTTTTTTCTTGTAAAGGCATCCTAAAACACTGAAGCACATGAAGGAGCTATGTTAGGTTATCCACGAAGAACAGGAGAATTGTGTTGAAAAGCCAACAACGGTGTTTAATTGTAGCATGTTTTCAAGCTACACACAGGTTTGGAGAAGTCTTTAAATGAGCACCCTGCAACCTTTCGAAAGCTAATGCTTGTGAAATGCTTTTGGTCGCAAAGTCCAGAATCTTCAGCTGTGCTCTTGCGGGTATCCCTCCTTTCTTTTTGTCTAGGGCAATAGAAAATCATTAAAATGATGCAATATTGTAGCTGCCTTTAAAATACAAGATTTTGTAATTGGTCTGTTTACTTCATTAAGTGCCTTCAAATTTTACTGGATGGTTTTGATTTTATTTGGCATTCAGTATTGCTCACAGCCTCCTATAATATGCAAAAGATCTTTACCAGAGAGGACATGAAGCAAATCAACAGAGCACTCTGAGTTCAGTCAGGTATTCTCCTCTGTTTGGGGCATAAGGTTCGAAATGATGATAAATAATTATTTTAAAAGCTTGATTATACTTTGCAGATTTAGAACATGGGGCCATTGGATCCCTTCTCATTCAACAGAATCACTTTGAAAACTCTTTTCTACACGATTTCCTTGAAAACAGAGCCTGTTTCTGCACAGCAGAACTGAAAACGTATGGAACTTTTCTCCCACCTACTCAGTAACGGAGACCATCACTTGAATCTAAGTTAAAGAAACAGATTATAAGGCATTAAATGGAAGACTATGTCTTCGCTTAGAGCCACTCTCACTCGAGTATTTAGTTCCTCATCCTGAACTTCTTCTAATCCTGTCCTGTATGTATGCCTCAGTCACTCTGTGTGAACTGAGGCTGAAAACAGCTAGGCCAGAGAAAAATACTTCGAAAACAAAGTTGTCTGTAAAACCATAATGGAATGGAGTAGAGCAGTTACAGGACTGCCCATAGCTTATGTGGGCAGCCACAGAAGCCATTTAGGAGGGATTGTGATTCCTCATTCTCTGTAAAATACAAGGAGAAGTTGTCATACAGTTTATGCCATGTATGATTTACTTCCTGGAGATATGATAGTACAATCAGTCCCCTCTTCCCACGATCTTGTGCTCACTTCTGGAGTAAAGCAGTGGCTGTTTCCTCTCACTTGTAACCTGATTATGCTTTCAGCTTACATGAAGGACAGCAGTATTTCCATGCTGCTTAGAAAATCCTCATTTGTGTTTGCTTTTTCTTAGTTAGCAAAAGCAGAAAGTGCTGTTGGTCTTCTAGGAGATTGCCAATAAAATATAATTTCAGGTTCCTTTACTAAAGAATAGATGTTTTTCTTTTTGTGCATATGCTTTTTTTTCTGACTTTCATTCTCCAATCCATTTTCTTTCTCTCCTGTTAAGACCTACATTCTCACTATGGGACTTTAAATACATAATTAATTTAAAAGGATCCTCAGTAATCAAATATATAATATTTATATACTTGTGGCTTTATTAAAGTGCAGTTGTGTGCTCTGTAATAGCTTGAAACAGTAAACAAGACAGACTAAAAGACTAAAGGCAAGGTTATTTATGTCAAATTGAGAATCACTAGAATACAGAGACTCACCCATTATAATCACAATCTAATCAGATATGAGAGTCAAACTTGCTTTTTAGATGTAGCATGTGAAAGAAACAGAAAAGAAGATTTTGCTAAAAAGTAGTATACTTTCTAGTTATGATATTTCAGCATACCATACAATTTTACAAGGCCACATATAAATGATTTCCAATGTAGTGTGTTTGTAAGGCTTTATGAACCAGCACTGTGGTGTGGATATATTTCAGTTGGCCCTTTGAACATATGAACGCTGCCAAAATATAATCAGCAGTGGCTAAGGGTGTGATCTGGAGTTCACTGAAGTTGCTCTCTCTGAAACTTGATACTGAACCTTTAAAAGGGGGAATGGGAAGCAACAGAGCACTGAGATGGTATGATAGGTGAATCCCTGAAAGATGAATGGGAAAGCAAAGTGCTAGAGGTATATAACAGACCATTTCACCACATGGTACAAAGCAGTCTTTGGGATGTGTGAGATCTATATTAATAGATTTTCTATAATTAATAAATCCAGATATATATGAAAGGAGTTATCTTTCATACCAGTCCTATCAGACCTTCCATAAAAAGACTTTGCAGCAGAAAACTCAGCCTTTCCACTGTTCCCATGGGAAGAATCAATGGAAAGCAAGCTTTTAATGAATTGCAGGTCCTAAATTTCACTTATTCTACTTTTGAGAATTTCTTATGCAGCATATGAAAGGAAGAAAACTTTATCACATTTCAGGACTGGTGATTTAATTAACCTCCCTGTTTTTTCTGTCATGACAGAAGGTGTGCATTATAATCTAATCTTAGAGGCACAGTGAAGAACGATGTGCTCCCCAGGGGTACTGTTGCTATTATAGAATCATAGAATCACTTAACTGGGAAAAGACCTTCAAGTTCATCAGGTTTAACCATAAGCACACCAAGAGCAATTGCTAAACCATGTCCTTTATTGAATACCTTTTCTTCTGGAGAAGAATGTGTAAAAGCTCATGTAGTGTCAGTAATCTGTTAATAAACTGGTCTGTGGTGGCAGTCAGCTCACAGTAAAGCTCTGATACTCATGATCACACAGGAATTTCTACTAGCGTGCTCATAAATGATTGGACAAAGAGGAGGAACACTTGAGCAACTTGGTCTAGAGGGAGGTGTCCCTGCCTATAGCAGGGGGTTGGAACTAGATGATCTTAAAGGTCCTTTCTAACCCAAACCATTCAATGATTCTGTTTGCAGATGTGATTAGATTATTTACAAAAATAAAATTAGATAGAATTAAATGTTAGTTCGTACAAAGAAATTCTAGAAAAACTAATCTTAATGGTTAGAATGGATTCTGTTAGCACTGAGCTGACAAAATTGTGCAGTCACTGTAAATGGCCTTTGTAAAACAGCTCATTACTCAGAACAGACCAGAAGTCCCAAAGGATGTTAGTAAATAAAGGAAAAGGAGGTAAGACCAGGTCAGAAAGTAGTTTCAGGATATTGTGCAGTTGTTGTGCATGCCATGAATGTTGTACATGTTTTTAGTTTCTGTTTCACATGAGAAAATCAGACAAGATAAATACAGAGTATATGATCAAGAAGGCTTCCATGTATGGATTTACTTATGTACACTGAGAAGCCTAGACTAACTAGGAAAAATGTATTTTTATAAAGACACGACTGTGCAGCTATGAAAAAATGTTTATTAGTATGAACTTGAAATACATAAGGACTTTGTGTGGTAAGGCAGCTCCTGTAACTCAAGAAATCTATGAGAATCTGTAACTAATTAGGCTAGTAAATACTATACAGTGGCAATTATGTTTTTGGTTAACCACTACTGAAAGGGTAGTACTGAGCTAGCTGGGCTTCTGGTCTCAGCTGGCAAAGCTACTATAGTGTCCTTAACTGTAATTAATGGATAAAAGTTGCCAGTGAAAGCGAATATAGATCCATCTTGCATACCATCATTTCACTAAACTTAGTAATCCTTTCTGTGAAAATTAGACTATTGTCTAGTCAAATAATTAGGATAAAGCACTGATGAATTCTGTTTCATATGTGCCTAACGTGAATATTTTTTTACTTAATGCCAAGAGCTTTTCAGAAAGAAATTTTAGTCTTCAGCACTTTTAAAAGAAAATCACTGTTAGCATTCAGTATTAAGAAAAAATAACTACAGTAACTCAGCACTGCTCAGTTGATGATGCCTTGGAATTTACATGTAGATGGGAAATGCTATCAGATTTCGTGTATAAATACCTTTATTCATTTTTCACTTGGTTGCTTAGAACTCTATTTCTAAAAGATAATGCTGCTGTGATGCTCATTTATTAATGTCTTTGTGGAAAGCATTTAAATATGCTTATGAATTGGAATTCTGTCAAAAAATTACGTTTTTTTCAGTTGATAAATTCTTAGAGATTTTTTCCAAACTAAACTGCCTAAAATATGCTAAAATCATTAATACTTTAGGTCACGTATCAATTAAGTGTATTAATAATAAGCTAAGGGTTTTTCTTCAAATGAAATGTATTAGTGCATTAATTGCAAGTTAGAAGAATTGCCAAGTTTGTTTATCTCATTAATTAATAAATATTATTAATAGAACATTGCTATATTATTAAAGGTAGGTGGTACTAACTGCAGTGGAAATCAGATCAGATTGTATTTCTCAGTTTGGTTGATTAAAAGAACTGAGCTGCATAGGAAAAATTCGACTACCACATATTTAAAGAAGAAAAAACTAGTTACCAAATTGAAATTTTGCTTAAATTAAAATGATTTAAATACATTAGTACTGCGGGAATTGTGACATAAATTCCTAGTAAGCAATTGTTTTACTCTTTCAACATAAAGATCTATGAGATCTGATTACTGAAAATGATAAAAAGTGCATGCGTAGAGAACCTTTGTCTTCTCATGTGCAGTCCTGTAATGCAGAAGCAGAGTTCTCTGCCTATCTGCCTAAATACAAGTTTGCAGGACTTGGTTTCTGTGCCATCTGTGGCATTTTTGATGGCCAGATCTTTATCTCACCTGAAGAAAATACAGGGTAAGTATATTCTAGCTTTAGTTGTATGACTATTCGGAAAATATGGTTTATTTTACCATTGCTTCACTTCTCTGCAGTCATCACTGCATAAGTTTAACCTTGATAAAGAAGTCTAGCAAGTACTTAGCTACAATATAATAATAGCTTCATTAATGTTATAAGAACAGTAATTCGTTTTTCAGTGTACTTTACTTAAGAGCTAACAGTATTAAAAACATCTACCTAGTGCATGTCACTGATGAGCAGTTTCCTATATTAAGAACACTTACGCTGTATCTAGCACATTTTGCCTTGGTGTCCATTAAAATGCATGAAAGGTCTATCATAACATTTTCAATGCTCAGTCACTTATTACTGGAACCACATAACTGCTTACTTGTTATCTCTTCTCGACAATGACTTTAACAAATTATATTCAGGTAGTTGTTAAAATTTCCTTCCAAGCACATTTCTTTCTTTGGATGTCATGTCAAGAGGTTAATTTATGCTCCCTTACAGCTGATTTTTAGGCCTCAATCCATCAGACAAATCACTTCAAAGGAAATATTACTCTAAGTTGAGAAATCAAGATAAAGCTGTCTTTCTGAAATGCAGTCTCCTTTGGGATGTGTGCAAAGAATTCCACAACAATTTTTTGTCTAGGCAGTACTGAAGCAACAAGGCTCAAGATGAAGACCAAGACATGGAACGAGAAAAAGCTATTAAAAAAAGGGAGCTGTGACTAACATAGCTTATACTCTTTCTTTCTTTCTTTCTTTCTTTCTTTCTTTCTTTCTTTCTTTCTTTCTTTCTTTCTTTCTTTCTTTCTTTCTTTCTTTCTTTCTTTCTTTCTTTCTTTCTTTCTTTCTTTCTTTCTTTCTTTCTTTCTTTCTCTTTTTTTTTTCTTTTTTGTATTCTTACTCATTCATTTTGCATTCTGTAAGATATTCCTCTGAGGAGTGAAGTGCATGTATATAGAAATTACTATTGAATAGTTAGAAGTTCTCTGTCATTCTCTGTCTCTACACTTCAACTCTTTTCTTACGAATAGTAAAATCTGTCTGGAAAAGAAGGATTGAAGAGGTAAGTCAACAATTCCATCTTTCATTCACAAACCATGAGCTGTTTATAAATGACCTCTGGAACTCAGATAAGAAATAGAGACAGACAGCATGCTTACAGCATCTGGGGAATTCTATTTTAGAACTGAAATGAAGGTATATATGAAGATTACCCGCTGAATTTTTGTTGTGCTTACCAATATACTATGCAGTCCACATGGTTTTTCCATATAAAATTACAGCAACACTGAAAGCAATTTCCTAGGAGGGAAAAATGAAGCTGTACACACCACCAGTTATCAGAGGAGGAAGTTTTCTTGCAGCTCCAGTTAAT
Organism: Odontophorus gujanensis; assembly: GCA_013399175.1. Classification (NCBI taxonomy): domain Eukaryota; kingdom Metazoa; phylum Chordata; class Aves; order Galliformes; family Odontophoridae; genus Odontophorus; species Odontophorus gujanensis. The sequence continues at coordinate 445,311 of VXAB01011120.1, forward strand.
GTTTTGTAGATGAAAGTCTGTTGACAAGCTAATCAGCTATGAATAAAACAGCACTATCTAGAAAAGACTACACTATGAATTCTTGATTTCATAGAATTATATAAATTGAGATTCAGAGTGTGCCTTAAGAAACTGCAAGTGGTAACTTTCATCAAGAAACTAACTTGGGTTTTCTTTTCAATAATAAAACTGTCATTCACTGACGCTGTACACAATTCTTAAGAGATAAGAAATGGCAAAAAAACATGTGTGATATTCTCTCAACATTGAAATCAGTTCCATCTACTCAGTTGTAAAATTCATTGTGTTCTTGTGCTTTAGTTTTGTACTACAATGCAAGAGAAGGAGCAAAAAAGAACCCAGAGATAAAAGGCAGTGAAAAGTGCTTGACTGTGTACCTTTTTAGTATGCAAATGCTTGACAAGCCATAACTGCAAAATGAAATTTGTCAGACAGCTGCAAATGCACAGTGAAAAAGTAAAACCAAAGGTCACTATTGCAGATGTCACAGTTAACTAAAACTTCAGTTGGCCGCCTTAAGTACATGTCTTGGAAGCTAATAGAAGCAGCTCAAGTGTAGCATGAAAAGCTTGATACAGAATGCAGCTTAATGTTACCAAAATACCTCATTTATAGAAAAGAAATGTACGTTGATCTTCTGGGTAAGAAAGCTGGAAGAGTTGCTGTGAATTTTGCTTTAATACAATGCCAAATTAAACATATGCTAGCTGTCTCTAACAACCTCAGATGGAAGTGGTGTCGGAGACAGTTCAGTGCTTTTGTTTGTAACAAAATCTTTATTGGAATAAATATCTGGTATTTTTGTAAATCTTATTTTGGGCTCAAGAATCCTGAAAATGTATGTCTGAAAAATCTTATTTGTACAGGGAAGAGAAGTTCCCTGCTAGCTGTTATTCAAATTTGTTTTTTTACAGGTAAGGAATATTAGTCCTGACTTCTGTCAATTGAAAGAAATTTTAAAGAACACTGACAATGTAATCCACTATTTTATTAAGAAACAACAACAATAACAACTTACTTCATTATATGAAATATTTGGAAAAATATCATTTACACTTATAACAATATTGGAGCATACATATATCTTAAGATTTAAATCTTTATGTTCATGCTACTGCCAATATACTAAGTGATCATTCCTGTGTAACATGTCAAGGACATCAAGAATTATAACTCCTGGACAGAGTCTGGCACAGCCAGAATTGTGACTTTTCAAAAGCTGAAAAGATCTGAAAGCAAACAGTCATGCACTACTACACTGCACTGGGGACACTTCACAGGGACCAAACTCAGAGCTAGAGATGCCGTGACACAGTAATGAAGAAATGCACATATCAGAGAAAGTGTTTTTGTGACTATTTTCCGACATATTTTAAGAACATTCAGCCTAAATCTTGTAGATCTTCAGTTGTATAAGCTAGAAAAATTAGAGACCAATTCTATATCCATCAAAGTCAGTGGAGGCTGTTTATACAACAGAGATCACCCTCTGTATTAATCTATATCTAATTTCTGAAAATAATTTGAAATGTCCATTTGAATGTTCCTTTCTTTAATCCTGTTTACATAGAAGCATCCAAGAATAAGCAGTCTTAAGAAATTTTGTTCTTTTGATCTGTGATGACTTTGAGGTTATTTAAAAACGTTTAAGATAGAAGCAACAATTGCAAATCTTTAAAGATTATTCTCTTTACACTTAAATAGGGAAAACATTATAAAGCAGCATTTCCATTTCCATTAAAAAAAGAAAAAAAGAAAAAAGAACAAAACAACACAAAATGAGTATGAGATTTAGTTACTACATAGCTTATAATAGCTGTGCCTTGGGATGAAGACACCTGTAAATAAAGAAGAGCTTTTTCTTAAAATAAAGTCACAGTCCATTTTTTTTTCCTTCTGTTTATTCTAAAATACCATTTAAGATGTAGTGGTAAAATGAAATATCAAAGTATTTTTTTTCCTGTTACTTTCATTTATGCCTAAACATAAAGGTAATGTTGTTTATAAAAAAAAAAAAAAAAAAGGTGAATTATTGAGAAGCATACTTCATACTTAAATTGTGCTATCTTTTAAAATGTGCTTTAGAATTTTCACGCTTGTTGCTTGATATAAATGGGCACAGTCAATATCAAAATTGGAAAGGCTTTCTGATGAAAGCTGTTCCTTCTTCTTCCCAGTTGTCTGTGATAATATCACCTAAGTATCCCACATATTTAAATTCTCAGAAAAAAAAAAAAGAAAATGAAGTCTTGTAACATTTCCTTGCAATCACTGCAAGTTAGGCTTTTTTCCCCCATTGGTTTTAAGTGGAAATTAAGAGGGCAGGTTTAGCAACAGGAAATTGTAGTACTAGTAGTATACTGTTCATAATTGATTCTTCCACCATAAGAAAATACTTGGGAGTCCTACTACAGGTGACTCTACACACCTATTCATAATATTTAATGTGTTTATTATCTTAGATGATTCTTAGACCAGGAAGGGAGGAACAGTGATTAAGATTCAGGATTTCAAAGTGATTTTGGTTGCTATCTTCTGTTGAAATGCTACTTACAAGTCAGTATTCCTCCAGGTTTCACAGGTTGAGAGGAGATACCACAGTTTCTCTAAGAGCTGAGGCCCTGTGTTTAAATACTAAGTTGTAAAGATAATGCTTAAGAAAAGGAAAGCTGCCAGGTTGCTTCAAAACCTTAGGGGGATATTCTCACTGTTTCCAGAAACCCAGAATACTGAGTGTTTTTTGCCTTGTAATTTGTTTGGGTTGGCCTTCTTTTTTTTTTTTTTTTTCCCTTCTCTCCTCTATTCTATTTCTATCTTTTTATTTTTTTATTTTTTTTATTCTTTTATTTTTCCGATGAGTCAAGATAAGAATAATGGGCCTGTTTGCTGAGGTAACAATCTAATTCTGAGAAAGCAGAAAACTCATTCGTCATTATTTGTTTTTTATTATTGTTAGCTTAATCTCAAATCTCATGGATCAGTATAACTGATGGAACTCCATAGTCACATGGAATCAATGAATACTGCACATCACATATTCCACTAAAGTCATTTCAGGGCAACGAAAAAAACTGAATTCCTTTGTTGGTTAAAATGGATGTTTTGTGTTAGTCTTGGTACTATCTTACATAGGAGTTGCCAGATCAGTTCTTATGATTTTCAGTCATGCTCGTATTGGAAGAGAGAACGTAAGAAACCACAAGTAAATCCTGATGGATTAGACATTTTTTTCTGTACCAGTTTTAGATGTTTTTTGTTAAATAATGGTCAAAGGGAATTCTTACTGAAACAAAATTTCAGTATAAGAAAGTTATCTATAACAAAAATATTTTGCATAGGTATATTTCAGTCTTGTAGATTTATTTAAACTTCCCACCTTATTGTTCCTTGTTTGGTAATATATTAGCTTACACTGAATCATTGTCAAAAATCAAAAAGCTCATTTTGATTTTTTGATTGTCAAGTCAGTGTGATTTATTCAGTGCCTGTGTATTTCTAGGTGAGTTGTTGCAGTGCCTCTGTCAGATTTTTTAGTTCCCTTCTTTTCTCAATGACAAACTTTCTGGGCAGTTTCTCTCACTGCCAGGTTTAGGTGATGATCTCTCCAGGCTTATCTAATGTCATGTACTGGGAGCTGGATGAGAAAACTACTTGTTTTTAGTGGTTTCCTAATTCCTAACAGCTGTTTTCCTAATGCGGTGTAGTAGCTTAGAGAGAATGAAGCTGAAGATGTCAATTTGAAGGTGTTGAAGTAGTAATTGTTCTTCATTTTGTCCAAGCAAAGTTCTTAAATGTGTTGAAATTAATCTTGAAATCTTCCCTTCTAGAAATCTCAATCTAACACAAAAAGAAACCATGGTTTACTAAAAGGCTCACAGATAGTTTGTGGTAGGGAATCTGCTGGATCCCAATTCAAAGTTCTAATGTTTAAGTGCACTTAAATAAAATTGACATCATCCAAGAGAGGTTACGGCATTACATCTGCAAGTGCACTTATTTTACCTACAGTACATTCAAAGGAAAGAATCTTCAATTGAAGCCTACTTTAAACTTGCAGTTATTTAGCATAGAATTGTGTGTTGAAGGTTTGCACTCACCTTACTTATAGCAAAGTCAATTGTGAAGTTCTGTGTAGTATCTGAAAACTTGCCTGGATATGTTCAGCAATGAGCCAAGAAAGCAAGAACCAAGATCATTGACTTTGCTGTTCTTTTTTCCAGGACCTTAGGGTATTAATAAAACCTTTAGTACCTTCAGCACGTTTTCTCTGATAGTTGTGATCCTTAGAGAATGGCTCAAAAAGAAGCTGCAGTTTTATTAAAAGTCCGAACACTTAGATAGCTTCTGGTTTTCAACCTTTTAAAGGTACTTCTATTTCATTATTTCTGAGAAGAGGGAAAATAACTGTCCTTAGGGCTGTTTGTGTTTCACTTACTTAGATGTGACTTACAGCATTAACATTAAAACTTTTTCCTAGCAATAAATGTTTTTGAGAACTGTGTTGAGAAATGAGCTAGGTTAGGTATTTTGTAACGCAATAAAAAAATCAGCCTTAACCTCTCAAGTAGTCTGAGTTCATGCAGCTGTGATTGCAATTTCCAAACCTGTTTTTCAAAAGGTATATAACCTAATATATACCTGGATATTAACAAGCAAAGTACACTTCAGATTTTGAACACATATGTGTGTTCTATATATAACTGATATGGCAGTGAAGTCTGATGCCAAGAAAGCTGACAGAACTTACAACTCAGAAATTTACTGTTTTCTGATGTTTCCTTCTCCATCCAGGTGAAATTAAGTAGTGGTTCTAGTACTATTTATAGTGAATAGACTTCCACAGGGCAGTGGTTCATCATCAGCATGTTTTGCAGCAGTCACCACAAAACCGAGTGTTTAATCAAATAGCTCTGTGTATGATCTGTCCTTCAGACTTGATCCACTGACCACGTAAATACTTGTGTCAACAACAGTTACTATCTCACAGCTCTAGAAATATTAATGGATGGGTATAAGTTCTATCAGAGCCAAGTTAAAAGCTTGCTTGAGGCAAAAGATAGACAGTGTGGTCTGAGGGGAGATTACTCAACAATTCAGATTGTGAACAGGGGAAGAATTTCCCAGAAAATAGAGAAAAAAGGACAAGTGACTGTAGAAAACCTTTTGTATTCAGACTTGGTTCAAGTGCTTGTTTCCTTTCTTAGTTGTTGGGTTTTTTTACATTGTTCTGTGGATGATTCACCATGTATGCTACCTTTCCTTACTAGTGAAGTATACCATCATTAAATGAAGTCTCTTTGTAGGTTGCTCATTTAAAGGAAGCCAACAGGATTTTTGACCTTTAGCTTTCTGCACTACCAGATGAGTGCACCTGCAGAAAAAGTTTAATTATTATTTTAGTGCTCAGAATGATGTGAGAAAACCCATTTTACAACTGGATTGAAGGCTGATGAAAAATATCAGCACTTCTAATCTGCTTTGTTTTAATTTCCAGGATCTCCAGTTTAGTTTTAAAACATAAGAAGAATACTCTTTGACAATACATTACTTAAATTACCAACAGCAATTTTGCCTTTAATAAAGCTATTGAGGGCTGGAACATGGGGATCAAGTAGTGCAGATGTGTTTTTCTTGATGTGAGTCAGTGAATGTACTGTTATTCTGGAAGTATCTGTGTCTGGAAGAGAATACAGTTAGTTGACAGAATTTCTTTGGCCTGTGATACGACTTTCTCTAGTTAATGCTAATTCATTTTCAATTACAAACTGATACACACCATTGATCTTTAAAGGGCAACTAGATTTTTCTATTAGTAAGAAACATGCATAGTCAAGCTGTAACCAAATGATGCATACAGATGCAGCAATTTAAAATACAATTGATTCACTGTATTAATTGACTTTTTAAGTCAAGGTTTGTAAATAAATGGGTGTGGAACTGTTTATGCAGCCAGCCACCACAGAAAGCATAATAAAGATTAAGCAGCTTTCTCCTATTTGCCTGTTTCTGCACCTGCTAATGGAATAATCCTTCCTGAATATTTTCTGTGTTGCTGGCTTATCCACTTTTTCCCTCAAATTCAAAATGAAAATGCTGCTTGATGTTGTCTGTCATGACATTCATACTTGTCTATTAGCAAACTTGGCTGAAGCCACAGACATTTCTTACACTGACCAATAAACTGATGCAAGCAGTTTTCCTACAATTAACTTGAGTTTGTTGTTCTAGCAATCCCAGTATCATAGAGTCTCACAAGTCTCTGATTAATTAGTCTTACTTTTGATATTTCATTACTGATTACTTTTGATCATAGAATTTAATACTTCAGGCAAATCTGGTACATGCGTCAAATCTGATGACGGATGGCATCATAGGAGCCAGTAATTATCATCTTGATTCAAACAAATAGTTTTGGATGTGTGAACTGAACAGTCTCCCCATAAGTTAGTACACAGAACAGGAATCTCCAGAACATATTTAGAATATTTAGCCCACTGAAAATTGATGCTTTTCTTTTGGAGGTTCATACTTCTTTCAAGTAACTGTAAAAAGGAACAAAAGCAGCTGAAATTTATCTGAGGTGACAAAACTGAAGTAAGTTAAACTGGAATCTTCTAGTTCTCTATACTGAGTGCTTAAATAAGGATACAACTTAGGTTGTTTGTGGCTTTTCATTTAAATAACTATAGAAAACCTTTTGTCCTCAGACCTGGTTATAGTACTTATGTGTGTAATGAATTGCATCATCCAGGTTTGTACCTCTATCATCTGGCTGCACAGTCTGCATTTTTCCATGGGGGAAAAAAATTTGGTTTGTATGAGCAATTATGATACGCTCTTAAATAGATATGAAAATTTTACTAATGTGATGATCTGTAAGCAAATGTGGGATATGTAGATGTGCCTAGTTATAAATAAAATCTAGTAGTTATTTAAACCTTTAAAATAAAATTAGATGAAGATATATTGAAAGGTAGATATATGTTGATAATATTTTTTATTTTTTTTTTTACTTAAGCAAGAGGAGATATTTAGTGAATTTTTGTATGTTAAAACCTGTCTCTGAAAGGAGAGGTTTAAAATATGGTTAAGATATTGATATCTGAGGGAGACAGTGAGTGCTGGGTACACAAAGCAAAGTGGACTGTGTCCTATCTAGAAAGAGAGAGATGAGTTCCTGAGGAAGGACAGCATGAGGAATATATTAGGATTAGAGACACTTAAGATCAAATAGCATACACAGGGAAAAAATCAGTTTGGAATTTTTTGAACTAAGACTCTTTTGTTTCTTTCTATGCCAGACACAAATAAACATGTCAATTCTTACCTAAAATATGTCAGCACTTTCTGCCAGAGTGAGTTTAGTGAAGTAAATGGAATCAGATCCCTGTGAAGTTATGAAAGAATGACATGTCAATCCTTCAGTAGATTTAGATTTATAGTAAATTCGCTATAAAAAAAAAGCACCTGGACAAAAGAAGTGTCTGAACTATTATGACCTGACCTGAATAATATTATGTTCTAAATTAAAATTCAACATAGTTTAAATCTCTTCAGCGACTTTCAAATGTTTGAATTAGCCAATGTTGCCTAATAAGAGTATTTTCTACTCAGTCCTGGCATGATAACAAGGGATTTCCTTTAGTTTTTGTGCCTATGTGTGCTTAACCATTTGAAGTTTGTCCTAAATACAGTGCTAACAAGCACATTTGCCACTCCTTTGCATAAGTATGCCCTTGATCAGTAAGCAACCCAAGCTCTAAATTGTCTATAAGAGTGGGACACCTGTCCTTCCCAGTCCTCCTCTCCAATCTCAGTGAAAAACAGAGCTACTTTTCAGAGATGTAACAAATGTAGCAGCTATATATACTGTAACTGAACAGTAGCCTTGCTATTTTGTTTTTCCTTATACTCTGTGACAAAGTCTGTTTAATCTGTTAGAGGTCAGCTTCAGGAGATAAAACTCTTATCCTTAAAATTGGCAGATTACTAAAAAGCCAGAAATGCTTTTAGTGCATTGTTGCCATCATGCATCATGCCAGATTTCCTCCCAGTTTCTCTTAATTCCGTCTCTGAATTGCATGCTCTGCAAGTGGAAACAATTCAAAGGTAGTTATCCATCAGAGTTTTCATTCAGAGGGTGATCTCAATGAAAACAAACTTGGGAAAACATTCATTTCATTTTACAAGAAGAATTTACAAGCCTCTAACCATTAGAAGTAAACAGATGTATTTGCCTCTGTGAGAGTGAACAACCCAGTTGAATTTGATATTCATAAACACTGAGGCTCCTTTACATGAATGGGAGACCATAGAGGGTTGTTCATATGGGTTGTAATCATGATTTCATAATTAAGTAGTCCAACTTCTATGAAAAATAGCAAAGAATGAGATTGAGCAATAAATGAAGAAGGAGTAATGTATTTAAAATAACATTAAATGAACTATTTTATTTCCACTGGTATTTTTACTGATATAGTTTTCTATAAGTCCATTCATTATCTTCCAGATCTAGTTAAAAGGCCCTTCAACTGAAGCCCCCAATAAAATATAGGATAATAAAAATTTCTTAAATAGCTTTATTTACTTCCTCTATGTCACTGTGTCCAAGAAGAACATTATTTGCTTAAGCTATATGCAAAACTGGTCTTTCTCTTGTCAAAGAAGCAAGGTAGTTCAAGTAGCTGTCACTGTTGCGTACACATGTATCTCCGCCTGCTGGGTTTGCACACTTTCCCTAACCTTGTACATAGAATTAGTTGAGTGCGTGGGGAAAAGGCAACATGATATTAGAATCTCTCTGTCTGCTCTGTAGCTAGTGTTTTTATTACAAAAGATACCTTGACAAGCTCAAAATAACATACAGTTATGCTGCTCTGTGTATAAAAGCAGAGCAATGGAACATCAACTAAAAATATGCAGAGAAAAAATGTTAAAAAGAGTTTCAGACAAAAAAAATAAAATAAAAAAAAAATGTAATGTACACTGAATAACACCATCAGGTTCTTAGTGGCTTTTTGCTCCATGCAGTCCTGCATTCTGATGGGTTTTGATTTTTGAGAATGTCCTATAGGATAGTTATCTATTCATAAATCTCTTCCATCACAGTTAGCTTGTGTCAGGTGTAAAGGAATCTGAAATGTGTGCAGATTATCTTGCATTTCTGGATAGTGACTGCATAGGTTGCATAGCTCAGGTTTGAGCACAAAAGCTGTGATTGGTTGATTGGTTGAGTGCTTGGTCAATCTTCATATCAGTGATAATTCTCAGTCAGGATTTCTCTTTCTCTTCATGGTCAGGAGTACAAAAGACTATTTCCATAACCATTTTCTTCTGAGAGATTTTCCTTGATCTTAAACATTTTCTCTTTCTTAGATATTTGTGAATACTTCAGTTATTGCAAATACATTGTGCCACACCTAACATTACATTTGTTTCAAAAATGTTTGTTGAATCACTTACGAAAATAGATTACAAGAAAATATATCCACAGAATGAAAAAGGAAAGTCTGATTTGGTGGCCAGCTAATATGACAAGGTACTGGATTTAAATGTTTGCATGAATATTTAAGAATCATCTAGATAATTATGTAATAGATGATTTTCTGAGACGTCCAAATAAGTAAGTGTAGGCTGAAGAACCAAAGTAGATGAAGAAAATCTTGACCCATGCACATTTACTGCTTATACTTTTCCCCCAAACTATTTTTAATGAAGGAACAGAAATGTAGTGTTTTAAACCCATGCTTAAATTTTCCTTCTGTCTGCAGTAACCCTATTTCTTAAAGGGTTGCTCATGATTGTAAAATGCTTAACTAAATCCATGTTGACTGTGCCTATTTATGACAACCTGGTTCATTAATTGTGCGTGTATAATACATCTTTATAATTAAACTGAGAGTAGAAATGTTTTAACGTAGTAGGTCTACATTTTGAGAATTGCTTATACTTGTTAATTTTGTTGCTTAATATGACTTTTGGTGAGTTTTAACATTTGCCCAGCCAGTCTCTCTCTCTCTCTGTGAGGTTCACATGTAAACTGATTTAGAGATTGCATAATGACTGTTTGGCATATCCTACAGGCAAAGGTCCAGAAACCCTTTTTGCTGGCTATAACCTCAATGATAATGAGTGGCACACAGTGCGTGTGGTTCGGCGAGGAAAAAGTTTAAAGCTAATGGTGGATGACCAGCAGGCCATGACAGGTAGTATGACATTGTGACTTGGTGTTATCTGGGTGGGGAGGGGGAACCTAACATGAAAATGACAGAAGTAAAATGGCATCATCTGAAAGTAGCAAGATGCTTTCATTTTCCTGAGTAAGGTCCGCATTGTGAACCTTGAAATTCTATTATTACAAATGCATTGTTAAGCTTAACATTAATGTTACTCTAGCACTGCTGTTGAATTAATTAAAACCTCCATGCTGACTTAAATGGATGTTTTTATACAGTAACTGGAAAAAGTCATTTGATACATCACTAATGACCAGGCAAGTAAATGCTTTTGTAGGAATACTAAGTTTAAATAAAAGCTAAACTCTAAGCCAATGGTGTAAGAGGGAAATTCAGAAGTATTTGAGGGATATTCTGTCATGTTTTTAAGAACTGCATCAGCTGTTCTAAATGACTAAGTGCTAGGTAACAGGTTTTTCTCAAACACTGGAATGGTAGTTTTTATGTGAGGAGAAGAGATGGCATGAATGCTAGCAGAAGTTACAAATACATTCTTATTTTGTCTCAGAAATGATAATAGAGAGGTTTGTTTCTGACTTTATTCTGTTAAAAATAAGACTTATATATGTGTTAATAACATCAGATTCTGGCTCCTAGCCCTGATTCCTTGCACAGTACAATGAGCCTAATTTTATGTTGGATATTTAGTATTTTCCTTTGTTTTCCTGTATAAATGAATTATGTCATTAGTTTTTGGCTTTGTTAAAATGGTAAAAACATTAATGGTTCTTGAAAGGAAAGCACCTCCTATAGTTCTTTTTCATCACAAAAGAGCACTCAAGACTGTATCACTGGTGAAAGAGTAAATGTGAACGTGTCCATGTAGCTGCAAAGATACATTTTCTAGAATCAGTTAATACTAATAGGTCTTCCAAATGTGAAGAAAAAATTATTCCATGTACGTGATGAATCTTCATATAATTTTCTCAAGAAAGTAGATGGTCTAGATGAGTTATTTCTGTTTTCCATTTTATTTATGTGAAAAAAAAATATATTCTACTGGAGGAACTACATTAAAAAAAGTGTCACCTTGACGTTTCAACTGGTTACTGAAATAAAAAAGATACATTGTGAACACTTTTTAGTTATAGGAAGCTGTTTAGAAGTCAGTAAAATACAGTGTCTAGAAGTAATTATGATTTTCCTCTGATCTTCCTAGTAGAGTTTCTATTTAAATGTAATACAGATTAAAAAAAATCATCCAGACGTATACTTTTTGCCTTTGGAATCAGTCTCCACTACTTAGCACAGCTTTAGAAATTAAAAATGTATGTGAGGGATTATGATGAAAATGGGAGGTTTCTATCACATAAAGTGTAGTCAGTGAAGCAATAAGAAAAGAATGCAGAATTGTATGGTTGGCTCAAAATCATTCTCAGTCCTTGCCTACATATGCACAATCCACAAGAGTTTAGTTCTCTTCATCCAAAGTGATAAAGTTGTCCCAGTACTTTGGATGGACAAAATCTTCCCAAACTCCCAGCAGGAAGCTATATGGCCAGTCTGCCTCCTTCATCTGTGAGCAGAGAACTGGTGTGAGTGAAAGGTCTATAGGAGCATGCAAGTCTGGTAACATGCAAAATTTTCTGGTAGTACCAAAAGTATTACATTTTATTCATGACATATTGTTGTTTTGCCACGTAATGTCAGCTTTTCCTTTTTTTCCCTTTTCTTTTTTTCCCTTTTCTTTTTTTCCCTTTTCTTTTTTTCCCTTTTCTTTTTTCCCTTTTCCTTGTTTCCCTTTTCTTTTTTTCCGTTTTCTTTTTCTCCTTTCTTTTTTTCCCTTTTCTTTTTTTCCCTTTTCTTTTTTTCCCTTTTCTTTTTTTCCCTTTTCTTTTTTTCCCTTTTCTTTTTTTCTTGAACAGTGTATCACAATATTTCACCAGCTTAGGTTTTTACTCCCATCTAATAGATCTTCAAATGTATTCATCGCAACTTAATATGTAGTAGCTTTGAATTCCCTAATGAGTTAGTTGAAATATTTCCATATCACATTGGATTGCTCTTACTTTAAGCTGCTTCAGATTTTACTTCAGATGTCCCAACAATCAGAAGTTTAAAATATACCCTGGTAGTTGTTGCTGTAAGTTTAGAGTGATCATGAGAGAAAACGAACTCCTACCCAAAATTCCAGCTTCCTCCCAGCATGAACTGTTTTCATTTTTTTGATTCTATCTCTTTACTCATTAAAAACAAACAAACAAAAAAAACCTTGTCAGATCCAGAGAGCTGAAGATGGAAGAGGAGAAATTAAATGATTCAGCTTGACTTTCCATTTTTTACTGGTCCAATTTGTCCATGTGTTTAACACTCTTACCGTTGATAAATGCATAATTTATGCTTGCCTAAACAGCCTTTCATATCTAGCTTTAATTTCAAGTCATGAAGATGGTTTTGATAATCATCAGAGAAGACTTTAAAACTTTACAGCACTGATGCACTTATCTTATTATTTTTTCTGTAAATGAATAAGTAATGAAAGAGATCACTACAGTTGGGTACTGGAAAAGGATACCTAGCTTATGATTATGAAAAGGAATTCACTAGGCCTGTTCCATAACATCACAACATGTAATGCATTATATGCACCAACGTGCCATAAAAACAACAGAAAAGGACCCAATGTATGAGCACAAAGTCTCACGTAATTTTGTACAACTAAAATGTTAGGAGGAGATTTGAGATGTGAGCCCAGATCTCTGGGACTTTTCCTATTACTGTGCTGAAGAGAAAAATACATTTAAGATAGTAAATGCAGAGAGGAAACTGCTACAGGCCAAAGCTTAGTGGATTTTTGCCATGACATTTATGCAATGCCATCTGAAGTGATACAAGACTGGAATATATAATGTTCCTCCCCTATAACTTGTTCTTCAGCTCTCTCTGGCTGTGGTCGAGTGTACAGCTGTTGGTCTTGCAGAAGGTTATACATCTGGCATTCTTCAAGACAGTTTACTGTCTTTACTGCAAGGAGGAATCCACCATCACTATTATGTATCAGAGGAAAATATATGTTTAGAACTGATGTTCAGAAACAAGAACATCAACAAGCTGCAATTGGAGATTAAGATATTGATGGTGTTTAGAGGTTTCAGTAAAATTATAATTTGCGTGAAACTGTTTTGGTGCTAAGCAAGCTAATTGAAAATATTTAACATCAATTATGTGCTGCTTTTGTGTTTTTGTGTGTGAGGTCTGAAAGGTTCTAAGGTATTATTCCCTGTAATTGAAGCAGTTTGTGAATCCTTATCCCTGAACGAAGCCCAAATATCTACATTTGCCTTGATAGCTGCCCTATTCACACAGGTGTACACAGTCACTTGCTTATGAAAGCTCTGAGAGTCTGAGCATGCCACAGTTTTCTGCACAACTGCCTAACACATCCAGCCCAAGTCAGAGCTATCACCCTGCTCTTTCTTTAGTACATTCAGAGCAGAGCAAACTGAACCATCAATAGTTTGCCCTTCAACTATAAGGATGTTGTAGGACAGCTGTATATCAGTATGTCTTCCAGCTTGCTGCTTACCCTCTTTGTACTCCAAGGGCCACAAAACACCTAAGGAACCAGTAAATCTAGCCCATGTCTTGTGAAAGGCAGATTAAGTGGTAAAGTTGATCAGTTATGAAAGCTATTGTGTCATCATGCTTGCATAATGTGGCAGTGAATCTGTCCTGCTTCTTTAAAATAAACCTAGAAAAAAAGTCTATGCTTTCTTAGAAAATTGAACTCTTTAGTCTAGAGCAGAATTTTCGATCTTGGCAAAATTATTTAATAACCAATTTAAATATTGATCTGTACTCGGTGTGCCCTGGCAGCACTGATTCTTGCCTTCGGATTAGCTATACAACCTGAAAATTTTAGAATTTCTGCTCTGTATGATAAAGACAGACCCAAGGGTACCTTTGAGACTCCTCTCTGAAGAAAGCAAATCCCTTGCAGTTTTCAGGATGACAACAGGCGCTTGCATATGCCCTTACTGCACGCCTTCAGGTTTGTGCGTCACTTGGACTGTGACTGCTTCCTCCCTTGGTTTGTCCCCACAATACAAAGCTGTTGCTTTCAAGGAAAGCTCTGACCACACTTTCAGGACAGAGTTTTGTAGCAGGCAAGCATTATTGTACCCAGGACTGCTTGAACAGAAATCCTTCCTGCCAAATCATGCCCTTTTAATCAAAACATACAGAGTAACATCCCCAAGACTCTTATGCTATTCCATTAAATTCCAGAATTCTTCTGGCTCCTAGAGTCACACTTGTGTTCTTAATGTGCTAATTAATTGCTTTTGCTTAGAATAAAACAAACTATCTGATTAACTGTAACCAGAGTGTGGGATTTCATTGACAGTTGTGTATACTGTGGTATTATTGTTCAGTGTAGAAGTATTGCTGTTGGTCTTATCTAAACATAGGAAACTTGGTGGAGAGACTCTCAGATCTTTACCAGTAGTTTGGACGAGTTTAGAAAAACACTCTTTGGAGTCAAGAATTGACCTGCACATTCTGAAAACTGTGAAATTTCTGCGCATGCTTAATCATGAGATGTGCTTTTTGACTTCCTATTTTGAATGCTAATATGTGTTTTCTTGTTCCTGTTTTAAGGTCAAATGGCTGGTGATCACACACGGCTGGAATTCCACAACATAGAGACTGGAATTATAACAGAACGTCGCTACCTATCTTCTGTGCCTTCTAATTTCATCGGGCATCTACAGAGCCTTACGTTTAATGGCATGGCATACATTGACTTATGTAAAAATGGAGACATCGATTATTGTGAGCTAAATGCAAGATTTGGGTTCAGAAACATCATAGCAGACCCCGTAACCTTTAAAACAAAAGCAAGTTATGTCGCATTGGCCACATTACAAGCATATACATCTATGCACCTTTTTTTCCAGTTCAAAACCACCTCTCTGGATGGATTGATACTTTATAACAGTGGCGATGGGAATGATTTCATTGTGGTTGAATTAGTAAAAGGGTACGTATGGATTGGCGTAGTGACAAAAACTGGCTATTCCATATATATTGACAGGAGAAGAACAAAGGAAAGTTTTGGATACAAATCTTTATCTAACCGAGTAAATCTGAATGATGACTGTTTCCTTGTGTTACATTTCATATGCTTTACTGTGACTTTTTCTTTCAGATGAAGCTAGATGCCTGAAAAACATGAAAATATGTAATAGGTATAATAATAGCATTTACCCCAAAGTTGGTAGCCTTCCTCATGTTCTCTCTGTATGTATGTATGTATTGACACAAGTAGTACACGTTATTTTCCAGAAACTTGGGACTTCATCTCAGCTCCTGTAAATTTCTCTGAAGTTCTCTGACTTAAGCCTGCTTCCTCATTTGGGGAAGCGTTATCATTCTGTTAAACCAGCACTGCTGAGATGGACAAGGGAGTAGAAAATATTAGACATAACAATTAATTGGTGCCCCCTTGGTATGTAAGGAAAAGGAAACTTCCAATTTTTTTCTCTTTTCCCAGGTATTTACACTATGTGTTTGACTTGGGAAATGGTGCAAATCTCATCAAAGGAAGTTCTAATAAACCTCTGAATGACAACCAGTGGCATAATGTGATGATATCAAGGGATACCAACAATCTCCACACTGTAAAGATTGACACAAAAATCACGACGCAGAGCACAGCAGGAGCCAGAAATTTAGATCTCAAAAGTAAGTGCAGTAATTTATTTATAAACAATAGTGATAATCACTGCAGAGTGATAACCTGAACAAGGTATGTATGAAATATTAAATATTAAATTTAAAAATAATTAATGTGCCCACAGGAGATGAAATTTTCTTTGTCAGCCTGATAATGCCAATATAGTAGTAGTCTTCTGCAGTTAAGTACAACTTTAAATGTAGAATATTGTAAGAACACAGGGTGGACCAATATCATACCAGAAGATGTCTAGTGGAATAAAAGAGCTCTAAGGATCTTAGAAAGGAAGCTTGACTTTACATGAAGATAAGTTATGTTACTGGTATGCAGAAGCCACAGCCCAGTTTGTACAGAATGACTACAAAGGTTTTGCAGAACTAATGATTTCCATGTTAGAGGTTTGGAGAATATTTTAACCTGGTCCCCACTGTTCAATGTTTCATAAAAAATTTGTTTTCCATTGGGAAAATAAATACAGTGCAGTAGATTTTAACAGGAGTTATAAATTTATTGTTAAGAAAAGCAAAATTTTAGAACAGTCAAAGAAAATGTAATATTTCAAAAGCTGGGTTGTTCAAAGTAGACATTAATATTCCATCAAGAGCTTGTCCCTCAATGAACTTTCTTATATCTTCCTCTGAGTCACAGATAATGAGCAAACGTTAGTAATGATTCTGGATTTTGTGATGTTCTGCATGTTTGCTTCACGTGTAAGTGCTATTAAGATTGTAAGAAAGACTGAAAACTGTCTCAATATATCTTACTCTTCAATAAGAACTTCTTTATCATAAATTCTTGGTTTAGAAATTGAAGTGCCTTGGGTTGCTCACGCTCGTTCTCAAAATTGTGTGAAAATTGTGCCATATTTCTTCTCATTTTTGTGTTCCTGCAAACATACTCTGTGTTTATTTAGGCATTGTAATATTTATGAGAAATTTTGATGTTGTACAGAAATCATATACCTTATTCCTTTAAGTTTTTGCAACATTAAGTGCTGCTTATATATATATATATACACATGTATTATTTTTTTTTCAGTATATTAATTAGATATGATTAGAAAAAATAATTCTGATTTGAACTGATAACACAGTCATTTTACAGCTGTTTTAAAATTAAGGTGGTGTTGACTGTGTTGCTTTGTTTGGAAAAAATAGTTTAAACAATGTGCTTAATGAAAGCACTAGAGGGCACTGTTATTTCACTGAATGTATTGCTTTGTGCCATCACAGACTGTCCATCAACCAGGATAACCCGTGGAATCCAGCATTCTTTTGTTTCCTTTACTTTGAAAATTCTACTTTTGGTTTACCCTTTTGAAGTAAAACTATTGATAGCTGATGCATTTTCTAACCTTGAATTCTGGTTGGAAAAAAAGACTAAAGAGTGTGAAAAAACATACTGAGAATTGAAGTGAGGAAGGTGAAACATAAGAGATGCCGATTTTCTGTAATTCAGCACCCAGGAAGTATGGCTAGTAAAGGAATAAGAAACCTGACATTTTCAAACAGTAATGTATAGTTAGCACACACAGGTTCTCAACCTCCATCTTTTTACAGTAGTATGTTACATTTTTATTTTTTTTTTACCATTCTGTATTTTTCTCAGTCAGATTCCTCAAATATGACACGTCATTTATTGTGAGAATTTTGGTTGTTTTTCTGATTCATTTCCAGCAGGCTGGAATGGAGAAAAATCATGTCTTTCATTATTGTTTTTTTCTTTTTCTGTATTCAGTTGCAATGCTTTCCCGTGGCTTTTTATTTTTTTTCTATTTCATGTCATTTTTTTTCCCTCTGTTATGCTATAAACACTTACTCCATACACTTAACTTTACCAATAAGAGCAGTCATGGTTAATTCATTGTCCTCTATTATTTTAGCCCTAGCGACAAAGCAAATTTAAACTTGTACTTCCTGCTGGTGATAACAGTCACTCTGTGTAACTGGAGTTTGCATTAGCAGAAATATAGAAGTGTAGAGATAATACAGAATCTCTGCAGCCTTTCTCAGTAATTGTAGAGTTATCAGATTTCAAATGCTAAAATCCAAGATAATCCTGAAAAGAATAATCACATATATGCAGATTTAAAAATAAAAAAATGTACAGTGAACTCAGCGCAAAGACAGATTGTGTTGTGGAGCCTGCACAGGATGCCAGCTGTATATGAAAGCAGACAGTTGCCATAAAAGTCTAGGAGAAAATTTCCACCATACATTTCCTTCTGGGTACAAGATTTGGCTGCTTAATACAGAAAACCTGTTATTAGAGAAATGGCTTTCCTGCATCATCTCTGAAACAATTTCAGTGGACTGGAGTGGAAACACATGCGCTAAATTCTCTAGCTAAATAATGTAAGTCATATGATAGATACATGATAAGCTGGAGTCAAATCAATAAATAAGTGAAGATAGTTCTCTGTGTCAGTTCCAAGAACTCTGTCGTTTTTGTGAGCAGAGAATACAGCACTGTACTCAGGTGTGGTTCCAGCAGATAACCCACAAAGACAAGTGAGACTTAACAGGAAAGCATTGCATTCAAGCTTGCCAACATGCAGTTACACAGCAAATCTGCTTTCATGTATTTAATGAGCAGTTTCCCCGTCCTGCTTTCATCTGGTTAGCATAGCTATGTCATTCAGGGTTTTCACGGACAAAAGAAGTTGGGTGGGGAATTCTCCTTGCAGTTCTGTGTTGTAGAGTTATAGTGTAAGAGGACTGAGTAGCCTGGAAGGGGCACAGAAATGCAAGTGAAGTTGGAATTTGACTCCTCTTTTCTTGTTCCTCACTATTGCCAAATAAAAGATGTCTCCTTCATTCAGGCTATGTGGCATTCAAACCACATCTGTAATGTCTCTTCTGTCTCCACACTTTCTTCCTGCGGTGTGGGAGACTGGAGTTATGGCAGAGTTTTTTTTATAAATACTTGAAGATGCAGGAGCTGCTTTGGAGGAGGAGGAACATCCTCAAGCATAATTTTGTGTCCTCCTAGTTTGTAGGCTTCAATTTTCCTTTTGATTCTCTTTAGTATGGATGCTACTTTTACCCCCAAAACAACTTTTCACCCATTTCAATTAAAACACAAACATAAAAAAGAAAACCTAAAGAAATGCACACAGAATGACTGCCCAGAGAAAATTCAGATATTTAAACATTTTATTTATTTGTAAGTCGGGATGAATAATTAAAATATCACACTAATTGACTGAAAAGTTATAGAGTGCTGTTGTTTACATTTAACAAAAAGTGATTACTAACAAGGAAATTGGTAATTTTAGTACACCACTATCCCATCCTGTTCCAAAATTCTGGCTCTGCTTTATCCTTCAGGATAAATAGCAGTCATCTGAATTTTGATTTTGGGCTATTAGTACTTTCTTTTAAAAGTGAACCCACCATCACAGAAAATTCCTGCGCAAGTCTAGGGTATTGTTTTGATTTTTACTGCCTATGCAGTATTTCACACATTTACAAGACCTGCTGTTTTGAACTGGCATCCATACTTCCATCCTTCCTCACTTTATTTCCTTCCCAAATGTCAATTTTTCTAGAACCCATTGTAAGTAATATGCTATTCCTGTGCTCCTGTATCACTGTACTCTTCAAAAAACAAACAAACAAAAAAAATACACTATTCATATTACAGCCCACATCAGAATTAACATTTTTATGTTTAAAAACTCTATCTGCATTTATTTTTGCCTGTTTTATTTTACCTCTGTAGCCTTCCACTGGCCTCCAGCTGCCTCTATATCTTTTTAATGTATGGCTTCTATTACTATATATTTTCCTTTTCATTTGCCCTTTTCTCCTGTGATATGGAAACAGCCTGTTCTGAAGCCTCTGGAAGAAAAGTAATCACATTATTTTCTGGTATGACCTCAGTAGTTTCATAGACACCCTGAAATACACTTCCATATATGTAAAGGCTCACTCAGTTCATCGACCCTTGTAAACTTTCTGCACATGTGTTACTAAATTGTCAATGGATCTATTAGCCTTGTGTATCCATTGATGATTGTTAATAGTGATTTAGTCAAGTAATTCTTCCTTTCCCTGTCAGAGCACATTGTTCAAACCATACAAAACTGAACTAAATTAGTCTTGGTGATAGAGAAGGTTTCTTGTTCCAGCTACAGAGATTGAAATAATTTCAATTTTACGTAATATTTGTCGCTGTTGTCTTATATTGAGCCTATTGTTATTGCTGCTGCATTAAGTGTTCTTTTGTGCATTTCAAGCTCTTTATTAGTGGTAGCGGTTCTTCATATTTTTATTAACTAAACAACACAGCTTTATTAAAAAGAATGGAAACATTTTTTGCATACAAGCTCAAAATTGTACAAGAACAAATATTAGCGCTTACATTTCTCAAATAAGCATGCATGAGTTAATTGTAATGACCTTGCCAGTGGGCTGTGAGCTCCTCATGCAGAAATAACGCTCTGTTTCGAGTACAGAACTCCAAATACTATCACCAATAAAAAGATCTTCCTAATGTGACCTGTTGGAGTAGACAACAGTGAATGCAGCTGCTGTGTTCCTGACAGTGTTGAGAAAGCAACCTCTGTACAGAAGGAAAAATAAGGGACTTAAAACAGAGTTGTTGAGATTTCCAGTGTAGAAAATATAGATGAGCAGATTAAAGATTGGTAATTGGATGCTGAACCTCTTTCAGCTCGGAGAGGGAGTGCTGGTTTCTACCAGGCAGAAGGCCTCAGCCTCAGCTCTATGCCCACCACAACTGAGGCAGCTTCCCAGTCAGAGCTCTGGTGGGGACGGGCTGCCCCTCATGTGCTGGTCTGCAGGGTGTGCCCGGCTGTCCCACAGCTACGGGATGGTGGCAGTGGGCACAGCTGTGGGGATGTGCCTGGGCGGAAGATCTCCTCTGTTTCGTGGCAGAGCTCTAGCAGGAGGGGAGGAGTATCACAGAGTGTGAGAGGGGGGCAGCCACTGGAACCGCCTTTCCTGAGGCAGGCCCAACGGGCAAATCATATGAGCCTTTCTCTGCCCCTAAAGAATAAAAAGTGATGGCAACAAGTTCCCGCCCGCAGCAGGCACGTCTCCTCAGTGACTGCACCGTCCCAGGTGCTTTTATGTAATAGGTATGGGGCTCTGCAAGTGGAACCAAACTGCACTAAGGATGACAGTTCACCTGGATTGCAGGTGTTGCAAAGGTAAAGTCAGCCTGTTACCTATGTTAAAATGGCTTCCACAAAGGAAAATGATGGGTCGTTGTCCCTTCTGAAGTGAATGGAAGGTCCACTATGCAGGCCAGGCCCACCTCATTGGGAAGTCTTCTGCCCGCCTTAGGCCTAACTTAGAGATATGAAGAGCAATCTTCATTTCCTGGTGCCGCCCTCAGATTATTTTCCATTATTGTTTTTTTTGGGGTAGGCAGTGATGACATTGTGGAATCCTAGCATTCTCCCAGAAGCGCATCCTAAATTTGCTTTCAAAATGTGCTGCCTTGGGTGTTGCACATTCCTCCCCATAAGTTTTGGAATTCTGACTGAGCAGTTTACATTTGAGTCTAGGGGCAGTTGTCTGGATAAAGAGGATGGTAAAGTAACAAAAAATGATTCCCCTCTGCAAACCTACATTCACACTAAGCACATTTAACCTCTGTCAACTTCTTCATAGGTTTATGTGGAGAATCTTGCCTGATATACTAGCTAGGGGTTAGAGTTTTGTAGATGCTGCAGGTCTCTGATGTCCAGGCTACCTGTCAGAAAGCAGAATTCTTCGCTGTTTTGAAAACAAGCTCTCCAAAGTGCATGTGTTGGCTATTGAAGTAGAGAATCAATAAATGATTTCAGAAGAATAATTTATCATGAGAGGGAAATCCAAGTACACTATGGTGTGGAAATCCTTCCTTCATTAGATTTTGTCTATTTTTCAGATGCATTCAATGTGCAAAAGTGGTCAGAACAGGAAAGAAATGAAAGACAGTTGATGTGCTTGAATACCTCACCTCTGTACCACAACCATCCCCCTCACCTATGAAGTAATTTGTATAGCATCAGTTCTGTGGGAGATGGATTACCACGCACATTTTTATGGCAATTAGACTTTATTATTTACCATTTCACACACATCACCAACTTTCCACATAGTCCTTTGGACAAGCAGACTGCTTTTTTTTTTTTTTTTTCTTCTCAAGGCCAGTGCCATTCATCTAGTTTTCTGGGGGATGGAGACAGTGGGGGTGGGACAAAGAAAAATAATTCTACAAAATAAAGTGATTGGGAAACAGAGAATCGTTACTACAGAGAAATGCTTTTGTGTAGCTATTTCCTGTTTGAGAATATATGTATTTTAAGAAAAGGATTGATGACTTGTAGGGAAATTGCAATTTTTAACATGGAGAAATTTGGAAAAAATGTTCAGGCTTAATCACGTTCCTTCTGTGTGTCTGTTTTGCCTGTTGAAAACTCATCTGATAAGGATATGGCCCCTGCCCACTTTTCTATCATATAGCTTTTCTTACCTCCTTTTGAAATGTTTTATTAAAAAACAAAACAAACAAACAAAAAAAAAAAAAA